>OX453052.1:9472398-9887123 GCA_949699805.1 Tromatobia lineatoria
TCTTTTATTCAATCTGTAATAAGAATTGTCAAAAAAATCCATTGCCTCTGCAGTTAGCTTATGCGAGTAACGGTTGAGCCACCAGTAACTTACAGAATGAACCCTTAGAGACTAGTCTGCCGCAGTAAGCTACACTTCCTCCGCAACACTTTACAAACAATAATTAGTGACCTTACCGAGAGGTCGATTTCGAGTTAATCATCATCAGCACGTAATTTAAGACTATGTTACTTTCGATAAATGACCGTTTCTCTTCGATTGTTGCTTGGACTACAGTTTTATACTTCAATTATGAAACTTATGATTGGCAATCGCTGGTACTCACCTATGGTCTCCTTTTCCAATGTAAATGAACAGTTCAATCATGAAGAATGAGCCACATTATATGTAAACATGGTTGTAACTCATTTGACTATTTGAAGCCATAAAAAAAAAGCGGGTAACTTATTTGTAGAACTGTGTCCGTTGGAGTTCTACTGGTACTTAAGTCGATGATATTACAGGCCGCAGTCGTAAGCCTCAGACGTATCGCAGTCTATAATCATGAAAACTAACAAGCGTTTCCGTCACTTGACGGGGATAGCGATGTGTTGTCATGATTTCTGTAGAGACTGTATGATTATTCTTTTTCGATTTCTCGACTTGCTTGATCGGTCTTGCACGGCTCACATAGCTCCATTGGCCATATTCATTCACTATAATAACTTAAGAAGGCTCGAAAATGGAACTTTGCAACTTGCTTTCTCATTATTCTTGAATTTCTACAAGTCCACGTCTATGCAGAATCTATTAAGGCTTTTTCATAGAGGAAGCTTTATGAAAATCCAACAATAATAAGAAGCAATTCGCAAGTACAAATTTCTGCACTGGTACTTGCTATACCAGGATGTCTTATTGTATAATAGTGGGCAATTTATTTGTCCTCTACAAATCTAAAAAACTCTACATATAAAATATCTGAATAACAATGGAATATTTAAAAACAAACCACTTCGATCAACACTATTGTTATCCCCAAAAGGATAACCCAGGTAGCTTTTCACCTAAAGGATGTCAGGACAGTGAAATACGACACTGAAGTCCTCACAATCTATAAAACAAATTTGAAAAACCGACCGTTTTGTTCTTCCGATACAAAATATAGGAAGAGTGTATTTTGTATTGAATAGATATTAGAGATATTATGAGTAATCTTACCATACTGAAATTCGCCAATGACATGACATACAGTTTTCCTGCTGTTAATTTGCAAGGTACCTCGCTTCTGAGCATCATAAGCAGCAGTAATTTTTTTGATCTAGTACTGACATCATACCAGCGAGCTCCATAGCTGATTTATACAATATTTCATCGAGTCGATTATTTTTATCAATGATATCGCAGCAAAATTTTTAAATATATGCTGCAAGTACTCACACCCACTCGTGTATTTTTTCGCTGTGATCTATTAGCTTTTGACCTGGCCAACTGATGAAAAATATATGCGCCACTTGAGCAATCGTAAAGGTTGCGAATCTGAATGCTTCGTTTGGTTTGTCCAAATTCATGACCATCTAGTTAATGTTTAAATACAATAAAAACATTGTTCCAGCTAAGGTTTTATACAGGCGCGTCACCTCAAAAACTTAAGCCATGTTTCTCGAGCCCAGATTTTTTCACGAACGTCGGAAAATGGCGCTTACTTTGTGAATGTGGCACAAAGTCGAAGACAAACACAACATTTAGCATAAAATACAGGTTCGAGAAAAAATTTCAGCGACATCATTAGTGATAATATATGTTATGTATAAATTATAAATACACTAACCTGATAACCTGCAACACTCATGCAGAAAACTGTCAGACAAATCACGAAGAAGAATAACACCACGTGACTGGATTCAATCGCCCCAGCGAATCTTGAAAATAATTTGTGAAAACAAGCGTTAATCAGAAAATAATTTTCTGTCGTTGATGACTCATTGGTTTTTTCGTTACAGAATAAGGTGCATAGAATTTAGTCACCAACTCGATGGCATCGTTATGCATTCTAACACAGCTAACAATCTCCTGATAAATCATTTCTTCATGTCGTTTGGAATCAATCTGGTCTGGACTTTTATCGAGGTCAATTTCCATCAAGTGTTCCAGCTTGTCACTGAACGGAATTTAATTTTATAATTTCATTCTCAAAATGAACTTGTGCGGACAAAACATGATTGTACCCCAAAGCAGCGAATAATCCGCAAGCGTGTTGTACGTACACCGCGTACGTTGAATCCATTGCGACGATAGTCGTTATAGTGATGATGACTGCACAATTAGCGTGAACTATCATTGGAAAATAATATTTATCTGGATCGATATCGCCGTACTTGGTTGGTAGCGGAAAAGTGATGGCCCTGGACTCGTTAAGGGGCATCATAAGATCAAGGAACTTCGGCATTATTGGCATTATCACATATGAGGCCAATGTAGAATACATGTAAACTGGCAGTACGGGAAAAAGAATTGTAAAACAAAATGCCACAAAGATGTCCAGTAAACACGGTAATGTTGCAACAATGTAACCCAATGTAACAAGTAACATTACTTGAGAATTACATATAACATACATGTAAGTTATTTTTTGCTACTCAGCAATTTTGCCATGTTATGTAATATCCGTTACATTTCCGTTATGTTCGCAACATACTTGCACGTTATGTTGCGGTTTTATAGCTTTCGTTATACAACTGCAGCGGAAATAAGTCACCTAACGGTAATATAACATCCATATATCAAATGAAACATCACATGTTACTGCTGCGTTCAATAACGTTTTTACTGGTTGACATCATAGAAAAATGATAGAGTCACAAGTAAATGAACAGTCCAACAACCACTGCCTCTTAACTGGCAATGATTATCGGAAATGGCTACGCTCAACTGTTTATTCACTCGTGACTTTACGTTACGTCAAAGGTGAGCAATATTTCAAACCACTGTAAAATTCTGTTAGCTTCCTTCCTTTTTCCGCATGAATTTTCATTATTCCAGATTGCGGTCCACTACCGACGAACTTCCAGTCGTTGGAGATACGATCCGTTATTGTCTTTATCTGCGGAAGATGTGTGTTTATAAAAGTAGATTGTGTCTACATTAGGTTGTTCTTGTGCATTAGCCTCTTCGAAATTCGAGAGTTCCAATGTTTTATATTATAATCGAAACCCTACTAAATGCGCACGAAAAAAAACGACTTATCTGACTTTTACTTTTAGTTGGTAAGCCCGATAAGCAACTAAATCAAATGTGAATAATACCGGATAGAATTACACCAACCAACCTGATGGTTGTGGCAACGAATTTCCACTCAACTAATAAATTATGAGTTGGCTCAACGAAGCCTTTTTTCCGTGTAATTACAAAGTTTCAGGCTGGGTTATCGTCTGAATTATTCAGAAAACAAATATTAGGAAAGAGGTCTAATGAACGGGATCTTATAGTAAACTAGCCAAATTCAAACTGCGAAACAAAATTTTATGTACATAGACTGAACTTTTATTTTTTTATGGTTTAGTTAACAATATGACACGATGCTATGAGTTTCTTAAAGAGTCAGGATTATGTATATTATATGAAAAAGGTATATTATCAAACTATTCCCGCCTAAATGTAACGTTAAACATATCATCGCTATACAAAACTTACGAATAATCGAATATAGTGCAGTATTGTATTAATGTGGCAACACCGCACGGCAAACAATCACCTAGCGTGCCGACTTCTTCTGCCCGGCGTATGCTAAGTTTGCGTGAAGGTGTGTTACATTCATAATAAGTTTGATTCAACACCGCGTCACCCTTCAACATAACCCTTCAAGTGAACGGACGCCGACGTTTCAATGTCCCGACTTTTGGAGAAATAATTTCTCCGTTACAGCGTAAGAAGATTATTCTGAACGTTTGTGTGTGTGCGAATTATAGAAATGCATTGTGGGTAGTACAGCGAGCGACGCTTTCTAAATCTATCTATATGTCTGGAAAAAAATGCCATTTTTCATCTTTGGATCTCGATTACTATACAAATCTGGGAATGATTACCATACTCTTCTCTCGGTGTAGTGCGAGAGAGCTCATTTTCCGCCCCTTGGAGGTAATTTGAAACATTCGTAGGTCCAAGGAAGTTTAATGGCTCTCCCAACGACGTCATGAGAAAAATTAAAACACGAAAAACTTACCTTATCAGCATTCAAGATATAATTCGAGAATTTCATGCCGATCGACGTCTGAACACCAAAAATAGATCCGCACTCCACGAGGTAATCCAGATCATCACCCCAAACATGGATCAACTGAAGAACCTATTGCAAAAAAATAGTGTCCGCAACCTTCTAAATTTCTTTTAAATTCTCTTCAGAACTTGCATAATGCACAATGTTTCAGATATTTATTGTAAAAATTATCTAGAAGTTATCAATTTTTTTCGAACGTCAATTGTCTAGCAATAAATCATATTCTGAAACACAAATAGTCTCATTTTTTTTCGTCGGGATCATTTTTACCACAGCTTAAAGTAGCTTTCGTCGACCAGGTGCTGAAATTCCGGACTTTTCAACATAATTGTATATTTTCAAAGCTACTAATTCGAATAAGGGGTTAAATTATGTTTCCTTTTTTTTCGTTTTTGTTTCATTATTCCTACTAATTATTTTCAAGATACACGCGATAAAAGTTGTATACTTTACGTTCAGACACGACCTGGGGATCCTTCAGGAATTAACTTATCATAATTCTTACCTCCGGCACAACTATGCTCACAGCAAGAACTAACACTGTTAATCTGATGAGTCGTTTATGCAATGGTTTTTGATAGGGCCATTGGCCAAGACAAGTGAGAAGAAACTTGTTTATTCGATAGTAAGGACTTTTAAAAATGTCCATATTTTCGTTGGAATTAAGAGTTGATTGTTGAAAGTCAAACAACTCGAGTTCCTCAATCGAACTATGTAACGTTTTGACCGGTATAAAGGGGGATTGGAAAACGAAGGACACTTACATGCAGGTAATGCTCCCTTTACCCAAAGGCATCCCTCTTGTTTTCAAAGAAGGGATAGATGAGTTGCGCACTATCTCGCTGTAAAGAGACAAAGTACTTTATAGAAGTATAATTTTCATCAAAAATTCTCTTGGATACTTGCTATAGACGACGTAATTGTCACGGAGAATTAGAAAACAGTGTATGCGATGCAGGGACGTTAAAAAAAGCAATCGATCGACCGCATGAGGGTCAGAGAGACTATCGAGGCAGTTTAGCGTATGACATCAGTTGCTGTAATGTGTATTGCGTTCTGGGCGTAACAAGCACTGACGTTCGCTATGAACGGTAATGTTCCCTCCGTACAAGCTAAAAGATTCTCAGCAGTTGAGGATTACGAGGCTGCCAAAAAGGTTCTGCATGAGAGGTTTGCAACGGCAAAAACAATTCCTGATACTCAGAAGCAACGTTGTTTTATACCTGAGGCGGAAGGTATGAAAACAACGTTGTTTTCTTTATTGTCTTAATTTAAGGTGCACAATCTTATCAAAAGACAAGCAAGCCATTGTAAACAACTAAAATATTTGCGTAACGAAACAAACTGTGATCTGTAAGAATGCATAATTCTTTGTGAAATCCACAGAATTTAATTTTTAAATTATGGCATTCGAAATTCCACTAAAAAAAAATATTTTAAAGAAATTTGCATAATTCGGATAAATCTTAAAAAAATGAAAAAAATCTGAAAATATGCGGTTTTACATAAATAAACATTTAAGCAATCGCCCGTAGTAGATTCATTATTTTTTATATTTTTCAATAATTTTTAAAATCATTAGTTTTTTTTTTGACGATTAGTTATTAACAAGTTCATTGTGTTGACTCAGTTGGGCCAGTGAACACAACTGAGCTTGCGAACTCCAATTTATACTCGCTAATTGTATGTTTTTTTTGTGTAATTACAAAGAGCAGTATGTCTTAGATTGGTTTCGAGTTTTTACAGTTATTTTTGAGACTCCCTTCTCATACCCCCTACTAAATAGTCTCTTCGTCTGAGCAGCCGGCGCGAGTAAAATCGCGTCGCCCAAACCGCCTCCAAAACCCCTTCGGATGCAAATTGTGAGGGTCTGGCGCCCTAGGATTTTTATAGGAAAACATTGGGTGCCTCATGTCGAGCGGTTTTTCGAGATAACTCGCCCGACTTATCCCGGAGGGAAAAATCGTGTCACAATATACAGAAATATATACCTATATATGTTGGCCTACTCTTACCAAGCCCAAATTTTTCTACGTCCCTCGATTCTTGACACGGCGGCAGCGGCGGCGAGTTTTTTTATAATATGGAGAGATAATGAGATATGATCCAGTTTGTGAAAGTGAAAATACGAAATTATATTATGTACATATTGTATGTTTCTTAGTCGCATGTAATAATTAGTTCTAGCAGTTAGGTAAGAAAATTACATTACATATCATTTTCAGATTTGGCCAACAGAACTTTCCGTGGAATCAGATGGGCAGTTTCATATTTCCCTTACTGCATCGACAACATGACAGTAAAATAAGACATCGATGTCTTCAGTGCCTTGTGGAAAGATTAACAAGAAAGAAAGATTGTGTCAAAATTGAACTCTATTTATGAACGATTATACTATTATCGGTATTGATAGTTGCTTACCAGAGTGAAAGATTCCAATGATAAAATGTATATCTTTCCGGCTGTGATCTTACAAGGCTTCGAACTTCGCATCATCATCAGAATCAAAAGTCGCTTAGCACTCAATGATAGGTCGAACCAATCAACTTCGTAACTGTAAATGCAATAAGTCGTTTTTGATTGTTAAAAAAAAAGTAATTTTTAAAATTGATAAATGAAAATCAATTTTCAGATCAACTGCCACACATATGACCACGACACAAAATTGTGATTATTTAATATTTATCGTTCAAATGAGCGTTTCTGTATTCAAATTCCTTAATCTTCGTAGTTCAAGTACTCACGCGTCCTGAAAAACATTTTCGCTATGATCCATGAGTTCTTGTCCCTGCCAGCATAGGTACCATAAATGAAGTATTTCACCGAGAGCAAAAGCTCCAAATCTTATTGCTTCCCCAGGTTCATCCAAATTCGTTACTGTCTAATTGTTAGTTAAAAAATGACCATAATTAAAACGTAATTATGATTTTCATGTAACTTTGAATGCCGCATCACTAACCATATACCCAGTTAAAGTAAGCATCAAGATACAAGTTCCTATTACGAAAATAAAACATATGGAAGTTGAGGCCTCGAGAAGTGTGGCAAACCTTAAGATAGAATAGATATCTGTCATTAATTAGCTTATAAAAATTATGGCAATCAAATATAAATATAGGAAAAGGAGACATCTTACTCAACAGCTTGCTTGTGAATTTTTATACAGGCGACGATTTTGTTGTAAGATTCATCCCTATCTCCATTTAATTCTTCATACTTTTCCATTTTTCTATTATCTTGACCATGGACTTGTGTTAATCGTGCTCTGGTGTAAAATGTAATTCATTTCATCGTTACGTGGGAAAAAATATAGCGTGTCACTACACTGAAATAAATCGAATGACGGCTGTGGCGATGTCACAGAGAAGTTTTTGCCGTTCGCGTAGATTTTGTGCTCAAAATCTACTCTGCTACTGTGATGGCTGAACAATTTTTAATAGCAGCAAAAATTTTACTGTCACGCGTGAAACATTAATAATGGCAGTTAAAAAATGTTTTGCGGATTTTGCTATGACAGTAAAAATTTTGCTGTAACAGTCGAAACTTTTCTGAGACAGTTTTACAGTGAATTTTACTATGACCCCCTAGAGCCTTACTAATAATTATGATCTCACCCCAAAGAAGCGAAAACTCCGCAAGCGTGATGTACATGTACAGCAAACATCGTGTCAAAGGCAATTATCATGCCAACCGACAAGGGCATTGTGATGTAAGCATGTATTAATATATAATAATAGTAATCGTTCTGGTTAACGAAATACTGTGTTTCATAAAGGTATAACCGTTCGCGAGTTTCATTCAGGGGTACAATCAAATCCATGAGTAACGGTATCACTGGCATCAACAAGTAACACCAAAGAGTAGCGAATAAGTAAGCTGTAATTAAACAACCAAAAATAATAATATACTCATGGAGAATCAAGGATTTCAATTATGGAGAAAGGTAATTACAGCCATAAGCTATGGTGAGGAATCTGCCACGTTCAGCATAGCGAGTTAGGATATCATGATCCACACTTTGAAGCCAGTCTTCTTCAATTTGGCACGTCAAATGCCGCATCTAGATTTTTGTTTGAAAAAATTCAGATTATCCACGATTTGAAAATGCCTCACTCATAAATTACCAACCAAAACTTGTATTCAATACAAATTTTTTTTAATTCGTTTAATAATTATCATTTTTATTTTTGTACTAAAGGGGTTATTGATAAAACAATAAGCGAATATTTTGATGCTTATATGCCAGTATACAAGTAGTTGTACAAATTATCGGAAGTGTTTGTTTCATTTTTCAGTTTGGGGTGACAATTTTTTTTATAGCATATTACATGTAAAGTATAGAACCTCCTGATGGTTAATCGTGTAGTTGATGAACTTGACAACGCTTATAAGATGTAGACCCAAAACTGGAAGGCAGTGGATCATGTGATCAATATTGCCTAGAGATTCCCCGAATCGTATAAGCTGTGGCAAAAGAAAGTTTGTTTTTATGCTGATTAAGGCACGACCATAACAAATCAATTTTCATCAAATTTATTTTTATTTTTTGCAACATTCACGAATTTATCACAATTTTAGAAGACAAGTACATAGACAGATAAATCGCTGATAAATCAATAAAGAAAAGAAATTTTGAAAAAAATAACTTGCATGTTTATATGCTCCATGCGTAAGATTATAAGAAACCACCTCGTGCAAATGCGACACGATCGTGCATTAGCATGAGTGATGGCGGCAATATTTTAGGAGGGTCACTATGTAGAAACGAGAAAAGGAGCTACGTAAAAGGCTAAATAAGGCGTTCGGAACAAATACCTCAATATTGAAAAATGATAGAATGGAAAAAAATGTTGATTAAATAGTTAATCACAAACGATTAAGATCGTTTTGTGTCATCTGAAATAGTACATTTTTTTTTCACCGAGTCACAAATTTCTTGTTTTTCAAAATTTCGAAAAAATACTCGGTGATTAAAACTTTTTAAATTTCAAATTGATGTAACGGTTGTTACGGTGTTCACCGTCGGACTAAACTTCGGCGCGATCGCTTTTAGTTATCAACAATAAGTCCGTTAATTGAGATTTTTTCATGAGTTAACCTCGTTCTTTTGATACCCGCGTACAGATAAAGTGTGGACGGTCGACCTATATTTTGAATCAAGTCTTTATGATAATACATTAAGAGTACGAACGCGTATAGATATAGAAAATCGAACTGCATTTTAAAGGAAATTTTTATAATAGTACACTAAGTACCAATGATTTACCTTGGGAACAAGTATGCTTCCGACGAGAAGGATGGTTGTTGATCTGAAAAAACGTCTCTCTGGGGGTGTTTGAAGAGGCCACTGACCGAGGTAATATAATAGACGTTTATTCACTATATAGTTCCGACCCTGAAAGAAGTCCATCATCGTGCGCTCACGACACTGTCGATACTGACAAAGGTTACGCTATTGAGGTTGCATTCTATTCTTCTTCCCCTTCACGAAATAAGACAAAAAAACAGTTCAGCATCCAGAAACTTAAGGTCAATTAAGAATTCCCTCAGTAGAGAGACCCTTCAATATCGTCATTAAAATGATTGTATTCCTAAAGACTAGGGAATCGTATGTCCCTTGCATATCGATCCGATGAGAACAGACTAAAGAAAGGTTATTAGGCAGTACAGTTACGACACTTATGCAAAGAGTGTGATTATCAATTTCTTTGGATCTCCAAAGTTTTAATGCTTGCATTTTTTTGTTTTCATCATTTCTATAATATCTATAAATTTAATCAAACAATGCCGTTCACTTATTGCCGTTGTGTTTATTCCATCGAACGCAGGATTGTGAAATAAGACATCGATGTCCTGACGACCTAGACAATTATATTGACGATGTTTAGTTGTAATTTTGCGAGCAATTGTTTGTTTTGGTTACCAAAGATTCTTACCGCGCCGAAAGTTGGAATGGACATGATACACACTTTTCCGGCCGTCAAATAACAAGGAGTATTGCAACGCATCGTAACCACGTTCAAAAGCTTTCGGGCCTTGTGAGAAATATTGTACCACTCGGAGTCGTATCTAGAAATTGAATAAATAAACTGAGTATATTTTGTTATCTCAAATATATAATCACAATAATCAAATTAAATATTTCCATGGAGATGACATTATCAGGCAGGTTTTGCCACTAATTTACTTACAAAGCGTAGCGAATATCCGCACTATGATCGGTGAGAATTTGGGCGAGCAAGCTTTCCACATACAAATGGACTATCTGAGCCACAACAAACGCTATATACCTTACAGCAGATTGGGGATCGTTTGTTTTTGTTACAACCTAAATTATGTCGTCATTTTATAAATAAGTAAATAGAAATGACGCCAAGGCTGAGTCAGACTTGGCAGACGTGGCTGCCCGACGGGCAGTCACTCGGTGAAGTGAAACAAGTGAACGATATCCCCATATTAATTATCCCCGTGACATAATCTCGACAAAATATATTTCTATGGGATGACTTGTGTTAAGTGACTGCAACGGAAAAATCCGTAATGAGATTCTCCACACGAAATATTCTACCCTACCATCTCCACGGGACCACGATCACCAAAGGATTATGGTCCCCGAGGGATCACCATTGCCAAGGGATTATTGTCACCGAGGAATCATAATCACAACTGGATTATTATCCCCAATGGATCATTATCACTACTGTACTATCATCACTGTTGGTTTATCATCACCGCTGCACTATTATCACTAAGGGATCAGTATCATTAAGGGATCGTTTTAACCAAGCGATCGTTACCGAGTGACTATCACCGATCGGTCAGGATAATCACAGCGAGAGATTAGCCTACCAGGGATTTTTATCGCACACTTGAAGGTTTGAGGTTCAAAGTCATGACCCAACGCCTCGACGGTCTAGAAATACCCTCTCAGGTCTTACTATTAACCAGACATATAAACGCCTTAACATAACTGCGTCTGGTTGACTAATCGCGCAGGTTGGACAGCCATGTTTGCCTTAAGTTTCTGATACTACATTACGTATTTTAGTGTCGAAATAATTTTTGTCAAGAATTTTGGAGTCCTACCTGATAACCTGTTACGCTCAGAATAATCATGTTGAAACTCACAATCAATAAGAAACACCACTTATATATCTCCTCGATGACACTTGCAAATCTGTTGGTAGCCAATATCTATTAAGCACATTGATCTTCAAAACTGCAAAGCTTTACCAATAAGAAGTTCAGTTCTCACTCTATAGCATCATTATGTCTGTCAATGCACCAAGCTAGGTGTTCGAAATCTCTGTCTCTTCTGTTCACCAAACATCCGTCTCCCTCGTATTTTTCTGATAACCCCGTGCGTTTTAATTTATTCCTGAGAATTCGAACACAAACTTATTTATCAGCTCATTTTTTTCTTTATTAAAATAATCAAAACGTCGCTCTTACCCCACCGCTGCAAATATTCCGCAGCAATGAAGGACGAAAACGATAAATATTACGTCAGCTCCAATCATGCTTACGGTTATCATTGTTACGCACATGTAGGAAAATGGCATGATGTAAGCATAATATTTTTGTTCATCAATAGGTTCGTAAGAAACAGGAAATGGGAAAACTCCTGGCTCGGAACCGTTCTTGAATATTGAGTCAATGATCTTCGGTACAAGCGGCTGGGTCATGAAGAGCAACACAGTTGAATATATTGAAACTGTGCACATAAAAGGTTATCGATTTATTATATTTTTTAACCCTTGAGATAGTAGTCGCCCTATTATGTGCTAGTTAAATCAGTGACATTTTTCAAAAAGCGTTTCCGATTATTTCAAAAGTAATTTGTGGTTTGATGGTTAGAAAGAAAAAAATCGGGCGCCTTTTTTCGGGGTATTTGGTCGATGTAGAGGTGAGTTGCGGTTTCCGCATGGTATTGTGTGTTTTTTCTAAGAAGTTCTTGGCCGTCTTTTTCCATCTGCACAGAGAACGCCAGGAGTTACGAATTTTGTAAACCGGCCTTACTCTTACACATAGTGAAAAAGGATAATATGGCTTTTTTGCTAGCCAATGGTACAAAACAATGAGGAGAAGTACAATTACTAGCAAACCCGATATTCTTGATTGTCCTATCACTTCAAAAGTTGATTGGAAGCCAAGGTGAGATCAAGGTGAGAGCCAGATGAGAGGAAGGCGAAAGCTAGATAAAAGTCGGCTGAAGACGTTCGTATCGCCTTCATACTAGCAATTATCGGTGTTCCCTGTTTCCGACTGGAAAGGACTGCTAAAAACAGTAATTTCGAAATGGACTATTGTTATTACAATATCTTCGAATCATTTCGAACTAAAATTCCTTCAGTTTTTATTATATCCACAATTCCATAATCAAGACGTACTTTTAACAAAATTCTGAGTAAAGTTCATTCTTCTTTCGAAACTGTCCGCCAGAAAAAAAAGTGGTTTATGTTATTGAAGAGAGCTTACAAAAACATGCAGGGACTGCATATTACAGCAACCAAAATATCGACTAAACACCCACAAGAAGAGAAGTCCAATTAACAATCGTCACCCTGTGACAACGAATAAAGTGTATTTGGTATCCAATTCGGTAGCCGTTTACTTATCTAATCTCACCTAACGTTAAACGTTCACATGCTCCCAACTTCTAAACAACTGTTACGAACAAAAAATCTATCCGACGAATTAATTAAGCATCTTTTGATAAACTCAGCTATTGCCGATAACAATCACATCAAGGTTATGATTTCTTTTCATATAAGGTTAAATAACCTCTTATTAGACGTTTGTAAATATGGGTACATTTTCTTTTTAAACCGTGTTCATACGTGTTCTCATATATTGAGTACACATCCCGATGTAGGAGCTATGTTTTTAAAGAATCAACAAATTTATCAATATTTTTAGAAATGCAATACAAAATTCAACACTGATTTGTCTAGCATGCAGCAAAACGACTACCTCGCCTAGCAAATCTGTACGGGAGAATACGGTTTTTTTCGAAACAGAATCGTCCGCCAGTTGACGTTGGGTTCTTGGAGAAAGTAACAAATCCGACGATGGATCAGGGAGCAAGAACCTTGTTGACTGAACCATCACAATAATGGTGATCATAACGGCCATGATAACAGAAAAAATGACATGCGTTCTTGTACATCTCGAAAACGGTGCGATATTGGTCATAATAATAGAAACATGATGGTCCGTGAAAAAATTCCATCACTTTTCTGTCATCATGTTTATGTTATTATGACCAATATCGTACCGTTATTTAATTGTACAAAAATGAATGTCATTTGCTTCATCATTATGGTCGTTCCCGTAAGTGTTCGGGGGGTTAAATGGTGATTCTACGGTCATACAGATCCGCTAGCGAATTAAGCTGCCATTCACCGATCCGTATCGACCTGCGTACACGATCGTCAATTTTCTTCCATTTTTGGCGTACTTATGAAGAATTTCCACTTCTTGATCTTCGGCCCAAACTTGCCAATGCTTGCGCATTCGTTCTAGCAGCTTTAACACCTGTGTATATTAAAGGTTAACAATAGAAATATATTGTTAACGACAAGGATAAATGCATAAAAATTTCACCGACTTTTAAATTGAACAAGGCTAACAAGTTATGAATGCATTAAAACCAAGTTGTGAAAGTAGGAGTACCTTAACTTTCTTTTGAATTCAGTGTTAATTGATATTTTTCATAAAATTTAAACGCCTCATCCGAAAAGCTTCAATTTTTATGGTGTTAGTATATTCTTTTTTCATCTTTATTTCCATTGGAAATTTTCTTTTTGGTTTTTTAAAAGATCATCAATCGAAATTTATTGACTTATATGAAAATGGAAAAATTGATACATCAAGTTCATAAAAAAAGACAGTTACCAAAGGTTCTTAAACAATGCTAATTACTCTGCTAATTTATTTATAATTTCTTGCCTTCAGGATTTTCTAAGCCATCGATTTTTACAATTGACCTACCTAAATATTAGTTCGGGACAATAATAAAAAATTATAAAAAATTGGTCAACATTTTTTGATAACGTAAATACAACCAACCTGCTCTGAGTGAATTACACAATTGATCAACTTTGCAGCACATGTTATGTCGATAATTAATGGTGAAAAGCCTTCAATAAGTACTTCCGGATCGTGAATATGCTTGAAAAGAGCCATAATCTGAGCTCCGGTTTGGAAAGTGAAAAGAACAACTGAGACTGCGTGAATGCTGCGCTGCATACGCACGGTTTGGTACGGCCATTGTCCGGTTGCCGACATTAGAATTTCACTCGGCTTGTAATAATAGGCTTGGAGGAAATCCATCGCAACTAGGATTATCATCAACGCCAGCGTGAGGTATGAGAACAGCATTTCACATTACATTCGACAAAATAGCCCTAGACTTAATTACCCTGAGGGTCATCAATTTTTTTCCATTGTAGATTCGCACATCATTGTGTCAAGAAGTATTCCTTCGTGTGACGTCTAAATTGCTCTAGCTATAGACAGTGACGTTGAGAGAACGCCACTGGAAAGAACCTTCGATCCATCAACTGTCTAACAATGGAATTTATCGAATTTCAAGACAAAGTAACATTACGAGACTTTGATTAATATTTTAATGATTATTATTGCCATTAGATATATGGTTGTTGAATTATAATTGTGATTTGATATAATATCTATTTACAATTATATTTGTAATATAATAATTGGCAAGTTTTTAAAGCATATATGACATTCTGCTTTGATGTATATTTAGAATGTTCCAAAACATTTAACCATTTATATAAAAATGTGGAAAAACTTCGGGAGTACTTATGATTGAAGCTGTTTTCGTGTGGAGCAAATATTGATTTTACCGGAGAATGGATTGTAGGTGACTGAGAGAAGTATATAATTATCGGTGATGATACGTCTTATGTGATATGTAACGTTTTCACTTTGAGTTCGTTCTGCCCTCGACCATAATCGTTGTATGCCTTCTGCCGATATAATTACAGAAAGTCTTGGACATGCTGGCATTGAAATAGAGGTTTCTTTTCGACGTCATAATTGAAATGGATTTCCCTCCAACTTACCCGGATGAGACATACGTTTACGCAGTCCACGCGTTTGAATTGCAGCTTATAGCCATTGTCTTTACGCATCCGGAGTTGGGAGGATGCATTATCTTTTTTTTTACCCATTACTTTGAAAATGGATAATGAAATTCAGATCCACAGCCCATTACTTTTTTTAATGAGTATGGGAACTTACATCGTTAAAAAATTTAATAAATATGTAGATAAATCGCAAAATCATTCGGAAAATAAATAAATAAAATAATAAATATGGTATCATTAGAAATTTGCGGTTAAAACAGATCGACGGGCGAACTCTAAAAGATGATATACAGCAGAGCTGGACGGAACTTCAAATACATGGTATGTACGCACACCCTTGCACGTACTCGTACACACACTCGGACATACGCGCAAAAACTTGCATATACTCGCATACACCCGAATACTCTCACTCACACACGCACGCACGCACGCACAGATGCACTGACACGTGGGAGTTTATTGCGTTACGCGGGAGGGAGCTCGAGTTTCACCGAGTGGAACGTTTCTCGCTCCGCTCGAGCAGCGAACCTCGCACTCGGTGACACTCGCGCTCTTTCCTCCCTTGTAGCATAATGTACTATTCTCGTTAGTCTTTAACTGGTGCGCGCGCAGTCGGTAGATATTATAAGTTGGAATTGATTAAGCATGGAATTTATTCTTTTTAGATTTTTTTGATTTTAATTACATTGTAATTTTAGAGATACAATCCCGACTTTTTATTCATTTGTTTTTATTATGATTCAATGAGAAAACTTACACAAGATTACTCAACGTACGGATCTTAGTACTGTGAAATAAGACATAGCTGATTTTATTATCGTGCTGAATGTTTCTAAAGATATGGGAAATAACGTGCCGGCAGATAATCGGCAGGGGTTGGCACTTTTTATCATCATAATTAATATAACTCTCCGAGATCGAAGTGATGAGGTGTACCACTTCGAATTGTAACTGAAACAACAAAAAAAATGTTTATACGTCTTTACTTATTCACTTATTTGTTTGATGGACTTCTTGTCATGATACTTACATGGCATTATTGATACATAAACTGTGATCCACCAACAATTGGCCGTGCCAACATGCGAAAAAAACATGTACAATCTGTCCAAGAGTATACGAGCCATATCTTATTGCCAATTGGGGGTCCTCCCATTTAATGACCGTCTGTCAAAAAATCAACACGTCCGATTAAACAATACTCAAAATTTCTTGTTAATAAAATTGACATACAATACCTACTTGTACTCCTGTGAAGCTCATCAGCACGATATTCAATCCGGTCACAAACAGAAAATACATCGAATACGTAGATTCCAGAAGGTTGCAGAAACTACCAATTTCAAAAAGAGACTCAATAAAAAATCTTATTTTTATTTATGTCAGGTTGATCTATTCTAGTAAAGTTACATTCTGCTAAAATAGAACTTTTAGCTGGTAATGTATTGATGAATAATACTTGAGCAATAATATTCGTTGGGATTACATACTCAACAGCTTCGTTTTGCTTCTTTATACATCGGACGATGTGAGCATAGTCATCAACTTTTTCGACATCTAAGCTCCTATCCTTATTTTCCAGGCCATTTTCCAATTCATGACTGAATATTCCATAAGATTGTATTCAAGCGAAATATATTTTATGTGTCTTTTGTCTCTCCCTCGACCACTTACCACAATTCGGCGAATAGAGCACACGCATAATGCATGTATGCGCCGTACATAGTGTCGACAGCCGCGACAACAGTTACTGATATGAAGTTTGTCACAAAAGCATGGAAGAATATTGGAACGAAGAAGTGATTTTGATCGACAAAGTACTCCGTAAGAAAAAGAAATTCGCGGGGACGCGATTCGTTGATTGGCTTGACGACGTCAAGAATAAAGGGTATGATGGGCACACAGATATACAGTGCAGCACTTATGAACATGTACCCTGTAATAAATCCAAGGTAAAATTGCAGATGCAATATTTTTAACCTAAATCGGATGCACAGATTCTGACATCCAAAATGACCACAAATTATTTTTTTGAACACGTACAAATGTCTTTTTTTTCATCCCTGCACGTAAACGACGACTTTACGGTCCGAAATTCCCAGTTGTGGGAAAACGACACCCTGCCGGCGTCGCTCTTTTCATCGTAGGAATGCAAAAATGAACACCAAGGAGCGAAATCTTCAGACGATAGATTTCTCAAGTGCAGTCGTATCATGAATATCTCCGCAGTCTCATAAACACTGGCATCAAATCGATTGCGAGAAAGGCTTTGGTTATTTGCCATCTAGCGACATTATGCGAAACGCCGATACACGATACCAGTAACGGCGCAACAGTGTCTTTTCCTCAACCCGGAATTTCGGATCTCAAAAAATTGATAAAACTAAAACATGATTTTCCATGGCAGGCTCTGCCGACAGACCGAAGCACAAATAATTTTTAATTATCGGTGTGGCATGAAGACAAAACATGAAGACCACTCGAGCGTAATGTCGGGAGGCAGCGAAACGTAATAATATTAATCATAATAGATAAATAAGCAAATTTTTTTTTGTTGCAGATTTCAGGATTTTTCCGGCATCAAAATAGGCCCTATCCACGTGTCGAGATAAGTATTTTTTTAGAACGCCCACTATGCTACTGATTGTTTTTTTTTTCAAGTGGGACATTTAAGGAGTTCTACGCCCAAGTCTTAGATAATTGTGACCAAACTGGTCACAATACCTTCTCGAAAACGGGACGGGTAGAATCGACCCAGTGTGGCATCGTGGTCGAATCCGCAAGTGTGACGACGGAAGATTAATAATTATGTGACCCAAAACATGAGTCAACAGATAAATATTTAATCACCAGAGAATCGCTCACATGTATAGGATATCGTTAGGACTCTTCCCCTTTCCGCGTACTTCCATAAGATACCACTGCTTTTTTCCTTTTCTCGAGCCTTCCAGTCGAGGTCCATGTTCACAAGTAATTTTTTCATCTGTTTAATTACAGAATCTTGAAATTTATAATTGTATACAAAATAACTAATTTCCTCCCGATTGCATTACTGCTATACAAAAAATATGCGCATACCTTGTCAGTATTAATAACACAGTTGATCCACTTTGCAACGTTGATTGCATGAAGACCGAGAGGCGGGATACATTCAATGATGATTTCTAGATCACCCCAAACTTCGTACAACTTGATCAACTATGATGAAACGTTATTTTCATTATATTATTTTAATTGCTACATTAAAAGTCTTCCCAGTTTCTAGACTTTCAAACGTACTTCCGGAATTATTATTGTCAACAGGCAGACAACAATGAGTGTCTGATGTAGCCGCCTCTGCCAAATAGACTGATAAGGCCAATGTCCGATTATTGATAATAATCGTTTATTCAATCTGTAGTAAGATCTACCAGAGGCGTCCATTGCCATGGTAAGGCTCTTCAGCAACTAAACGATGGCCTTTGGAAATTCAGACTTGGTAGTTTTTCTCGCTACCCTCGATTCAATTTTCGCACGTGTTCCTCAAAGTAATAATTTATTGCTACCATAATTATTAAGAGTCAGTTCCTATTTACCAATATAGTTGAATAGAATGACAGGCTTAGACATAAAAATATCACAGAATAGTTTTAAGCTTCCATTTAATAGAGGCCTTTACTTTGAACTTTCAACTACTTTCGAAGTTCGATTCGACAACTTGTTATTTACCGAAGTCGTCACTCATCGATAACCCTCTATTCTTATTCTGCTGATCAGAAACATATTCATAATGTCATACAACGATCCTTTATTAACGACGTAACGACTAAACTTTGGCCATATGCTGAGTACACTTTTCGGGATCCTGTTTCCAATAACTTCGGCTTGGTAATCTCACTGTTATAGCCCTAATGGACTCGACGAATCGGACGCAAAGTGAAACCCGATCAACTATTGGCAATAAATGTCCACTTCACACGCTTGAAATGTGTAAAGGGGACTTAAAATAAATCGTTAGTATTAAATGTGAAATCTCGGGAAAACACGTTTATATATGATCAGGTATTAATTATATATAATTATATATGTTTACAAATAGTCATAGATGACCATGTATCATCATTTTTATTGAGTTATCTGGAATAAAGGGATCATTAAGAGAATTCTAGAAGTGTTGATTAAAACCTTGAGGCAGTCCTTAGGTGACTCCGCATGAGATTGCTAAATACATATGCAGAATACGTGACAATTCATACATTTTTCGGAGCTTAAAAATGACAATAAAATAACACAACTTCCAAATATCACACATGAATCTTAAAGAATTCATACATATTCGGAAAAGTTAACAAAATCATTATTTATCTCAAGAAACGTCATGTTACCGCGTAATTTTTATACTTTTTTTTAATACTCTTCAGATTCTCACTATACTCTCTTAATCTCACGCAGTGTCACGCTGTGTTAAGACCTACATTAAGAACTACATTAAAATAATCCGAATCACGCCCTCGCGTCTTATCAATAATATGAAATATTTACGATAAAAACATCTAAAAAATACTACTATTCTGATCGTCTATTTGAAAAAAATTATAATTTCTCGGTTGAATAAAGAGCAAATTTATAATAAGCGAAAATTGGAAGAATATATTTGTAAATTGGCAGAAATCACTGTTAGTTGTAGTTAGTTTAAACGCAGCAATTCCATGGTTTTTTAATAAAATTCAAGACAAGTTTGCTGTGTTCTCAGGTCAGGGAAATTCGATTGTCAATACCAAAGATATAAATATTAAAGAAACAATAATTTAAACGCGCAACGCAATATGAAATTTACATGTTGTTTTCAAATTTTTTTCGAAATTTTAATTAGTGACATATATTGTCATATTTTACGAAGATTACGTCTGAAAACTATATGTACTATATCACAATATGGTTTATCATTTCATTCAATTGCATGTGCTCCTCTTAAGTGTCTCATATCATAAGTTAATCGAATCGTTTAACGCAGAGACGTCAAAACCGTGAAATACGACATAGCTGTTTTGATAATCGTACTAAATGTCTCCAGAGATACGGTGAATAAGTTCCCCGCTGTTAATTGAGAAGGGTAGGCGCTCTTCATCATTATCAGAGTAATAAGTCTTCGGGATCGAAACGAGGACTTGTACCATATCGAATTGTAACTGAGAAAAAAAAATAATCGTCATATATAGAACAACACAGATTTATCTGTTTCTTTCCTCACGTGGCCTCGTTGATGCGTAAACTGTGGTCAATCAGGAGTTGACCATGCCAACAACCAAAAAAGACGTGTGCAATCTGTCCTAGCGTGAAACTGCCATATCTCATCGCCAATTCAAAATCCTCAAGTTTCATAACCGTCTACGCATGAAAATAAAATTGTTGTCACACATTTTTTAATATTCAAAATTGCGAAACTTTCATTGTAAAGCAATAATTACTCTTCCTCTAAACATAATAAATCGAACCAAGAAAACAAAAAATTGTTGAAAAATTATTTTTGTTCTCGTAAAACTATAAAGGTAAAAAAAATGTATTAGTTTTGAAAATTTCAAAAATCTCAATCTATTTTTTGTAACACGTGCATGAACAGCGATGCTTTTGATGGCAGTTTTTCCGGCCGAAAGTGGCTGGTTCATGGCAATGTTAAAACAATCGATCGACGCGCGTATAACTCGCATTTCTTTCACTTTCGTCCTTTCGGCGTGTCACTTTCGTCCCTAGGGACGAAAGTTTGGAACCTCTCTTTTCATTGTTCTTCCCTCAAAACTACCATCCAATGCACTGTTATTCATGCACTCGTTACAAAAAATATAGTGTGTAACATGGGCCGAAATTAGCAAATGCGACTCATGTGATTGCAGCCCTCACTTCTCTGGGACAGCAAACCTCACACTCGTCACAATCGCAAACTTTCGACCCTTGTTGCACAATATACGATTTTACAGTCTAGTCTAACCTGTACACCTGTGAAGCTCATAAGAAAAATGTTCGTTCCAGTTACGAAAAGAAAATATAGTGTGTACGTGGATTCAAGAATGGTGGCAAATCTGAAGAAATTGTAATGAATAAAAATAATAAAAATGATTTAAACACTTTATACTTTATATAACGATAACAAATCATAGATCTTTCACATACTCTAGAGCGTCTTTATGCTTCTTTATACATTTTACAATGTTGTGATAGGTATAGTCATCTTCCTTGCGAATATCCAAATCCCCAGGACCTTTATCCACAGTTGTAGCGACGCTCTCCAATTGGTCACTGTAATTCCAATTTCAGCCGCCCGGGGATATTTCATTTTTACGCGAAAATATGACTTACCATTATTAACTCACCCCAACTCAGCAAATATAGCACATGCGTACTGTAAGTACGCACCATACATAGTGTCGAAGGCGATGACAATCGTTATAGACGTGAAGGTCGTTATAAAAGCGTGGAGAAATATTGGAAAGAAATATCGATCTTGATCGATATAATATTCGACATGGAAAAGCGACTCTAAAGGTCGTGACTCGTTAAGCGGTTTGATGACGTCAAGTACTAACGGAATCAATGGTAGACATACGTACAGAAATGCACTCACGTACATGTAATCTTTACATATAACAAGGAAAATGAATTAGTGTATTCCAAAAAAAATATTAAAGAAATAATTTGGTTTAAAATTTTGCTTACAAGCGTAGACCAATGTAATAATTCTGCCTCGTTCGGCATACTTCTGCAAGGTCGGGCTTCCCATTCCTTTTTCTCGGGACCGCCAGTCATTTTCCATTCGAATCAGTAAATTCTTGGACTTTGTAAAAACATAATATGGGTAGTATACAGGAATCGATCTCGTAGAGGGAATAATTTTACTAGGCCGTATAAAATCAGTTGCGACCCTCCCCTCGCGGAGTTCACCAACTGAAGGTCAACCCAACTCCAACTGGGTGGTTTGTGCAAAAAACCAAGGTAGGAATTCAGTTGATATTCAGTTGTACAACCCAAATCCTAATAAAATTCGACTTGATATCGACCTTTTTTACAATCGTACCGAATCCTACCAGGATCCAACCGTATACAACCAAACAAAACGGTAGAATCAGACCGCGACGCTCGGGTTGAGTTTCTATTTATTATCACTATTCATTTATTCTATAAATGACTTTATATTTCATTATTATTATTTTATATTGATGGAATAAATAAAGGTATTTTGGCAATAATCCAAGGTTCTCAACTTTGGTGAGCTTACGATACCTTGTCAATATTGAAGATGCAGTTGGTCCACTTAACAAAGTTAATTGCATGAAGGCCAAGGGGTGGAATACATTCAAACACTATATCCAGGTCACCTCCCCATACTTCGCGCAATTTGATCACCTACATCACGGGAGGGAGATTTTTTAATAAACTAGACCTGGATTAAATATTGTGGCAAAAAAACCTAACTATTTGTCGAATAAGGAAACACTACTCTCAAACATTACATAAAAATCTTTCGAAACTCATACAGATTCAGAAAAATTGATGAATTATTTTCATTAAAGAAAAGTTAAGGTGCTGGATAATTTGTCAAACTATTTTTTTTTTTAATTTCGTAATTGCATTTTGGAGTTATTATCATGCAAGATAAATTCTTTAGATCTTTTATATGTTCGATTTTTTCCAAATTTTTGTTCCGTGAAGACTCTCGATTCTCTCCGAATCTCACGTAACATCATACTGTACTACGAAAGGACTACCTAAAAAGAGTCCAAAACATACCCTCGCGTCTCAGCGCGATATGGATGATATGGAATGTGTGCATCAAAGAATACCCATATTCTGAGTGTCTATTGAAAAATATTAATTTGTCGATTGAATCGAGAATAGAAAAAGAAATTCTCTTAGATGCTACAGACATAACATTTTTCACACATAATTTTGGTTTTGTACCAATGTGCAGCACTCTTCACAGCATCATTGCATATTTTTAAAACATTATCACGAACACTAATTAACTACACGTCAAATATTTATACCTCAGGAATCATAATAGACATAATGCACGAAACGATGGCTGTACGGTGTAAGCGTTTCTGCCACGTGGACTGATGTGGCCAATGTCCAATAATTGACAAAAACCTTTTATTTACTGTGTAATAAGTCTTGTCAAAAAAATCCATTACCTCTGCAGTTAACTTATGCGAGCAACGATTGGACCACAAGTCCTCTACAGAATTCGCTCCTAGAAGCTTGTCTACAGCGATAAGCTACATTTTCTCCGTGACACTTTAGAAACAATGATTAGAGACCTCAACGAGAGCCCATTTCGAGTCACTTACCATCAGCACGTAATTTGAGACCATTTTTACCAATAGACCGGTTCTCTTTCATTGGCGCTCAAGTTGTACTTTTATACTTCAATTATAAAACTTTCGCATGGTAATCATTGGTACTGACCTGTGGTTACCTCCACTTTACCGTAGCGAATGGAAAGTTCAATTGTAAAGCATGAGCCACATTCTATTTGAACATGCCTCTTGTGACACTTTGATCTGACAAAATAAAAGGCGCGCCAATTATTTGGAAAACTATTGTCATTAAAGTTCGACTAGTACTTAAGTCAATGACATTTTACGCCGCAGTCGTACACCACAGACGCATCACAATCAATTGTTTCTACCGCTTGTCGTATTTACCTTAAATATCGGATTTTAAATAATCATTAAAATTAAAACTTGGTATTCCGATATCGTCCAGCTACAAGTGCAGCAGAAATGGGTAATAGTACCCGCTCCTTGAAACCCAAAGCCTCTGTATTCGGGAGAACCGGAATACAGAAAAGTAAGGTCAGGTGTGAAAGAGACGGCCCTATAGGTGCTTAACATTAGCCGATGAAATCCCCAACACTTACCGCCACCAAGTAAATCTTTTCAATATATCAATAAGACCGTTACTTTGCATGAATAAAAACTTTTCTTCAAAATAATGAGCGTGTTTCTTTATTTTATGCTCACTAACTAAATGTTTTTTTTACAGGCAATGAAATGTTCTCTTTGAAATTAAGGTAAACTTTTTCATTGAAAACAATGAAAATAAAATCAACCTACCCATTCCTTGGCGTCAATAAAATATTTTTTCTCGGTGTATGATAAGTCCTCTTATTATATAATAGCAGACAATTTATTTGTCCTCTACTGATCTACAAAAATCTACACATAAAATATCTAGATAACAATGGAATATTTGAAAACAAACTCTTTCATCAACACTATTATTATCCGCAAAAAGACAACTGGATTAATTTTTCATCTGAAGGAAGTCAACACGGTAAAGTACGACACCGACGTTCTCACAATCTGGAAAATACATTGAAAAGCCAACCTTCGTGTTCCCTCGATGCAAGATATATTGTATAGTAAACTTAGTGATCTTACCAAACTGAAATTCGCCAATGACATCACGTACAGTTTTCCTGCTGTCAATTTGCATGGTACCTCGCTTCTGAGCATCATAAGCTGCAGTAATTTTTTCGATCTTGTACTGACATCATACCATCGAGCACCATAGCTGATTCGTTCAATATTTCCTCAAATCAATTATTTTCATCAATGATCTCGTAGCAAGATTTGGAAATATATTCTGCGAATACTCACGCCCACTCGTGTATTCGTTCGCTGTGATCTATTAGCTTTTGACCTGGCCAACTGATGAAAAATATATGCGCTACTTGGGCGATTGTAAAGGTTGCGAATCTGAATGCTTCGTTCGGCTTGTCCAAGTTCATAACCATCTGATTAATATTCAAATACAACAAAAACATTTTGTTAGTTGAGGCTTCATGCTGGTTCCCGACCTGAAAAACCTTAATGTGTCGACACGTAGCCGCAAACATTGCAACTATCGTTTATCACGTCAACAACCGCATACAACACACATTATTGAAAACCCTATAACCAATGTTTCTCAAATCTCAATTTTGTATGAAAGTTGGAAGATAGTGCTTTGAAAATGTCACACAAAGTAGAGCACAAACACAACACTTACCAGAAAATACAGATGCAAGAAATAATATTAGCTTTATCGTATGACATATACAAATCATAAGATTGCTAACCTGATAGCCTGCAACGCTCATGCAGAAAACTGTTAGACCAATTACGAAGAAGAATAGTACCACGTGGCTAGATTCAATTGCCCCAGCGAATCTTGAAAATAATTTATGAAAACAAGCGTTAATCGGACAATTATTTTCTGTTATTGATGACTCATTGGTTTTTTCGTTACAGAATAAGGTGCATAGGATTTAGTCACCAACTCTATGGCATCATTGTGCATTTTAACACAGCTGACAATCTTCTGGTAAACCATTTCTTCTCGTCGTTTGAAATCAATCTGGTCCACGCTTTCATCGAGGTCATTTTCCATCAAATGTTCCAGCTTGTCACTAAATGGAATTAAATCTTATAATCTCATTGTCAGAAGTAACTTATATGTGGACAGAACAGTAGACGGGATATCATTTTACCCTAAAGCGGCGAATAATCCGCAAGCGTGCTGTACGTACACGGCGTACGTGGAGTCCATTGCGACAATAGTCGTTATAGTGACAATCACCGCGCAATTAGCGTGAACCATCATCGGAACATAATATTTATCTGGATCGATATCGCCGTACTTGGTGGGTAGCGGGAAAGTCATGGCCCTGGACTCGTTAAGGGGCATCATCAGATCGAGGAACTTCGGCATTATTGGCATTATGACATATGAGGCCAATGTAGAATACATGTAGACTGTCAGGACGAGCAGAAGCGCAAAACAAAATGTCTCAGAGGTGACATTATTAAAAAATGGTAGAGTCACCAGTAAGTGAACAGTCACTAATAGAGTACGGCGGGTTTGTGCCACGAACCGACAGATCGCGACATATACCCTAACAGTAACAGTAATTTGATGAGCGAGCAGTCTTTCTGAGTTTCTAATGTATTCTAATACGACGACAGTCGGTGAAGGTAGGAAACCAAGGCAGCCATTCAGATTTTTGTACGAATATTTGTGATCAGAAAGAAATACGCTTTTCCTCCATAGATGATTAGAAGATTTCTTTCTACTCTTTAAGAGGTAGTTATACACCCGTGCGACTTACGTCATCCAATGTTAAACGCCTACAGGTCTGTCTCGGTCACATATAACCTCATTTTAAGGTTTTCGACTTTGTGTAAAAATCGTTATATCGCAGAATCGTTTCTACATTTGTTAAGTGGTTCTCCC
The DNA here is from genome assembly GCA_949699805.1 of Tromatobia lineatoria. Taxonomy (NCBI): domain Eukaryota; kingdom Metazoa; phylum Arthropoda; class Insecta; order Hymenoptera; family Ichneumonidae; genus Tromatobia; species Tromatobia lineatoria. The sequence continues at coordinate 9,499,021 of OX453052.1, forward strand.
ACGACAATTAAAAATTTTGAAAACTGTTTTTTCCGAAGCTATTCGGTCGATAAATCTCAAATTTCGAAAGAACGTGGGGAGGTAAGGTAGAAATATGCTGCTCTTTCTTTGAAACATGAAGCCATTTTCGGGAGTAAGAAATAATCAAAAAGTGTAATTGGGAATAAGAAACAGCCCTGTAGACGTTTAGCATCATTCGACGAAAATGCCAGGAGTATACCACTGCCTCATATCTGGCGAGGATGATCGGAAATGGGTGACAATGAGCTCAACTGTTCATTCACTCGTGACTTCGTGACTTTATGTTACGTGAGAGGTAAGCAATGTTTTTCGAACCACTGTAAAATTCGGTTAGCTTCCTGCCTTTGTTTGCATGGGTTCTCATTATTTCCAATTCCGGTCCATTGCCAGCGAGCTTCCAATCGTTGCAGATACGATCCGTTAATGTCTTTATCTGCGAAGATGATTGTATAGACAAGAATGTTATACAGGTAGGCAGTTTTGAAGATTTTCTCCCAGATTTTATTATGATATAGAGAAAAGCACGTCCAATTCCCAAGTATTTTTCCAAACGTTTTGGCTGGGTGGTTGCTGAGATATGGGGCAAGTCAGAAAGCTTTAACTTCAACAGCCCAAAAAAAAACAGAATCTTATTTGAGAAACACAGTTCCGGAAGTTTTTTTTGTATATGGCCTACGCCCTTCAGAAAGCAATGTTTGTGCTGATCGTGCAAATCGGTTCTCAGAACCATCTCTTACTGTGTTTTATAAGCGTGTAACTTGTGTAAACTTCACTTCTTAAGATATGAGCCATTGGAAGACATAGCCTTATCCCCCCCCCCCCCCCCCCCCCCAATGGGTAATCATATTCATTCAATGTTACCCGAATTTTATACAGAAAATGAAAAATAGGTCTGGTAATGATTTTTCTGATTCAAAATATAATTTAAACAGTTGAGGGACATCAAAAGTTTCAATTTATTATGCAAAGTTCTAATTAGGACATTCTCAAATTTGACATCTGAATCCACTTCAACGGAGAGAAAATCATCTGTATGAAATCAGTCGTGCGACGTTAACAAGAAAAAATGTAGAAAAAATGTAAAAGTTGCGGATAAACGAGTTCTCCTCGTTTATCGGCATGATTTTACAAGCGTAAAGTGAGAAAATCGCCTAAGAGTAACCGAAACTGAGTCGTTTACCTAAGCTTGTGGTGATGTTCTTAAGCCATATAACGGTGGATATCAGATTCGTTATGGAAATTGAGTGGTGGAAGTATACAGATTAAGAACTGAATTTGTAGACTTGTTTGTTTTAACAGCGCATTTTCTGCCTCTTTGAGGAGATGTCGAGAATTTTCAGGTGCAGGAAAGTTAAATGACTACCCTGAAGAAGCCCTGTGAAAAATTGAAAAAACCGAAAAAAACTTACCTTGTCAGCATTCAAGATATAATTCGAGAATTTCATGCCGATCGACGTTTGAACACCAAATATAGATCCACACTCGACAAGGTAGTCCAGATCGTCTCCCCACACATTGATCAACTGAAGAACCTATTACAAAAACATCGTAACCCCAACTTTATAAATTCCTTCTACAATTTTATCGAGTGTCCATTTTTTTCGCTTGAGCCAAGATATGGTCAACGCAGTAATTGTCTAAACATGGGTGAGGTCAATCTGACTCCATGGAACCACCGTGACACGGTCCAGAAGTGTGACCACGAAGGGTTATGGATTATCTAATCATAATTCTTACCTCTGGCACAATTATGCTCACAGCAAGAACTAACACTGCTAATCTAATGAGTCGTTTTTGCAGTGGATCTTGATATGGCCATTGGCCAAGACAAGTGAGAAGGAACTTGTTTATTCGATAGTAAGGACCTTCAAATATGTCCATATCTTTGTTGAATTTGCGAGTTGACAGTTGAAAGTCAAACCACTTGAGTTCGTCAAATCGAACTGAGTAACGTTTTTACCCGTAGAAAGTATCCCACTCTAGCGACAAAATCGTGCACGACCAAAATCCTTTAGGATGGGAAGACGAAGGCCAGTTGCATGCACAGTCTCGCTCCACCTAAAAGCCATCCCTCTTGTTTTCATAGAAGGGATAGGAACGGTACGCACTGTCTCGCTGCGAACAGACAATCTCGTTGATAGAAGTATAATTTTCATCAAAAATTCTCTCAGACACTTGCTACAGACGACGTAATTGTCATGGAGAATTAGCGAACAGTGAATGCGACGTCGAGACTTGGAAAAGAAGCAATCGATCGGCCACATGAGTGATATATGACACGAAACCTCATGCGTCCGAATCGTGCCGTCTGTCTTAATGGATATCGAGGTAGTTTAGCGTGTGACATAAGTTACCATAATGCGTATTGCGTTCTGTTTGCTGTGAGCAGATTCTCGAAATATTGAGAACTTTCCCCCAATGGCAGAAAAAACTAGTAATCTTCTCGAGATCATCAAAAAAATATCCACAGTAAGTATCATTTTTCTTTGTTTCGAGAAATTAATGATTTGGAAAAGCAGTCCTTACATTCGACCGATGAAGTCGATCATAAGAAAATAGTTGAAACAATAAGTTCGGGAAAAACCTTAGAACATTTTTTTTCCTTCTTCATGGTTTTCACTTGAAATTTTTGAAACATCAATGGAAAATTGCAGCGGAAAATTTTTACGCAGTGTCTACAGTAACGTACAGTAACGAAAGGCTCTTAGTCACTTAAGGTTTCCATGATAGAGAGACGCGAGAGTTCACCTTACTTTCCAAATTCTAGTAGAATGACGATTATTTACTTAACGTCAAGTTTTTTTTACCATTACGCTATTCTATCGGACTACCGGACCTCGCGTGACTTTATTTCTCCTGTACTTCAATTGTTTTTTATACGGAATGAAAATATAAACAAAACCCAATTACGCATTAAGGTTCTCTCAATCGTACCCGTCTAAACGTACAAACGCTTATTCTCACAAAAAAATCCTTCACTGCAAGAAAGTAACAAACGTTCGCTTCGTTCAAACGTAAACTAGAGATTTTTAACTCCGGTTCGATTGACGGATTGAAAACTATTTGCGATCAGTTTTGTAGACATTTAAAAGTATACACATTCTGAAGCTTACACGAAAGATTTTTTACACCGATATTCGACATATCTAAAATGGTACAGCAAAATTTCCTACCATCTGCGATACTGCGTTTTAAAGTCTAAATCGTTGAGAGGAAAGATAGCGCAACTCAGAGTCACTGTTCTATTATTCTTGTATACTTATAGTGTTAGCACATCTAATGAATCTCTAAATAACCGAAAACCGACCGATTGTAATGGAACGAAAACGAATCAGAAAATTATTTGCGAAGCAACTAACAACCGTCAAACAACCAGACGATGACTCGAGTTGTATAGAAGGTACAGAGTAGGTAGGTAGTTACTACAAGTATCCGTGATAGTAATGGATGAACTACTATTAACCAACGATCACCGGTTCCTAATATAATTCCTAAAAAATGATTATATACAATTACATATAATTATATATATGTGAACACTGCCTATATGATCATGTCTGAATTTTGTGTCGATATGATTATATATAATTATATATGATCCTATGTCATGATTAATAATTCAATTTTAATTATTTCTTTAATTAACGAAATATCGATTCTGTTAATAGATAGCGGATACGGCGGCAAAATGCGGACGTTAACAAAATTTTAAACACGGGGCAAAATGGGAAAGATGGAAAAATTATAGACACGGGGCAAAATTCGGACTGTAAAAAAAATACATGTGCGGTGAGAAATACGGTACGAAATCATTATCGATATATAGTTAAGTTTTCGCTTAAGGCTTTCTCGGTCGGAATTAGTGTTAAAATTTAAGAGAGGGTTCCATCTGACTTAAAAGCCAATTGTGCACAGCCACTCAGAAAACACATCATTGAAGGACAATGTAACCTGGAATTGACATGTTATTTTAACCATGTAACAGTTGCGTTACGTTGCGGCTATGTAACATCGGAGTATAACATGTAATGTTTTATTCGTTATATGGATGTCATGTGACGTATTCCCGTTGCGGTTGCATGACAAAAACTATGAAACCGCAACCTAAACAGTTGAGACGTCACTATTGTAACAAAAAGGCAATGTTGCAGTGCTATAACGTGGTAACAATGCAATAACGTCGCAAAAAAAAATGTAATACTTTTTTGAAATGCATATGACAGAGGTTATGTAACAGTAGTTGGTTATGTAACAGTAGAGGCGAAGTACAGTAGTATTAAAAGCTCGTACTTGGTGAGTACTTTCTAGAGATACTCAGCAAGTAGTTTTCGTGTGTCAGATTCGAAAAAAAAAAAAATAATCGATTTTTGTTTATCCACCCAACATTACACATATTATAAAATGTGGAATTTTAACAGGATTATTCATAAGGATTAGAAATCGACAAGGGCATCGTTCTGTCTCTCTCGCACACAACCTTACCTTACCGCTGGCGTTACTAGTGGCCACAACAGGAATTTATTTCCATGTTTAAAGCGACACACAAGTTTCAAAACCTGTATGAAAGACCGTGGTCGAGGTTTTGTGTAATTCCACGGGGGTTATCCCTCGAGTTCCGGAGACCGTTATTACCGACGAACGCGCTGCTAATGCACATCACCAACTGCAGATTCAACGTCGAGTATTTACCACGGCGTGCGTATAACGTTGTTGAAAACGTCCAAGGTAAGATGGCACTCATTGGATCATTAATTTTTTTGTATCTCCACATCAATCATCTGCCAAGGGAGGATCATCTGCCAGCAATCGCTTGATTTATTCGCGATCGCGGCAGTGCCAAATTTCCTTTATAATAAATACCGCGCCGAAAATCGAAATATCTCTGATAATTACCATCATCAACGTAAACTCGTAATGTTCACGAACAGTTGGAACGACGAGTAGCTTTTGCTTACGCGAATCACGTAACCGATAACAGGGAATATATTGTTTACCAATAATAAAGCCGTGTGTGTGTTTGTGTGTGGGCTGTGTCAGTGTATTCTTGTGTCGTTTACAACAACTAAAAAAACCGTTACGTACCGAAAATGCTGTGGTAACGGAAAATTTTTAAAATAAAAAAAAAAGCCGTTGGACCTTTAACAACAATGCCATAAAAAATGAACGACAACATGAGCCGTTTGCGGGGCCGTACGTCGTTGACGATCATCCTAATGCTTGTCTTCATGCTCTTGGTGATAATATATCACTTATTGAGCAGCGAAGTGGACAATGCTTCTTCCACAAAAACCAACACTCGTCTAAGTATCGAAGAGCTCTATCCTCTCTCCGATATGACAGAGAGTCCAGCAAATATTGCAAGGCGCCAGCAATTTGAATCACAAATGATGGGACACGCAAGAGGCATCGATAAATTCAGAAACATGAATGATCCTCAGTATGAAAGATTCACAAAGCACGAGGCCCTCTTTAAGGGCCACAAAATTGTTCATCTTGATCTAAAAGGTGCACCTCCCGTTATAGATTATTACAAAACGCTCTTAGGCCTCTTGAAGAAGCTAGGAGCGACAGGAATTCTCTTGGAGTACGAAGATATGTTTCCCTTCGAAGGAGAAATTCAAAACATAAGCGCAACAAATTGTTACTCCAAAAATAATATCGCAGAGATTCAGCGACTGGCTAAGAAAAACAATCTCATAGTAATACCGCTTATCCAAACTTTTGGTCATTTGGAGTTTGTCCTGAAGCTAGAGAAATACATGGACTTGAGGGAAGTTTTGAGATATCCACAAGTAGTATGTCCGACTTACAACAAAACTATGCCACTGATTCACCAGATGATCGATCAAGTCGTCGCTAATCATCCTAATATAAAGTATTTGCATATCGGTGCTGATGAAGTCTACCATTTGGGAGAATGCGCAAGATGCTTAGAAACCATGGTCAAGAACCAATGGGGAAAACGTCAGCTCTTCCTTAATCATGTTACTAAAGTAGCTACTTATATTAAAACCAAATATCCTCAACTAACTGTTCTTATGTGGGATGACGAATTTCGGGAAATTTCGCCGTCGGAGATTGTTGAAAGCGGCCTCAACAAGTTGGTGGAACCTGTTGTGTGGAAATACACGACGGATCCTGGAGCTTCGCTAACCGATCAACTCTGGGAGAGCTACGCAACGGTATGGTCCTCTATGTGGGTAGCAACTGCTTTCAAAGGCGCCACAGAACCGGATCGTTATTACACGGACATCTCTTACCACATGGAAAATCATCAGCGATGGCTCGAGATAATCAGCAAATATTCTAGGCTAATTAACTTCAAGGGGGCAATGTTAACCGGTTGGCAGCGTTACGATCATTTCAGCGTACTTTGTGAATTGTACGCATCTGCGATTCCTTCTCTCGCCGTTAATCTTGCTATTCTTCAAAGTCCGAGCCTCAACAGTTTTCCCGTTGAGCTGCCGCTTCGCGTTTCCGAGGCTTTGGAATGCGATGGCGATATTTCTCTTAGCATTCCCGAACCGCAATACGGATGGACTAAATGCAACTTTCATGGGGCAAAAATTTACGCGGCTACTTTGAGGCTCTATACCCTGCAACAGGAATTGAACAGAATGGAACAGGACAATACTTTCAAGGGTTGGCTCAAGCCGTACAACATCAAACATGTTTTTTCAAGTCCGAGTCACGTTGAACGTGCGGTCGCCGAATTGGATAGATACAAAATGGAGATATTGTACATTGAGAAGGAAATGCGAGAAGCTATGGACGGAATTTATGATATTTATACTGTCGATGAATGGCTAGAAACTTTCCTAGCTCCTTTGAATGAAAAAGTTAGCAAACTGTGGGAAGCCAAAGAAAAAATCCTTGAAAAGTACGAGTGGCCCCGCAGACCACTTCCCAAACGGGATTTATAGGGCAGCGAGTATTTCAAGTGCTTCCTTAAATTTTTTTGGTATTTCTTCTAGAACCTAGCGGATCGCTGGAAGAGGGGAAATTTAAGGAGACACTTTTGATTTGTTTCCCAGCAAGAAACTATTGGATGCAAGTAAATGGATAGAGAAATGCTTGTCAAATGAAAAGGGGCATTACATTTGCCTTTTCTTAAATGTTGGGCATTCACCGTTGCTTTTTTCTTGCATTGAAGTGGTGCGGAAAAAAGTAAAGGCGCTTAAAATTTTCGTTAATATGAATTCTTGAAGAAAATCTCGTTGTCTGGAAAAAAATGCATTGATATTAAAATAATAGTCACTGGAAAATTTCAATAAAGAGAAAAAATGTTTTAATATCTCTTTCAGCGATACGCTAGGGGATATGTATATTTTGTTTCGCTGCACTACGAAATAATAGTTGTGTTGTATTACGTTTTTTGAAATGCAAAACTGTTGAATTCGATGTGTTTGTACAAATTTTACGTCGGTCTGCGCACATTAATCAGCCGCATCAATTTTTAATCAAACCTTTATTCCAGATAGCTGCTCAAAAAATAAATGAAATATCTTTTACAATTAGCAAATGCGAATCTGTTATGGATAATAGGGTAATTTACGTCAGTAATAAAGAACGGCTATTGATTATTGTCAGGTAACTGCACCTGTGATCTTGGATGAATTATTATATTTCGGAGATAATGCCACCAAGAATAAATAACAAACAAATTTATGTTTTAGTATGTTATTGTTTATTTACGTTCTTGTTCGGTTCATCTGCCCTAAAATGATTACAACATTTTCAAACTAATCTATGTCGGAATTATATTTCATATCCTCTAATATCCGTCGTTTTATTACTATTAAATCAGTCTTATAACTGTTTTCGATTTCGTTGGTTTTTTCCATACATTTATTGCATCGCCAATAACTGTGCAAATTTATGAGATAATTAAGGAAAACAATTTTTTCATTCTAAGTCAATATTCGTTACCGAAATACTCATACTCTCATTATACTCACGAAGAATACTCATACAAAACACATTGAATTCGCGATATTAAATTTTTTTTTCGATGTTGCAATTATCAATAGAAAAATATATGTATACTGAAATCCATCATCTCTTGGGTGTAAGTGTTCGATTCAATTGCATCCGAAAAATGGATATTTTTTCCAAGATCGCAAGCATATTTGTTTTAATCGATGTATCAGCGAAATCTTCCAAGACGTGTTCGAATTTCTTCCGAACTATAAATCGACAACGTGAGAAGAAGCGATTGACGTTATGTGCAATAAGATTGAGACTGACAGTGAGACTGGGACATGTAATGCTCAGTTGTGGTAATTGTTTAGTGAAATTGCTATATAGTTAAAAAAAAAATAATGAACAAAAAGATGAACCAGTATTCGCGATATGCACATGCTAATAATTTAAAATAGTTCAATAATGTGTTGAAAAAATAATGAGACATGTATGTGAAAGTGATATATGGGCGTAGTGATTATCAAAAATATCATTTAGCGATCGCATAATACTATTAACTCTGTAACAGGTTTTCCTCGTATAATAAGAATCAAAGTCAATTCTTGCATCGTAGTATTTTCCCAAATATATAGACTGCTCCGTTACCCATTGATGAAGCAATACGGTTCGATATGTATAGCTTTCATATGATTTTATAGATGGAAATGTAACGTTAAATAATTGTAGCACTAAAAAAGTCCCTAGAATATAATACCTTTCACTTAGCATGTAGAATCAGAGTTGTAACCGCAGTTGTTGTATTAAATAAAAATTTATGGTATAATTAATTTCATGAATGTGATTACAAATGAATAACCAGTAGTATACATAACACGATGGTTGAATTTTAGAGTAATTAAAACTTCATTATCGATTATATTTCATTAAAAATTTGAACTAAAAAGCAACGCTTTAAAAAATGCATTATGTGACCCCAATTTTTTGAAAAAATTAGAGCAACGTAAATTTTTCGTTTTCTGCAATTCTTATAAAACTTGAACATCTATTGTGCGAATAGTTATTGCAGAATAATCATTAAGTGAAATTTACGCTAAATCTGAGACTAAGTGGGACAAAAAAGAGTAAGTCATTAGAAAACATGGAAGGAAATGACCTTCATTAAAAATCATTCATACAAAACTGGCCCTGACGAAGGATGACATTTTTTTCGACCAAATTAACGGCTTAATGATAAATCATCTCTACAAAATATATTATTTTTATTCTTGTTTATATCTCCATATCTTAATTCACCGATGTCTTCTATGATGGTATTTATATTTATAAGCCAAAAATGTGAATAAAAATATCACTACGATAATTGACTGTAATGTTGCTACCAAAAGTGTCACCTGGTGATTTAAAAGGGCAAATAAATTTTCTTTTCCAGTTATTTGCGAAAATTTATTCATTACCGCACCATAATTACTTGTAAAATTAGCTTACTTACTATTCTTAGTGTACTAACGTCTTCGAAGATAAGGCACAGCGTAAATGTATAAATGTATGAAATCCTTCGACAGACATTAATTATCGAAAAATATTTTGGGCCCGTAACATTTTCGTGAAATTTGCGATTTTTTTTTTTTTTTACTGTAGCCGACAAACCGATGATTTTGATAGTGGAAGCGCTGGACTGCCATTCATTTGAAAGGGTTTTCTATTCGGATATCTTTTAACCACTTTCTGAACGCTTGACATGTCCACGGTGTCGCCGATTTCTGCTATTACGATCGGCTTGTGCATCTCTTGGTCCACTCTCGTCAGTTGAACGCCCAATACTTTAGCAGCTAAATTGGCAATGCACAAGGATACCTTGAACAAAAATTAATTTATTAATATTAACTTAATTAATAATTCATTAAATTCAATATTAGCATTAGTCTGTAAACTTTTCAATTTTTTATTCCAATCATAGAACATTTAAAAAAAATGAGATTTGACCTTTTTTTTTGATTTTTTTGCGATTGGACGAAAATCTAAGAACATTGATTATAGAAAATATCAGTGCTGAATTTTCTGTATAAATATAGATTCCCAAACTGTTTGCAAATAAAATTTCTGCGCATTTTTCTTCTGGTGCAAAAGTAATAGAAAAATAATTTTTTGCAAAATTATTAGAATTGAGGTAAAAAAATCATGTTTTACTGATTCTCCAGTCCTCGCAGACATGTCATAGTAGGTAAACCCGTTTTCCGCAGCGAATCGATGAGATTTGTCCCTCTTCACGGTTCTTTGATGTTCCATATCACACTTGTTTCCTACCAATGCCATTAAGGGCCTTTTTTGGAAGCTGTTATCTAATATTCGTTGTATTGCAGATATCCATTCTTCGAGTATATCGAAACTCGAACTGTTGGTCACGTCGTATACGAGAAGCACAAGCTAAAACACGTCAAATTTAACGTCAATTTTACAGGTTGGAAAAGTAAATTTTTTTATTTCTGGAAATTAAAAATTTCAAGTACTTTGACCATTTTTTTTCCTACAAAAATAGTCATTTTGAAAAAAGGATGTACGTTCCCGCCAAATTTTGTACCAAAAACAGAAGGTGCCAACAAATTCTATGAAATTGGAACCGTTTACCGATCTCGCTGAAATTCAATACCAATCATCATTTAACGTGTCTTCATTTATAAAGAACTATTTTGCTAAACTGGCGAACTTTTACGAAAGTTAGAGTGATCACGAGATAACTGAAAGAATCAGCAACTATAGATGGTCATGATAAAAGGTGGTCCAGATGGTATATAATGTACCCGTACGTATTCAGAAAAAATTAGCCAAATATTTTCATTTCAAAGAGAAATTGGTTTGATACAGAGATTGTTAAGCAATTTTTTGAAAATTAATTTCTTAATGACATTTTTGAATTATTATTATGCAAAATGAATGTCTTTAGCACCTTCTACATACTTGATTGTTTTTCAAATTTTTTTTCTATCAAGCAATCCGTAAAATGCGTACATCCTTAAATTAAAAACTTTAAAAATTGTCTATTGTGATTGTGATATCACTATTTAATATCACCGTGACACAACATAAATTACATCGGCATGAACTTACATCGGCATGAAAAATATATTTGTCTAGCATGGAACCGTGAAGTGCAAGACCTCCTACGTCCCAGAGATGAAGATTTACGTTCCTGCAACATCCCAAGCTGAGGATTTTCGTGAAGAAATCGATGCCGGCAGTAGGCGTGTATTGCCTTGTAAACTCGTCCGTGCAAAACTTCACTGCTATGCTTGTCTGAAGAAGAACCAGTCATGCATGAGTATTGATTAATATGCCAATCGTTAAACTGGTGTATTGTAGCTATTTAATTATAATATCATTCTTAAAATAGAGACTCGGTTTTTTTTAAGCATGTAATTTTTTTTGTGATTTTCTCAGCATCGTTGACAATTTTGAATATTTGAAGACCATTTTTTTTCCTCTCTACGTGAAACATGATAAAGCTTCCTCGTAGTTGAAACTATATGTTTTTGTCGAAAAAAGAAATTTCCCGGATTTTCATGTCAGAATACGCAAAATAATATAAAAAATCGAGAGAAGTAGTTTAGAAAAAATTTGTATGAATGCATATGTAAGTAGTGGAACTCCAAAATTCAAACCGCTGTATCTCGAGGAGCTGGACAATAGTTGAATAAAATTGTCCAGCTCCTCGAATAATGTTAAATTTTCGGCACAAGCATGTTTGTATTTCAGCATGGTAAAACTAGAACCACTCATTCCGGATAAATTCCGGACTTCAGATAAAAATGGTAGACATTTCAAACATTTTACAAAGATATTTAATCGTTTAAAATTGGCGAGAAGAAGTGCTTACCTTACCTGCGGCCGAGTCACCGACAAGTACGACTTTCAGTCGTTTCTCAGTCAAGTCCTCGTCAGGCTCGGACATGGAGAGCTTGTCGAGTTATTTCTTCAAGTTTCTGTCTCTGCTGCGTTATAGCTTAAGTATAGAATGCGTCACGGCAGAAAGCCCGTGTCCGACTAGCGAGTTGTCGGACTGGACGACGACGAATCGACCGCTTTTGCCGGGCAAAGAGTTACCCCATCGGCCGGCATGAATAAATTAGCAAATAATCGATAAGGCTACCCGTGTGTTACGATCTGTGTCAATCCCTCGAGGGACTTAGTCGCCACCGCAATTGTTACTGTGTAAAAATATGCGCCTGCGCTATTCGCTCACACGCAGCCCATGACTCCCTAGCTTTGCCCTCAGACTGTTGGTAAATAGGGAAAAGTTTGTCGCATACAACGCGACATCAAAAATTTCACGAAATTACATACGTTCAAAACCAACGAAGCGATAGCGATACACGATATCCAACAAAAAATTTATCCGATAAATCAGGAAGGGATATTGCAATTATATGGGTGCCATCGCACAAAGCTCGTGGGAGTAATGAAAAAGTCGACCAGAGGACAGAAGGGGCCATTCACGTCTTCCTCTTAGCACATTTAAACACACACCAGCCGTGATATTTAAGGTAGTAATCCGGTAACATTCACGTTTTTATACGGCTTTGTCGGGATTTTTAAAATGGGAATATAAAATTCAATGGTTTTGTTTTTTAGTATTTATTATTGACATCTAAAGAAGACTATATTTTAATATGAGAATTATATTATATTATTTTTTTCTATTTCAAAATACAAATGGTTGTGATACCCATTGAATAAAGTGTTTAAATTATATGCAGACAGTGCAAAAAAAAACCGCAGAGGGAAGAAAATTATTGATGTGATCGAAGAATTTTCAAAAACGCATTTTGTATTTTATATAACTTTCGTAATTAACTATACACTTTTTTTTATAATACAGTTTAGTATAAGGAAGACAAACGTGAACTTTTTTGCCCACACGCATAATAATAAAGGGAAACATGGAACCTTGATTCTGCAATTCTCTTGAGGGCTGATTTTTTTCCTCTTTATAGTTGAATCGGAATTCTTCCACTATAGATTGCCAGGTTGGAATTGACATATTTTATGCAAAAGTTTTAGATCAAGTTCGAGTGTAATTTTTTATCAAGTAACAATGTTTTTTTGTGAGCATCAAAGTTCTAGTTTGGATTAATTGACATGTCCCCCATTATATTTATCTTATTTAATGCCGCTTTTGCTTCAGTCTACGTGAAGCAATAAATAGTTATTTGTACCGCATCTTCAGTAACAATTTTTGTATACAGCATTTTTCAAAAGGATTGTTCGTCGGACGTGTCAACAGGGTTCATTTGAACTTTGCACGAACGCCCCTGCACCTTTGTCAATTGAAGATCAAGTCCTTATAATTCTGCAACAGGTAGTAGTTCGAAACTCTGCAACACGTCGTTGTTCGAACCACTGTAGTTCTATCAGCACGCTCGAAGTTTGCTTTTACGACCTCGTAGTACCTTCCGTCACTGCAACAAAACGAGAAAGTAATTTTTTTGCCGGAAACCGATTAACCTTATGAACGACATATTACTAAAATTTCAATCTTACCTTAAAACCAAACACCTAAGCTTGATACACTTAACCCGAAGAATATCAATAGCTTTTTGGCTCTTGTCCGAAAATCTCAAGTTCTCTGGATCCCAGCGTAATTCCAAACGTTCGAGATTTGGGCAATTGTTTGCAATGCCATCCATCAACTGATCAACGTGAATGTTAACTCCCAATCGTTCCTGAGTTCCCATAACGACGATTCTAACATATTGAAAGAGGAAAAAAATCAATAAGATTTCAGCAGTGATTTTGAAAATTCCTTTACAGTTTAGAGAATTTTGCCTACTTTGCGTTGGTTAAAATTGGTAAGACACTCTGCCACAGTTGGTCCGTTATGTGTGGCATGCCTGAGAGTGCAATTCCCCACAACTGATGACCATGTCTCGATAGAAATTTATGCAATGCATCGTCAGTAAGATTGTCTGAACTGTCGAGATCAAGAGCAATTAAGTTCCTCGGATTTCCCGAATCGGTCCACGCTTTGAGAACACTATCGTTGAACCCGTTCAGTTGTCCCGCGCTCAAAAATCGAAGCCCAGGAATCCTCGAAAGCATGTCGATCAAGCATTCGGTCGATAAATCGGTTGCTGTTATATCCAGCTCCTGGACACTGGATTTTTCCCACTCGACCTGCATTACGTATTCGCTTTGGAGATCTGAAATCCATTTCTTCAAGTCTCGTGACTATATTCACAGAGTAATTAACCGCGTTGGGAAAAAAAAATTCAATACCAAATTACTCTAAGAGTCATTGATCAAAATCACTTTGTACACTGAGAAAACAAAATTGAATACACCAAATCATTTATTTTTATTATATAATTGATTCAAGTAGCTTGGTATTTAAAATAGCTGCACTCAGAGAAATCATGATACTTAATATTGAAACTTTCCGTTTCTCTGCATCGTATAAATTATCATTTTCTTTTTAATACTTGGCGTCGCGACGCTACCGCGTCTCATGATTACTGCTACGTAAATGAAATTTGGTAATCTTACTAGTTCCTTGCATCAATAGACACCTCAGTCGTCGGCTTCTCTGGAAAAGGGTCTTCATCGTTGAGCCGGTGACCTTTGAGCAAAAGTTTACGGCTAAGCACTCCAGTTGTATACAATTTGAAGAAAATGCGTCGATATGGGAATCATCAACGAAATTTATTCCGTAAAGATTGATCACACGTAGATTAGGTGTCGCTGATTTCAGCTTGTGAACATTTATCACCTCGTAGATTTCCTCCTCCTCTTCCTCGACCTTTTCGTAGGTACCTAATAAGAAGAGAAAAATCTAGGATACAATTACAACACAATAATTAGTCAAAAAAATTAATATTTAAGTGAATCGATGGAATTTCAATTCCATGTAGCAAAACCACCAATTGAATATGCAATGGGTTCAAATAAAGAATTTATTTGAAATATTTTGAATAAATGGTTTATTTGGAAAATTTGGTTGATTCAATTGAATATTTCTCTGTATGTCGTTAATTAATATAATCAAACTGACTGATAAACTTGACTAACAGCGGACATGGAACAGATTGAAATCAAAACAACGAACCTATGAGATGAAGAATCTCGAGACCATTGATAAAATTGTAGATTTTCCTCATGAAGCCTTCCATAAAGATTACTTCAGACAGGCAGATGCACATATACTTAAGTTTCGTCGGAAACGCTTGCATTTCGGAAAAGTCGTGAAGTTGCATGGCAGTAGAAAAATCCAGAAGCATATGTGTCAAGTTGGGACATTTGTTGGCGAGCTCATGAAGTACTGTATGTGTAATGAGTTCGATTGGTAGCTCGATGTACCTCAAAGAAGGTCCGAATCGAACGCTAACAAATAAAGGGCCATAATCAGCAAAAATGTGAAATAAGAAATATTATTGAGAATGTTGTAGATATCGTTCAGAAAAATTTACCTTATAAGCTGAAGAAGGTAATCGAGTGATGTGACGTGAAGACCGCTGATTTCCGGTCTTAGTGATACATGCTGCCAGAGCCGAGTGTCGTAAGCTACTTGTCGCCATCGTTTCGAAACTCGCGCAAGTCTACTAATTTCTTGGTGCGATAAGTAGCAGAAGATGTTTAATAAAACTTTGTCAGGCAGCTTCTCTATTGTCTAAAAACAAACATTCATTTGCACATTATTCAGGGGGTTTTGGAAAATGTTTGTCACTACGAATATTACGAATGAGTCGGATACCCTGAATAATTCAAACAATTCGAATAACTTCAATGACTCGAACAATTTTAATGAGTCGAAAAATCCAAATGACTCGAATAGCTCGAATGACTGATTTCGAATGTTCGCATGATTCAAATAATTCGATTGACTCGAATAATTTTGATGACACGAAGAATTCGAAGTAGTCGAATTATTCTGATGAGTCATATAATTCGAATGCCTCTAATCATTCGAATGACTTCAATCATTCGAATGACTCGAATAATTCGAATAATAATACACTGTAGTGCACCGATCGATGCACTCTAGCTGAGGATCATAATAGTTTGCCCACCTGACTGACGAAACATATAGATGCTAATTCCTACTATTACGCCACAAAATGCCCCTCCCGTTTTATATAAAGTAAAACTACCCGTTCACAGGAACGCGCACTGATTTACACATCAAACGCGCTCAGATTTACACATCAATTCAATTGTTATTTTATATTTTGTCTCAAAATATATTAAATGGATTATCGCGTAATATCGATTTTAAAATTTTTTTACATATAAGTATCAAAACTAACGTTGAATGCGAAGATTTTTATAATAATAATAATAATAATAAAAGCCCTGAAGAGGTTATGTTGGGACGTCATATAAACAGATATTTGAACCACAATGAATTCGCTAATTTTTAGCCATTTTTTTAGTCACAAAAATAAACTCTGAATGTCAGCAAAGCAACAATTCCATGTAACAATTAATGTCAAGTCGAAAATAATAGAAACTAAACCCCAGAAACACCAATGGGCAGAATTCCAATAAAATAGATCTAAGATTCTCTTCAGATCTATTCGAAAACCATGAAGTCATTTCTATTTTAAAAAAAGTTCTTAAAAATTCTAATTACAAATTACCTTACACATTAATAAATAATTCACACTGTCCTTATTTCTGACAATCGTTCAATTCTGCGTTAGTACATGAATAAATTTTTTCTAAATCCTAGCTAAGATCTGAAAAAATGAAAATCCAATTGAAAGGACTTACGGTGCTGGCGAAACGACTTCTAATAACACCACCTTCCTCTACGTACATTTGCGAAGTCTCTAGGGCAATTTGGCCCCATACATCGACGCCCCCCAGATCCATGGTTTAGTTTCTTTAACTTAACAAAGTCGAAAAAAAAAATCCAACCGGTGGATAATTACGAAAATTTCCGGGTGCAATTGTTACGAAATATAAAATCGGAAGAAAAAGAAAATTTCAAGGCGGAACTTTGGCGAACACGACGCGGCGCGACTTCACGCGGAACGTCCGCGTTACGAAGCACGCGAGAAGAAGCGCAAAGCTGCACGAGGACGCAAAGACGGGGGACACATACGCGGGCCAGATGCAATATTCGAAGCAATCCGACAAGTTTCCTAGACGGTTAATCGGATCGCGCACGCGCGTCGTCCTAAATATAAGCCTTGGGGGCCGTTGGTTAAACTTAATTTTAAACCCCGACGGAACTTAGACATTCGCGCTACACCGAGCGTCATTCATTTTCGCGACACCGCGCAACTAATTGGAACGTCCCGCGTTCGTTGTTAAAGCCCCATCGATCTGCCGGCGCCTAAACTAATGCAAAACTTGATCCACTGACGTTTTACAAGATCCAGTTTTTTCTTCTTTCTTTTTAATGTGAAATGTGAAGCCGGAGAAGCATCGCGATAATCGCACTTCTAACGATACGCTTTTTGTTTGTTTATCTCGTATTTTCCGTTCTCGTCCTGCACTGAGAAAAAAACATCGTATTAGTAACTATAAAGTGACAGCTATTCATATTAAGATCATATTAATTTATATTAAGTTCTTACAACAAATTTGGTTATATTTGTCCCAACTATTAAATTGTTACTATAACTATTCCAAATAGTTATCACAAATATTTTTATAGTTACTGTAACTGAGAAAATAGTTGCATTTACTAAAAATTAATAGTTGTTACTTCATATTTGACTGTACTATTACGATTTTTCTGAGTGTAGCATCCTATGCAACCGGAACGACGACTGTCGTAAAAAGGGAAAGCAACCGGTCGTTTTGCGCAAAAATGCAACTGCCCAAACAACCAGTAAAATAACCACTCAGCCAAGCTACAACCGTTTGGTTGCTTTTTTTTGGTTTACCGTGAAGGATTCTTTGTTTTCATTTTTAAAAAAATTTCTTCCAAATGTTTATTGCAGAATGTGGAAAATGTTCTTAAAATTTTGAAAATTTAAAAAAAATTCAAAACCTTTAAAAATTTCGAATATTTTGAAAATTTCGAAAATTTTCGAATATTTTGAAAATTTCGAAAATTTTCGAATATTTTGAATGAGAATGGATGGGAAACAAAGGGAAGGAAAGCCAAGTGGCATACTGAGGAATAAACAATTTGAAAAAATATATATAATAATAATAATATAATATTAAATTTTCACTAAAAATATAATTTCATAGCAGTAAAAACAAGTTTGTATATCTCAAGAAAACACGAATGCTAACGATGTTTCTACTTATGTGTAATACCGCTGAGGCTCTTTGATCCCGGGTAATGCTGCCGGGCCGCCGCCAAAATTATGAGTCATGAACACCATCGGCCCTGACGAATTGCCACACAATATATGTATACGTTTTTCGGCGAGGCCAGACGGTGGGTTATTTCATTCATCCCTCTGTGCAAATCCATCGCATGTAATTTATCAAATTTTCACAAAATTTCGAAACTAAAAATGCTTTCTTATTCTAAAATTTGAACGAAATACAGACACTTCTATTTACTCCAAAATGTTGTTCCGAAATTTCCAAAACATCCGGAAGAAAATTTGGGTATGGTAAAAAGAATTACACTGATTTTCAAAAATATTTTTTATGTTTTTAAGAAAATCTCAGGTAAGCCTGAAAAATTTTAGAGGGCTCCAGAAAAATATCAAGGTTTGTCAGTCGAATTTCGGTGATTACGAAAACGAAAAAAATCCAGCAATGTTTAGAAAAACATTTTAATATGATAAATTCGTGCACAAATATTTATTTTACCGGCTTTTGTCGTCGAGTGCTTCCATTGTGTCCGTCCCTCGAGATAGCAGTGGTCGCATGTTCAACGTTCAACTGACCCCAAACACTCATAGTGACCGATCCACAGGAAAAAACACCCACGCACAATTTTTTTTTCTAATTTTGGGCTTAAAGCACTTTAAAAGGCACTTATTGTGTGACCAATGGACATGAATTTAACGAAAAACGTCACAATTTATTTCTCAGCGGTAATAACTACGCCACTTATTGTCACTTTGTCACTCGCGTGGGTCCCGGTTAATTCTATTTTCGGTAAGGTTCGAACGCGATCGAGCTTCGACAAGTGAGCACTGAAAGCTCCAATCCGGTGAAGAGGGAAAGGCCGAAAAATTGGCTAGAACTTTGGGCATGTGCAGCAGCAATTTAACCGTAAACCTCGCCGGTTAATTCTATTTTTGCTTCTACGCAAAAGTGAAAAAGGCATTTTTTTTTAAATCGAAATTTGGAAAGAATTTTTTTTAACTGTTAAATTATAATGCAAATTTCGTTGTTGCCATGCGAGGGAAGTTGATGTTTGTGCACCATTTAGTTTGGAGAAAGACTCTATTAACGTTTGACCAGTTGCTTGAAGACCGCACTTGCTACTGACTCTGCTTTAATTAGTTATAAATACGTGGCAGGCATGGGGCCAGAATAGGCAGGCGCTATCGACATTTTCTCCGGTGCATCCCGGTTTACATTAGCCCCTAGTTAAGAATATGGAAATGTATGACTTGATAAACTATAATTGCAAACTATAAAGCATCGGAATTTATTGTTTTTGCCTTGATAGAAGCATCTTCAAAAGTTGAATTTAAAGTATCCTTCTGTTTCTAATGGCCCTCATCACTATGAGAAATTTGAAAAAATATTCTGTCCTATTAATAGAATACTTTTTTTGCTCAAGGGACAATAAAAACAACTAGGTTCTTTACGCTGTCTGCTTGAACGTCTTTTAAATTTATCAGTTATATGAATTGCAGGACCTTTATGGATTCTTTCAAAAGATTTTCTAATTTCAATATCTGGGCTACTTATTTTTTTTGTTTTCTGCTGTCGAAATTATAAGGCATTCGAGAAAAATGTATAGGTATATGAAAATGGTTGTTTTTGGCTACTACCCAATGACTGGCAGTTTTTGTGTCAGTTGAAAGACAATTGAAGAAAAAAAAATTGGAAATAACTTTTGATACCAAAAATATCGTTTACTTCTATGTAATTCTATGTAATAATCGAGCTGTGCTCGAAATCTTTTTTAAAGAGGATTGATAGTCAAAGATTGATAGTATTGACTCTAACTTAGTCGAAATCCAAAACGGTATAAATTTAAAAGATGAATATTTTGTGAAATGTAAACAGCTGAAAGGACAAAAATAAATAGATTCCAGATGTTTGATTTTCCTATACAGGAAGATCGATAACAGCGGAATGTCCGGCATCGTTCGACTCAGACGCGAGTTACGATTTGCCAAACTTCCATCAAAAATAAAAATATTAAAGGCAGGCATCGTCGAAGCACCATAACATCTATTCAATATATACATACTCCGCCAAAGTCAAATGAGAATAAACAGCTGAAATGCCATAGCCTGTTGAAAATTATTAAACAGTTGCACAAGAAAAAAAAATCTATTTAATTTAATAAATGTGTAATCCTGTAGTAACTTTACAAATAACTTGTCAACGCAACATTTGTGCAAATCGCGTTATGGTAGAGTACAATTTAAAATCTCTGTGTGAAAGTTACGTCAAGTAAAAAATGTTACTTTTTATCTCACACAATTCTGGTGCATTTTCCAAAATTTTACAAAATTCCAGATCCATAGTGCGTGATATTTACTTTGTGGGGTTTGAATGTAATACTTAATACTTAAATTTGGATAATTCGTTTCAAAAGTGGCAATTTGATGCTAATTTCTTCACACATTTTTATTGAGAAACTACTCTGGATAAATCGTTGCCAGGAAACGCTCCAAGTTATGGTCCCACTGACGGTATTACTAGATAAAAAGAGACACTTCAATTTACTTACCGTATTAGAGCGTTGTACAGCTTTCACGGTGCCATCTTCTTCGGTGTTAAGCTGAAGAAGAGCGGCCTCCACGCTGAGCACATTCCAGTTGGACATTCTTCGTAAATCCATAGTTATGCCGATAACAATGATGATTTATCACGCCCACGAATAAATCCGAACAAAAATTTACCGAAAAGTAAATAAAAAACAAAACTTCATGTAACCAAAGTAAAACTTTAACAAAAATGTAATTGTAATTTCTGATAGAAAACGAAAGAAATTTTCATTATTTTTGAAAATCACATCTCTTGGATTGATACAACTTTTTTAATTTAAATCACACCAAACAGAGCAGTGACAGTTGCTTTTGAAAACTGAATGATGACAAAAAGTGGAAGAGTTCCTTGTGCCACATCGATGATCTTGTTTCTCACTGGCCGTATGGGTTCAGCATAGTTATAGTATAGAGGATAAGCGAGGAAGCCACAGTATTCAACATCGATGATTGGTCAGTGGACGATTGAATTCTCTCGGTGAAGATGGCAAGACCGTGTATGACGTAACGGTAAAAACGAAAACAAAAATAAGAAGTAAATGTTGAAGGCATACTCGGTCATGGTGATGAGAATACTCGGTGCTGCTACGGCAAACACCTCCCTCCGTTCCGGTGCTACTACGGAAAAAGTTTTCTTCTCACTCTAGAAATAGAATCGCTGGAGGGCTGAGAGTAAGTTGTACTCCCAGCTAGAAACCAGCTGTCAGCTTGTGGGCGGGACTGTTCGAAAATCGAAAAACGCTTAACGTTGCGGTGCTCAATTCCTTATATCAAACCAATTATTTGAAAAAACTTTTAACGGAAAAAAAAATTAGTAATTTTATAAATCTATTGATATCGTGGGAATTTATTTTTCACACTTTTCCATTATTTTGGAAAGCATAACACTGTTGTTACATGAGAGTTACATTACTGAGTAGGAAATTGTAACAGAGCAGCAACGAAACCGATTTTCGTGTTTACTGGAAGGTGCTGTCGATTTTCGTTGAAAACAAATCCACAGACACGATGAGGCTCTAGATGTATTTGCGAAACACACGAGTATTTGTGGGGGTCGCATGTATACAGCTCTAGTCTGAAGAGTTTGTTTGAATCAATTATGACATGTATTTCGAATGAATAATGAATAAAAATTTTCATTTCGACTGAAACATTTTTCACGAGAAGAAAGTTTCCTCTATGAGGAAGCAAAAAATAAGAAGAAAATTAAAGTTCACATATTTCACGCAACAAGAATTTTTCGTTGATTCATTCCTAACGATAGTGCCTCAAGGGCACTAGAAATTTAGGGCCAGAGTGCCCGAATATTCTTATTATCTTGTATTCTGTTATCTCAAAATCTGTTCTGTACCATACTCCGCGACTAATCCAGTTTCCATTTTTTTTTACTCCCATATTTCGACAATTTTTATTTTCACTTATAAAAGAATATGAAAAACCAATGAACGGTGAGAGTGAGCTTATTGCAAGATGACACGAAAAAGAAAGATCCATGAAGAAAATTGATGAACAGGTGGCTCGGGGACCCTGACATCGAGGTAAGTAGTAGTTTCATTTCATTGTACGCCGAAGGGAAACTATCTTGGCAACTGGCCAACGAGCGATTTGATTAAATTAAAGCCGTCTAATGTAACCCTGCGTCTACCGCGCGACCCCCGTAAACTCTGGTTGAAATGAATCGTGCTTGCCACAAGATGACTTGTGTCAGCCGGATTTTCTATAATTGCCATTCTCGATGTTATCATCGCTCGATAAAACAGGACTGTACTATATATAAAATGTCTTGTATAATTCAGAGTAGAGTGGATTTTATTGATCAATCTCGAATAAATACAGAGACATTTCTCCGTGAAGAGACTGAAATAATTCCGCTTCGAAGAGCTAGAAACATCTTGAAATATAAACCTATGAAAATTTTTAGAAATATCGGTTTTCCGTGATATTCGCTATAATTGAATCGCTCTCAGCCGTAATTCTTTCAAGGTGCTTAGTGCAAGTTCTTTTATAGCGTGTTTTTCATATTTTCTAATTACGACATAGGAAGGCAATGAAGAATAAATTATAACGAAAAATACATCGATTTGCGCTACTGTTTGCATTACATCCGCAAATAATGAATACAAACGTGTTTTTAACGCCTAAATGTCTAACGCAATGGTAGACATAGCTTATCGTAAGTAGGATCGAGTTATTGGATGATCGCTACTCTAGCGCAGCTCCGTGATTGGTGTGCTGGTTGGACTCTGTGAAATACCGCAATACGCTTAATAACAAAACTAACAAATGGACCTTCTCAGAGCCATTAAATAAAGTTAATGAAGACATTTCTTATCGTAAATATTATGGCTTTGAAAGGTTAATTAAACTTCAACATTTATTTTTTTATTATCATAATACAGTTGCAAAAGATGTCTACGTTAGATAGATTTAATGGTCCTGCGAAGGACCGTTTGTTCCGTAGCTATTTTTCAATCTTATTCCGGTGCTTTAGGGGGTTAAACCAACGGACCAATCACAGAGCTTGATATAAAGATACGAGATTTTCGTTGACCAACTTTTTTCCAGACATTAGTAGCTTCTTGAATTGTGCTTCCAGAGTAATTCCAAACATCGTTGCACGTTGCTCTCCCTTAAAATCAAATAAATCTGCTATATTAACTTTCGTTACTGAAAAAAACAACGGCAAAAAAACTAACAAAATCGATTTTTTTTGCGCGCCAACCTCTAAGTTGCTCATATTCAGTAACATTAATGATGAGCAACGATAAACTAGTGAATATTCAATTCACCAATTCAAAAACTTTCAACTTTCAATTATTTCTAATTAATCATGAACATCTAGTTTCCTCACCTCCCGCGTTATCTCAAATATTGACAATCGTAATTCTTATCACTAAAAAATATCATTCGCTTCTCGATAAGCTCGTACAGCGTTATCGCATACCGAGAGCTCTAGCAGCTGATCTAATCGCCCATTGTGCTCTTAATTTGTGCGAAAGCTCTCTACACACGTTGAGCTTCTTTTAAGCCGTAAGCTTTAAAGGGATTAAATAGTATCAATTTATGGAAATCGTCGCACCACCATCGGAACTTATATGTAGCTTTTGTACCGTAGTCAGCGTGGAACGTCGTGCGTCGTCAATGTAGAACTGCAACATCGACCGTACGCTGGCGCCCCTATCGATCTCAGCAGCGAACCTTCAGCTGCATTTACGCAGCAGCGCCCAACGTCCCAACGGCTCAGCTTCTCTCCTTTATCAAACGTTCTCCGTCTCTCTTTCTCTACCAATAGTTTCGCATTTCGTTGAATACGGAAAGGGAGAAGACGAGAGAGAAACATCGGCGGCGCAGCTGCGCCGTGTCCTGAGCGTTTGCTATAAAAGCCTCCGAAGTTTGGCATAATGCGCATTAACCGCGTAGTCTCCGCATTCGATAAACGTACGTAGTAGTGGCCGTTGCTGCTGCTTTATCGTTTGTCGCATCGTCAACGCGTTAACACTGAACGTGAAACGTCTTCTGTCTATATGTACCGTGTGGTGCGTTATATACTGTTATGAAAACCTGGCCGGTCACGCGGTCAGCACACTCGAGTCTTCGCTATCTCGGCACGAAGGCGGGATGAAATAATAGGAGGCTACCTCAATCAGCGGCCGACAAGGCCCTAACTTAAAGCGTCCGTACTCAGTCCTCAGTGTAGGCTAGTCGGTCGCTCAGAGTGTTCGGGAACGACGACCAATTTGTTGGCTTCTCTCGTTACACATACAAAATTCCCTTGGGACATAACGCCGGTCTCTAATGACAAATTGTGTATCCACAACTGGTTAAGGGCATCAAGTAAACAAAGGAAAAGAACACTGAAAAAACGAATCTTTCAAAAAATTCTAATGAAGCTATACGACAGTTAAAGTGAGTGAAACAAAAAACAACCTGTGGTCTTCACAAGGGACGCCGACTCGACCGCACAAATAAAAGTCCATGGCCCGAAGGAAATACGACAAAGTGATCATCGATTACACTCGAAAAAAGCCGCTAACGCAATAAAAAGTTCATATGAAAGTTTTGGCAAAGTTTGAAGAAGTTTGGGAGAGTTTGAATTTTTCGTCCTGAATTTTCGAAGCGGAACGTGTTATTGGTTTTTGTTCCTTTTCTTATGATGAACCGACGAAGTAACTTCACGCTTGCGAAACGTAAATAGAGAATAAAGGAAGGGATTTCTTTTGTGGCAACGTGATTTTCGGTTGCGAGAAAATTTCTAGGATATTTGGGGGCGGAAGTTTCTCACGTGTTGTACACGGCCGAGGTATTATTTGACGATTGTTGTTCGAAGAGCTCGAAGAACGCGAGGGATAAGGAACCTTGACAGTGGGATACTTCGGGCGGAAACAATATGGCGTCGACTGGCGCTATGAGCATGTGCGCCGAGAATTGCACCAACGCGGGAATTCTTTATGAATTCGCCACCGAAGAAATGTGGGCACAGTGGAATGCAGTTGCTAATTACTTCGAATATCAACCATGGATCTTCTCGCTCATCGGCAGCGCCATGGTTGGACTTTCCGGGGTTTTGCCATTGTTGGTCATACCCATTGACGAAGGGGTCGACCTAAAGAACGGAGGTAATTTTAATTAGCCGTTTAAAACTTTTAAATATTCGTCATGTTCATTATTTTGTTCCCTTATAGAGAATGTTTTGTTTCGTGGAATTATCTCAAATGCTTCAAGACAATCCGGCAAATAGCGTAAAATTAAATATTTGGGTTCATTCTTTGTTGTTGCCGCTGTAGCTGCCGCAAATTAAGTTTTTCGCTAATTTGACTTTTTTCGAAAAGTGTTTTCGTCATATACCTTTCGCAAATGTTGAGATATCGAACTGAAATTGTTGATACAAGTGAGACTATGTTGAACACTGATTGGTACAAAATTTCGTAGAAACCTATCGAGTAGTTTGACTTTTTTGCTCATCAAAGAGGAAAAAATGTAAACAAACACTTGGACAGTTCTAATCGTTGGACGGTCAATACTGCGAAATATCTAAGCTCTTTCTTTGTAAAGCGTCGTTCAAGCAACAGAACAAGTCCTTATGCATTACAATCGGTTAAGGAATATGGATTATTCCTTTGAAAATAGTTTCATATCGTATTTCAGTCCGTGTACGTTTCTAGGAAGGGCGAAACGGGCTTGTATCTCTTAATTCCGCAATCGCAAACGTTTAAGCTTCCCTAAATTATGTATAATGTAAATTATGTACTAATGTATGTACAATGTTCTAATGGCATTCATTACAATTTTTAATATCGATTGAATCACCTTAATCTGGAGTCCATTAAATTGCAGTGCCCACTTTCTAAGGAACGTTTTCAATTTCGTTTTAAAGCAAATTAGCGAAACGGACGCAATACGAAAGCTAATCTGTTTTTAGTTGAAATGCAAAATGTGGCAGTTGACACATAAAAATCGGTAGTTAATGAATCATGTAGGCAACAAAGACAAGTTAATTCGTCGTAACTATCAGTCATACGTTTTTCGTCGTGTGCATTCATCCAAAGCTTTGCACAAGCCGCTCGTATTTGTTCGAACATTGCACTCACTTTGTACTGCACCATAAACGATTCGACCGCGTGAATCATATGATAAGGCATCGTAAAATCTTGCCTGTCAAGTTCCTGCACCATTTTACTGGTTTTTGTCGTTCTCTGATCTGTTTAGTTACGACAATATGGAATTCTCTTTGCTTTTTTACTTCCTCATAGAAGAAGATTTGTTGTCGGGAATAAAGATTATTTTCGCGATGTTCATGACGAAACACTCAGGATAGTCCAGAAACGTCGAGAAATTTGATTAACTGTAACTAACCGTCTAGTGATTTTTTAAATGCGAGAGATTTGTTTACAAATTCAAGATCTTTGTCATAAAGACGTGAAATAAAAATTCCTATATTCAATCCAGATTCGGATCATACGGTATTATGAATTTTTTTCCAAAATCAATATTTTTCATTAACTTAGACCACTAAGTCACACTAAGTCAATTCAAATTTGAAACAAACAAAAAACATTATATATAGAGCACAAAGTTCTTTCTCTACGAGGAAGAAAAAATTGTTAAACAAGCTCCCTGAAAGAGTTGGATTTGCGTAAATTGGAAATTAAAAAAGAAACAACGAGCAAAGTTCCACTTTGCAATTTCACCAATTACGAATAATTTTGGTGCGAAATTTAAAGAATCATATGAAAATTAATTAGAAAGCATTGTGCAAAGTTTCACTTTGCAACTTTTTTTGCCAATGAGTGGTTAACCGTTTACCGCCAGTCGATGGAACCGCAATAGTGTTACTCAACACAGTGAGTACTATATACGGCTTTCTTCGATACGAGTCATCGAGCTCCAGCGAGTCTTAACATCGTGACAACCTTTGCTGTGAAATCGATATTATACTGGTTCAGAGGCGATTAAATCACTGTACGAACAGTGAACTTGTAGCGCGAATGCTACACGCGTGACTTGAATTTTTACCGATCGATTCACCACCTTGCTGCTTAAGGTCGGTTACGAGCATCGAGAGATCAGAAGCTAAGATTAATGCTGAAGTATTAAGCTTAAACTCTGCATTTATAGAGAAGCGGGACATACTCACTGTGAGATGTTTTCACATTTTCTTAAGGGAAAGATATCCGACATATTTTCGCTATGATAATGCTTTACACGATGAAAAATGTGATCAAGGGAAAATGTTAATTTTCAAACTAAAAAAATTGATTTTATTAGAAACTTTCTACGCATTCATGTTGTATGCAATTTTTTATCCATTCGTTTCACTACAACAAGTACACCTCGATTTTTACTCTGTAAAATCCTCAGAAAATTGCATCATCAAAATCTCGATCTGTTCTCTAAACATGAATAAATATGAATGCAAAACAGCCGCCATCACAATAAAAAAATCCTAACGATTACTTTTTTCATGGATGCGAGAATACCCTTCAAACCTCATCGAAGGCCATTGCCTTGCTCTACATTAAATTTTATCCTGTTAAATGGTGGAAAACTCGTCATAAAATCTTTCTTTTCCGCTCAGTTCGAAATCTCACCTAAATTGATTACTTTTTGATCCATAAATAAATTACATCGTCTGAAGTGCAAAGATCAAAATTATATAGAGATCAATGCCTAAATGTGATGAAGTGTTACGTGATTGAGTCCAACGAGGAAATACACACATAATGAATTATGAAATTTCGAGTTCTTTGTTTCCTATCATTGCGCAAGGTCAGTTATGCACCTGAGACGTACAAGTGACGCCGTTGATACATATTGTAAAGTTTTTGCATGAACTACAATTCTTGTCTAATGCAGTCTCTGTCGTAGTCACGTGTTTGTTTTGATAACTGCAAAGTGGAGCAGTGCACGGGTCGGGGTCGTGGCCTGTCTGACGACGAGGAAGAAGATCTCGACAACTCATGCGGCCATCGCGCGAATCTTTTCTTGCTTACGCGTCGCAATTAATCGACCTCGTGATCTACGACGTCCACTGGATGCAACTCGAGCTATAAAGTATACACTTAGAATTGACGTGGTCAAAATCAGATAAGAATGGTTTTTTGGCCTGGACAAAAATATTTACAGTTTTTGATTTGGTAATACATTGACTAATCAACGTTAATTTTTGTTAGTTTTGTTAAAAAATAAATTGAAGTCATCATCGATTTTATCGCGATTTGACACAATCGCTTTCTTGAAAGGTGCTTTATGAATTGACTGTGTACGTATTTTATAGCGTCAACCGTGTTATGGTAACGTCAAACAAGCGCGACGATTAACACTGTCCGAAAGACCCGAAAGAGAACAAAAAATTTTTTACGGTATACAATCGAACACGTACCGATAGCGTATCGATGCGCGTAATCTCTGCGCCCTGCGACTCTTCTCTTCCATACTCTACCGATCTAATTTTATCAACAGTAAAATACGTCAATGGCCTTGTGGCTTCTAAATCATGCTGTGACTTTCCGAAGAAGAGCACATCAATTAAGGATGTATGATACGTACAATCCCGCCAAAAGTGAGTTTCAGAGACAATTTCGATCACTTCCCGATGGGATAAAAATCGGAAATAAATAATGCATATAAAACGTGCTGAAAAGATTGATTTCGCATAATAATCCCAAAATGTTATGTGCAGTCCTTCGTAATAATAGAGTTTAACAATAGTTTCAAGTGAAATTCTTCAATTCAGTGTAACAATAATATATTTTTTATCATAATTATTGATCGATTGAAATCATAGTGCCACTTGCGAAAGTAATAAGCTAGTTGAAACAAATTTAGGTAATTATTTTTGCACATCTAACTAAAAACCCTAATGCCGTCGATATCGAAAATGCTACAGAAACACTCCTGTGACCAATTCATAAAAGGTACTATATTTCCGGAAGTCCTCCGTGTCACGAGCAGAGAAAAAGCTCGTGATTTATTTTTGTATGCTAAAGCTACCTGCATTCTGCGTTCTTTCGCTCTTAATGAATAATTTCTGTCATCTCACATTGTATGTACATGCTATATTTTTAATGGGTATTGACCTGTAATACAAACAAACTTATCTTATCTAACTTTAGGTAATTAAGGAAAAAAATTCTTAGACCAAGTCTTTGGATAATACTTTTTCAATAATATTTATTTATTTAATAAAGAACTTTGTCAAGTTAATAAAGACAGAAAATCGCATTTTCGCTGCCTGACTCGCGGTTTATAATGCGCATTTATTTATCATTCATTAATCTTCAGTGCGCATGAATTAATGCACAATGAAGCGACTTCTGAGAAGTACGATTCCGAGGGAAATATCTGCAGCGCCGTCGGAAATCCTTCACTTCATGCTCAGCATAGTGCAGAATTATCTTATCGATAAACAGTTTCCAGTGTCGTGAGCATCCCTGCAGTTTATATCACGAGCGTGAAATTATATCGTTTCCGGTTTTTCCCGTAGCACGTAGCATCGGCTTTCGCTCATTTGATAGCCTAGCGAACAAAAGAGAGTGACTACAAGAGTGCGACGTAGTTGTCATAACTTATTAATAGAACTTTGCAATGCATATGTTTCATGCGCGTCCTGCTTTTTCTTTAAACTTCATTGTGCCTCAACGACGACGCGAATAATGCGCAAGCCGACTGTTATATTGTCGCAAGCAGTGGCTATTTTGTTCGTTGAACTGCGCGTCAAAAAAATTACAACTCACTTGAAATACTTAAAATGCGTCTTCGCTTGAGGTACAGCACATTTCAAAATGCCTCTATTTTCGTCAATTTATAATTGTACTCTCAACGTAATAAACCCTCGTCGATCTCAGTTTAAGAAATTTTAATCACCTGTCACCTTTTACTCTATAATTCGATATTTTCCTAATGTTTACTCAGCCATACAAACAAGAATGACGAAAATCGTCAAGCCCAATGTAATGTTGGTTAACGCGGTCGACGGTCGGATATCCGAACGATATTTCGGTGATTCGGTCAATAATCGTTGGTATGGCTAATAAACAGTTTTTTGGCGTGGTAACTAGTCAGCTGGCCTGATCAACAAAAATTTGCCAGGTTATTAATAAGTGAACTAGACCGGTAATAAGTAAGCCTGACCAATAAAAAGTTAGCCTGCCCAATATAATACGTTAGCCCGGACAATCATAAGTTAGCCTGCCCAATATAATACGATAGCCAGGTCAATGATAAGGCATGCTTACCAATAGCAGATTAGTAGTAGTACTTGCACGACGAGTCTCGGTTACTCGATAATTTAATTCTCACCGTTCGACGACACGCTAGTTAATCATTTAACAAGACAATGACCAGTTACTTACGTCATGATTATCAATGTCATGATTATGTATAAAGAGCATGAGACCCTGAAAAAAGTCGGAACATAAATTTCTTGCGTAACTATTGATAAACAAAATAGAAGTTGAGTTAACTTCTGAGGTTGGTTCAGACTCTCAACGAAATATCGCGCGAGGTTGGGGCAACCTCACGCTTCATGTCAATGAGCGAAATAAGATCTTCGAAGTAACTATAATTAAATGTTTACGACAATTTCAATATGCTCTTTAAGGAATTGCAGTGTAGTTTAATTCTATAAAATATGAGATTGACCAACCTCTCCGGAGAACCGAACTAGCTCCAGATAGAAACTGAACCAAATTTGTGATCTTTTGACACAACTAACCTCATGAACCTCACCTTAACCTCATGAAATAGCTGAGTTAAGAAAGTGCGCCAACAGAATGGCGGGGTTGTGTCAACCTCCTGATTCATTTCGCCGTATTCTACCTCACGGAGAGGTTGAGTCAACTCCGATTTCTTTGGTTCCGCAACTTTTTTTTTTCAGTGTAGAGGAAATTGACGAAACACACCTTGTAGTACTTTTCATATCGTTGAAGACGATTAAAGCGTAAACGATAGAAGCAATCTTGATAAAAAATTAATTACACTGAGCTGCAATCGGAGATTGCAGCCCGATGTGTGGGATGATCGAAAAACCATTACATTGTCGGCACTTATCTACACAGCACAGCGACGTGGTCAGAGTGGCACTTTGATCCGCCCAGCTTTATCGCGTTTGACCGAACCCATGTGCATCGGAAAAGGGTATCTATGGCAAGTTTCACGCAAGAATGAAAATCGTATTTTGTCGCGTGGCTGCGCTCCAAATTTGTCAATGTGAACAACGCACGTCGGGTACGGAGAACTCCACCTATATTCCACTTGTTGACGTACGTGCGACAAAGATTACACGAGATATATATATATATATATATATATATAATCTATGATCCGCACCACGTGCCAGCTGCGCACAATTACCCCGAATCATGTTTAATTCGGACACCAGATATGCTCCTTAAGAAACTTTATCGCCTGCTGCGTCGCAAATCATATGGAAAATTGTTTATGTTAAGAGCACAGGGTCACCGAAAAAAAGTCATGCGAAAAAAAATTGTGTTGCTGAGGTCTTTCTTTTTTAAAAAGTCACATTATTCTTGTGCACTATACGTCTTTTCAAAGTTGCAGAATTATAATCCTTGTTATGTACTTAATGAGGTTCAAATGTATCATTTCTTAAAAGAACTGTATCATTGAGAGAATTCATTTTCTTATGACTTTTTTAATGTTATTTTGTCTCCTTAAGAAGAAAATGCCCAGCATCCAAATAAAATAAAAAGAATAAAAATCTGCACTGATTGTCACGTGGTGACAATTAATTCATACTCATATTGCATGGAGAGCCGAACTTTGACCATTTGAACTGTAGCCGTATTTGAACTGTATGTGGTTTCGTTTTTCAGCTGGCGCTGGAACGCTTAAGATTCTCCTGAGTTTTGCGGTCGGTGGTCTTCTAGGTGACGTCTTCCTGCATCTCTTGCCGGAAGCTTGGGCAAGCAAAGCACTGAACATAGGTGAGAAATCCGGCTGAGTTATTCAAGACTCTAAAGAAAATTTTGTAATTCGGTCAGGGAAAAGCCAGGGAATTGTTTAATCGATTTTAGTGGCTACTATGAATAATTAACGCTCATAGATACAATCCAATCAAAACTTTTTCCCTCTCAGATAAAAATGTTTTGGACCCAAGTGTTTGACCACTTATCTCGATCTCTAACGCAGATAATGGGAAAAAGAAAGGAAACCGAAATACCGTGAATTTGGTGTGAATGAGATCAAATTTATGATAATTAAATCTGTAAACTAATCAATCAATCAAATGAACAACAAAATCAAAACTGCTTTTTAAATGAATATAATAAACAACACATTATTAAGATAAAATGTAATCAATTCAGTAAAAGTGTAAAAGTGGCCCGGATGATAACAAATTTTATCCCAGTCTCCCTAAATAAATCGACAAACCCAGTTGTTAATATAGCAAGTTTGATGGAACTTTTGAAGCAGCCGAAGACAATGGCTCCTAGTCACAAATGCTCGTTAAATATTACGCTCAATGCTTTGTACACAATGTGCAGAGCACAAGCAAGAGAGCTATCGTAATCTACAAATGAATATTAGCGACGCATCAAAGTTCAAGTTTTTATTTATATCACGCGATGTGACACGCGTTTCGTGGATATCGCGAACATGCATTAAAACTCTGAGAGGGGGAAAAGTACAATTGTTGTGACGATTGCATATTAGGAATCGGAAATTCCGTTCGGAAAAAATCATCAATTTTAACTAAAAGAGCATATTAGAATTCTGTTTATTTAAATGAAAAACATTTCTATTTAAGAGTAAACAATATCTATAACATTTTATCCATGATCGTTACTTATTATACAATTATTGTTTTAAATTGAATATCTATGGTACTCGAATCGAAGATACCGTTACTGTGAACAGATCAAACCGTGGCTGCGGTTTGCGCGAGAGACATAAGCAATTACATAAAAATCTATGAGGCATTCCATACCAACTCGACCAATGGCCGACCCTCAACCTCTTAAAGAGGTCTCACGTTTTTTTATGTTATTCTTTCACATAAAAAAGGCATGGAGAATTTTTTTTACACTTGTTTTAATGTCGATTTCTAACTATAAATATTTGAAACTAAATAGAAAACGCAATGTCTTTTTATCTGGGTTTTTTTTAAATACTGCGATGAACAACAAAACTTAACTTAATTCACAAACCAAAGTGGAGAAATTATTCCTTCTATTTATTTCGTATTTCATTTTTTTTACAAATACTTTTGTTAAGCTAAAGCTACAAGTTTAAGAAAAATTCTGCATGCATTTTTTATGTAGAAAAAAATAGTTTTTGTTTTAAACAATGACATAAGAAATCACCAACTGTATTTGGGAAGTTGAGAGTCGACCGTTGGTCGAATTACTATGGAATGCCTCATGTATTCATTTCAAATCAAATAATGGCAGGCTCCCAAACAAAATATTAAATTTATTTATTTCCATTAAATCTTATTAAAATCTAACAAATCTTTTCTCTGGATGTGTTTAATGAGTTTTCCCCAGGATACGACATTGTTAGAGAAATAGATGAGATAAACATACGCGATCCGCGTGCAATCGCACGAAATGAAACTTTATCTCGCGTTGGCGTCACATCTGTGTGAGATGCAATTTCTATCTAGGCTACGCCAATGTCGAGACTATATTTCTATCCAGACAGACTGACGGACGGACTGGCGTCGACTACCCATCTGTTCAATTCCCAGCTCTTTAAATGCTTCTCAAACGACATCCGCGGACTCTATTGTCAGTTAGTTGCGGATTTCAATTGAATACCTTGGTTCTGACTTCGATATATGTATATCGGCTATTCCGTACCATATGAGACACCATGATTTGATATGTTCGGGATAACTTTTTTAGAATTTGAATTTTCATCGAATTTTAATTCAAGGTATCGCTTACAAATTATTTCAGATTTTTTATCCTTCGATCCTATGAATTCTTTGACTTTTCATGAACTCGTAAATTCGATATCGTTTTAATACTCTGCAATTACATTTTTATCACTAAAGCGAACACGATCAAACCATGTGTCGGACGATAATTTATTATATAGATCCGTTACGACATCATTGGCGATGCCGGTAATAGAGAATAATTTCAAGGATATACACAGAGGGAGAGATCGCGATGTAAGGCAAAGTTCATTTTGTGTACCAAATAGGTTATCAAAGAACGATATAGTTTGTTGATTAAACAGTAACATTTTTTATGAGCAATGACTAATAATATATTGTTGCTACGCATAAGGAAAATCGGGAAGTCCCACAAATTATCCGACAATTATTCGAGGCTGACAAATAAATTACTTTAGAATGTTTACGTAAACTGTTAAAAAGATTAAAAACTATTTTTTATTTCTTTAGTTTTAATTACGGGGTACACCGAGAGGGTTTTTACCTAGCTTCCCACCTAACTTCCCGGCCAATCACTCCACTACCCGCACTTCGCTGAGCTAAACTAACTTCCAATGCGTCTGCAGCCGACTTGGCTACACTGTTCCACATTTGCCACGGCCACGGGGAAACTGCGGAGATCCCGTAGAAATACAGACGGCCATATGTCCTTCTGACTTCCCGGTGTATTAATTATATTTATATTAATTTCCATTAAAAGAATTCCTAACAGCGAAGTATTTTTAATGTTTATAACACAACTATAACTGATCATTTTTTACAGCTCATGCTGATGGACATAGACCAATGGCCTGCGGTTTGTGGGTACTGACTGGTTTCCTGGTCTTTATAATCGCCGAGAAAATGTTTATCGGCGAAGGTGAAGGAGACGACGATGTCGAAGACCTGCAGGAAAGCTTATCTGACGACCACGAAAAATCCGACGAACCCCTGAACAATAACGACGATAAGGAATTGGAGAACAACAATTTTCTGACGTTAAACGGTGCTAGTTCAAAAAATAGTTACTCAAAGCTTAAATATTCCAAAGACGCGGAAGAGAATCAGTCGACGTTGAAATCGCGATTAAACGGAAATAAAAATGGCTATTTAATCGCACCTGTTGCGAGAGAATCGCGGAGAAATGGTTTCACAAATAGTGGAGCACTCGTCGACTGTTTCTTGACTGAGAAACGACAGGAAAATGGCTTTACAAAGAAAGCCCATCGACCAAGCGGTTTTGTCAAAGCTCCCACTAATTTTCCCAATCGAGTTATTTCCAATGGAAATCTGGAGAAAAACCCAAGAGAAAATGATATAGCGGACGGAAAAATTAATCCACAGACGAAACCTAAAGCCAAACATATCACTGGCTATCTTAACCTCATGGCTAACTGCATAGATAACTTTACGCATGGACTTGCCGTCGGTGGATCGTTTCTCGTGTCCTTCAGGCTCGGCGCCTTGACGACGTTCGCCATTCTCATTCACGAGATTCCTCATGAGGTCGGGGACTTTGCGATACTTCTGAGGAGCGGTTTCAGCAGGTGGGACGCCGCGCGTGCTCAACTATTAACAGCGAGCGGCGGAATTATCGGAGCACTTGTGGCTGTTGTATGCTCCGGCAGCGGAATCGGTGAGTTAGAATCACACATATATTCACGTAAGGGTTTTCGCGCTCGGCAAAATACGTGAGGTATTCCACCTAAATCGAACCCACATTATGGCCGAAATTTTTTTATTGTCTTCTAGCATTACCTCAAAGGAAGTTATACACCAATTCACCGATTTTTTTACTATTTTTTCCACTGAATTCTACGGATGAACATTTTTCAATTTTGACGTTTTCGATAGGGTAGATGTACCATTTGTGACCACTGTACCATTAGTGGCCACACAAAAAATGTATAGATCTATTCATCATTACTTCAATCTATAGAAATTACCAAATGAATTTATTCTACAATAATCAGAACAAATTTTACATTGAAAATTCAATGCTTAAAATGTAGTACAATATAACCTAACCTACGAGACCAATGATGTAAAACATTTCTTTTATCAAAAAACATTCGGTCTCCTCTGAAAGATTGGTTACAGTTTTTTTACCGACTTATTAGGTTTTACCTCACTTTGAAGTGGTGCACTAGATCGACAGTATTAAAAAATATCATCGCCTTAATCATCACAATCTCTTCTTGCTTCACCAAAGACAAATATAATTATAAAAAATTGCGAATATCTAAAATTCAACGTTCCGTGTATTTAATTTGCAGAGTCGAGGACAAGTTGGATCCTCCCCTTTACCGCAGGCGGCTTTCTGCATATCGGAATGGTGACCGTTCTCCCGGAACTGTTGAAAGAGTCGGACCCCAAGGAATCTGCAAAACAACTAGGCGCCTTACTTAGCGGGATAACTGTGATGGCGATATTGACAATTCTGTGCGATTAAGTCTGGCTCTGTGTCGACGGAACGTCGATAGTGAAAAAAAAATTACTCATGTTATAAACGTTGCTAGGAACAGCGTAACGAGCATAAACAAACCGTGGACAAAATATTGACTGAACGAACTGATAGACATTAGATTCGAGTTATCGTTAATTGCTCGCACGAAAAATAAACACACTTTGCGTTAATTGAAGTGTTTAAGGTTCAGGACACTTTGTTGCAGTTTTGTCAAATTGTTTGCTTCTTTTTTTAGTTGAAATATATATATATATATAATATAGAGGACTCGCGAGGCGAGCGCATATTTTTTCATTACAAATCGCACCGAGTGTTATTTCCAAAGTCGTAGTGCGACAAACGAGATAACGTCTTTCATGTATATAATTCGAGATGATACGAAAAAAAAAAATGCGAACCGAGCAATCGTGCCTCGCAGTGATTTATTTTCCGAAATAATTCTTTTCCAAACGTTCCGGAAAAAATAAAAACATTGTTAGGTCTCTACGAATATAGTTTATGTATTAAAATATTAGTTCCAAGGATTATTTTGAACCTCATTCTTCTCGTAGTCCATCTGCAATATCAGCTTTAAATCTGTGGGGCTAGAACGTTCTCCCGAAATTTGCCCGTTAAAAAATATTTAGAGGTCGCTATTGAATCTTTGAAGAAAAGGAGCTAACAATCCCATGTATTGATTCTGTTCAGATATGCCCTTTAGGGCATACACAAAAATTAAATTCTTGTGTACGAAAGTATAACAAAAAAATTTCGAGGTCGTCCAAATTTTTGCGTCATGCATTGAAATTCGGTAGTAACGACAAACGTTTTTTTTTTTTTTGCATCCCAGTAGAATTTGATTTTCACTATTTTTTAGCTTCTAGCTAACAGAAAATAATTAGTAAATTACAATTACTTTTTGCGAAATTCAGTGGCGACACAAAAATATTTTTATCACGGGCTGCGGTCAAAGGTTGAAGTTCTATTCCGTATTTATCGCCGTACTTTCAGGTTTTAGAGCGGAAGAATGTAGTTCAAAGTAAAGAATGTATCACAACATTCATTTCCAACTTAAAGATTGATTCAATTAGAATTTGAAGACTTGGCGACTTGAAAAAATCGACATAAAATAGTAAATGCCTCTAAAAATAGTAATGATATCAGTTATTTATAACAGTAAACCAATGAAATATTGAGCATTAGAAGAAATATATTAACAGTCGATTACTCAATTTTTTCAGATACGTGATTTTTTCAGAATTTGTTTACATTTTTTCAACCCATATTTTCGATTATTTTTGTTATGAATTCACTTTATAACAAACTAAACTTTTCTAAAAGGTAAACATTTTGATACATTCGTTCTTCCAAATATTTGTTGGTCGCGAATTCCTCAAGTATCAATCATTTGATTGGAAATCCTTAATGAGCGTTATCGGTAAACCGTGAAAATTCGATCTGCTACTGAAACTGACTTCTTCCTTGAGACACGCATGTTGTCACGCATTGCAGAGAAAAAACACAAATTACATATTATATACTCTAGTGAGACAGTATTATTTTACGTTAACGTTGCATAACATTGCGTAAACGATTCGATTAAACGACTGGGTAATTTTCGCCAGATTGGTAACTTGACCACCACCAATTTTTCCATTTTTTTTTAAATGTAAAAGAATAAAAACAATGTACTCTCACTAAAAAAATTCGAATTTAAAAATGCGATATATTCACGAATGAAAGCCAACTATGTATTAAAGTTTACTGGAGGTTTGAAGAAGACGTCTTTTTCTACATTTAGTGTGTAGCTTCTCGAGTGCCATATCGTGGCGTCTGTAAATAATCGAGCCCAGGTGTCCAAAGGGCGAATCTTTCGAAACGTTAATTTTTTTTCTCTTCTTCATTTTTCTTTTCGCACATTTCGTGTAAGGACTATTCCAGCGAACTGTAACGACGAATTTGTAAATAAATTTATTCTGTGACTTATCAAGTATTTGCTATTTATTCCACCGAATCCGAAAAAACCTGGCGATCTGGTTTCAAATTTGTTTGTAAGATAAGATAGAGAAATGAGAAATTCCTAAGATCCTTATCTCCGAAATTTCTCAAGAGTTCGAATCTTTTTACGAATAAAAATATTACTCTGGTTTTTCGGGAATTCGGGACAATTAAGCTTTTTAAAAAAAATTTCTTAGGTATTTCGTTTTTATTTACTTCTGGTAAACAGTAGTAGCGTATTTTTTGGCATTTTCTTGACACTCTTAGAATTATTTCATTCACGCTCACTTAAGTTCGCTACTGCAATCATTCCATTTTTCTATAATACACTGTACACAACATTCGCAAAAAACTTCCACATTGTCGTCGTTAAGAGACAATCTAACGGCGAGATCTACTCAAGGGAATATCTCACAGATGGTTTTTTCTTTACTTTTATCTTTGTTGAATCGTCGTGCTTTTGTACTGGGTATATTTATCGAGAATGTATTGTCAACGATACTTGTTTCAATAACGTACAGTGAAACTCCGATTAACGATGAAAAAATCACGGATAAAGCAAGAAGCTTTTTTATATACAACCGATTTCGTGACTATGTCAATATTTTCAGGTGAATGAACTAACAAAGATACCAAAATAATGAATTCGAACGGCAATTATAAATCAATTTCTGTTCCATTCGATTTGTATAACATAATTTTCCAATTTATGTTATACAAATAAATGACCATTTTTTTCAGCATACGCATTTCGATAGCGACCTTTAAAAATGTTGCACGCACTGTTTAGGAAAATTTCTTCCCTTTATTCATCGCGTTTTTTTCAGCTGCAGAAACAGAAAATAATATTTCAAAAACATGAAGAAAAATTAGATATCACGAAAAAAGTAATTAAACGAAAAATAAACGCAACTCGTAAATCGGAGTTCTACCGTAATAAGAACTGAATTTAACGATTTAAAAAAACAGCGAAGTACGAAAGATCTTTGGTCAATGTGATTTAAAAAATCCTACAATTCGTCGTTAACTTCCTCAAAAATAGTTTTCCTTAACCTGTTGAGTTGCGAAGCGAGATGTCCGAACGAGTAGTCATCGTCGGAGGCCGAATTATCTCTGACACTTTCGTAGTGACGGGAAGCTTCTTTAATAACAGCGATAAGCGAGTATCTCTCAGCCCGAAAATCGCTTTTGCAAGTTGCTCCAAGTGTAATCATGTTGTCGATAATGACCGCTAGAAATCCGTAATCTTCCATGTTTGAATCGCCAAAAGCTTCGTTACTGAAGCTTTTAATCATGAGATTACTCAAATGTTTGCAATATTTATGAGCCAGCAATTTTTCCTCGAATTCTGTGCTCATATATTCTCGGGTTTTTCGTCGACGAAGAACATCGTCTTCCACTTTAGTTAGGCCACTACGTTCGACAACGAGATCGCTTATCAAGTTCATTATTCTTGACTGCGTCTGCAGATGGCCATCCTCGAGAATTTGGCCAAAAATCTCCAAACCACCGTGATCAATCAGAGTTTTTTGCGCCATTGGATATTGCCTCACCAGAGCGCTCAACGCAAAAAGACATCGTGATTGTACGGCGACTTTATTGTTAACTGCTAATATGTGAAGAAGTTTCTGTACGACATCGTGCTCGAGGGCTTTTGCTTGGACTTTTGGATTCGATTGGACTGCCGTGCCCAAAAGCCGAAGAGCTTCGGCCTTTACTTCGTCGTTTGTTGTGTTGAAACAGGGAGAAATAATCTTGGCCATACTGAAAATTAATTTCGACACTTTGAGTCAATTGGAAGCAGAGATTTGGTATTATGATTTTTCATATCTTTGGTTTCGTGAAGAAAAATGCTTGTAGGATTTTAATGTTCGCTAAAAATGTTTAAAAAAGGATATTAAGAACGTTTTTTTAGTGGTTCCGCAACTTACAAAGCAGTGCCGAATACTTCAAAAAATTCTTCCAGGTCATGAGTGCTTACAAAAATAACCTACCGATGCTGTGGACCAGAGGCCAATACACTTATCACTGGACCACCACACCAGAGTTTTTTCATTTATGAATAAATACATAACTTAAGATTTAAAAAATTCCTTCTTTTAAAAAAAAATCTTCGAAAATCACATAATTTTAAAGCGTTTTCATTGCTGTAGGCCTAAGATTCATGGAAATATTGAAAAACACTAAAAAAAATTGTATGAATTAAAACTTATGAAGAAGTTCAAATTCATATTTTTGTAAATTTGGCTGCTCGTTTGTGACATAGGTATGGAAATTTTCAATAATGAGAAAATGGGCGGTCAGCTTAAATCTTGTTTTCTAGCAAAATTCTTACCCTCCCATGTCAGCGAATGTTTGTGCATTGTCTATTTGATGCAGTAGATATTCCATGTTATTCAATATCTGCAGTACATCGTCGACAACTGAACTTGTCAGCAATTCGGCGGCTACGGAATCTCTGTGATTCTCAAATCTTTGAAAAAAAGTCGCAAGCATCTCTGCATCGGTAGTCACGTTCACTTCGAGAGCTTTGAACTCGTTTTTCAAATTTGTGTAACTCTTGAAGCGCTCTTGTGTATCCGATTCGGATTTTTGATCCTGAAACGGAATTTTAATTATTATTACAAGATATAACACTTTCAGCATGATGCAATGTGGTAAATTCTATTATTGTTATATTATTAATTCAAACATTCGAATTTATTTTAACTTCAAATTCTTTTTCTCTTTTTTGTAAAAAATGTATTTGGATCACCGATAAAATTATTCCTAGATCTCACAAGCATTTTTTTTGTATATGATTTATGGGCTGCATATTTATTCTCAAAATAATCCCCAAAGATATTGTAATTTGTTTCATGAATCCGATTTTCATTTATCATTTTTTCAGATTGTCGTAGTTCCAAAAATTTTCAATGAAAACCGAATGTTGTCAATAACGAAGTAACCATGTGGTGATAATCACAAAATGTGAAAACATTCAAAAAAATAAGAAGTGAACAACAAAAAACCAAAACTTACATTAAAATCAGTCTGAATATCTCCATTGACCAGTTTTATCTTTTTCAATCTGGCTTTGAGCTCCTCTAAAGATATTTTCAGTCTGTCGGCCTCCAGTTTATTAGTATCAATCTTTCCAGCTTCATTTTCAGACTGTCGCAGTGATTCATCCGGATGTAGAGTCAGAGAATTTGATCTCTGATCCGCATCATCAGGGTCGTCGGAACTGCTTTCTGAATCTTCATCCAAAAGCTTCGCTTCTGTTAAGCCAGTTTGAAAATTGTGTCGAACGTGTAAACCACTTGGAATAGGTTGACCTGTCGATGAATAAGCAACAAACTAATAAATTGTTCAAAAAATCTCAAGCCAAACAACTATTTTATCAGTAACGTAAAATTTCATTAACATACAAAAAATTCATTGGAAGAGTAATTTCACGGTTTGTTATTCTTAAAACTCAAAATATTATCATGTATGAAAAATTGTAAAATTACCTTTTTTCACTGTTTGCCATTCTCGTGAAGCAACAAAAGTGCTGTCATTTCTTTCACTGTACGCAAAAAGGTTGACAGTGCAACAGAAAACGCAGAAGATAAAACTCAGAGTTCTCGGCATTTCGATGTCGAAAAAAGTATTTTTCCGCACGGTTAGACGAACGATACTTCTAGAAACGTTTGCTCTAACGCTACGTTAGTTAGCAACAGTTTATGCTTATCGACGATGATAACGCGACGAATAATTCGTCAGTGAAGTTTCGAGTCTATAATTAACGTTTTCTGTCAATCGGATGAGGAAATTTATTTCATCTCACTGACATTTCGTTGAAAATGTCGTAGCTGTATAGTTCGATGGCTTTGGCGAATTCAAACTGACGAAACTGTATATCAACTGTCGAATAGAGTGGGAATCGAGTGGCCAATTGGAGCTACACCACGTAATGTCGAATATTAAAAATAGTACATTACGATACTAGTGCGATGAAACTTTTTCGCGACGAGTGTGAATTTGCAGCACAAGCCGAAGGAGAGTGTTGTCGTCACACGAGTTCAGAAAAAGTTTCTCGAACGAGTATCGTATACAATTTTATCCCACTAGTGCAAGATGTGCCTATTCCACGCACGCGAAGCGAAGCGGAGCGTGTGAGAAGTAAGCGCCTTTGAGCTCGTGCTGCAAACTCACCCTCGTCAGAAAAGTCTCATCGCATTTGTGTCGTAATATACTATAATAGTTGTGGTAACTATAAAAAAATTCGGTTGTAAGAACTTAAAATGTATATTTTTGACACTTACGGTGACCAATTCCATCATTTTCTTTCAACACCGACCGAGTCGCCGTGAGTGCCAGAAAGAAAACGTCATTGGCAGTCGCAGTCGAGCGAGAAAGAACGACAAAAGCGTGTAACTCATCACCTCAAGACGAGGCGAAACATACTCAATCGGTAATAGAAACTGTAAATAATTATTTTTACGGGTGCCGAATATTTCTGGATCAAAGAAAAGTTTGACAACATTCCTATACCAATGCTGCATGTTGTAAGACTTTTCTTTAATTCAGAAACATTCGGCACCTGTAAAAATAATTGTTTACCGTTTTTGTTACCGACTGGGCACGGAACCGCCGGGGGGATGACGTTTTACTTTGCCTTTAAATCCAGTACAGCTGTGTGATAACACAGAACAGCTGTACTCGGTTCATTTGTGTGCATAGCCGGCTTGCATATACATATGTATGTCACGACGGCACAACGGCCATAATGGCTAACAACATCCGCCGCTGAGCGGGAATTGCAGTGGAAGAAAGAACATACAGAACGCGGACAACAAATACGCGTAACAAACGATGGATTATATGGATGAAATACCGGATGATTTGTTAGACGATGAGTTATCTGTTTCTCCACCTAAACAAGCTAAGAAATCTTCCCTCGAAAGTAAGTTAAATATCAACAACAATGAGTGGCAACTCAAATAAATCAGTTTTCTCTTGCACGAACTTGATGACATTATTGCAAAAATAAAGTAATTCAACTATTTA
Source organism: Tromatobia lineatoria (assembly GCA_949699805.1). NCBI lineage: Eukaryota > Metazoa > Arthropoda > Insecta > Hymenoptera > Ichneumonidae > Tromatobia > Tromatobia lineatoria. The sequence continues at coordinate 9,542,705 of OX453052.1, forward strand.
AATATGATCAGCAGTCTAAATATTTACACTTACTCAATTTTGCAGCTGCTTCCAAGTACCTCACGAATTCAGAATCCTCAACAAGCATTCTTCCAACAGACAAACCTGGTACTTCTAAAACCAAAAACTCCTTTTCAGGTCTTCTTGTTAATACTAAACAGGTATAGATTAACTGTAATTGTCAATGTTAAAACAGTGCCACCATTCTATATTTTTTACTTTGTCCATAATTTATTTTATTCATCAACAGAGTAGTAAACGCCTAATACCCATAGAACTAAAGACAATGAGACATTTTCCTTTGTGTTTATGACTTTACAATAATAACATGTAGCAATTATAAGAGCAATGCTTATTTGTTGTAAAACAAGTAATATATTTATGATATCCTTAGGGTGTGTTATTCTTCTTTTTATATTACGATTCCAGATAAATATGTAATTATTTATTAATATGTATTTATTAATTTACTATTCTATGGAAAAAAATGTTGATTCTGTTATTTTTATTACTTCCAGAAAGGTAATCCTCTCCTAAAGTTTATAAGAAACGTGGCATGGGAGTACACAGATATTGTACCTGATTATGTGATGGGACCAAATGTATGTGCGCTATTTCTCTCGCTGCGATATCACCAGCTTAATCCTGATTACATTCACAATAGGCTGAAGCTACTAGGCAATGCATACAGATTACGAGTGCTCCTTGTTCAGGTATTCGTTAAAGGGACACAGTCACCTTAAAAAAGTAATTAGTGCTCTATGCCTTGTTTTATCTGTTGAAAAATGTATTTCTATCCAAATTATTAATACGTCTACAGATTGATGTAGCAGAGCCTCATTATGCCCTCAAACATTTGACGAGAATTTGTATTCTGGCCGATTTAACTTTGATGCTAGCATGGAGCGCGGAGGATTCTGGCAGAATCATTGAAACGTACAAGATATTTGAAAACAAACCTCCGGATATGATTATGGAACGCAGCGATGCTGATCCCCATCAAAAAGTAACATTATCTACACTGGCTTATTTCTAGTATTAATACTTAGTTTTGAAAAACTGATTCAATCACTCTTCGATTCTTTGTAGTATTAAAGCAAAATAGTTTTCAAGATACTATGACTCCATAAATGTTAGAGCCTTTTTTATGTTGAAAAAAAATCAAACACTTTTGTAAATCGAAAACGTACAACAATTACACTTAAAAAAATTGAATGTTCTTGAATTATAATTATGAAAGACATTTTAAAAAACTGCTAGCTAAACATATTGGAAGATTTCTACTTTGGCAATTAAAGGGTTGAGATACTTAATAGCTAATATTAATATTTGTTCATTGAAGATTATGAATGCGCTAACGTCAGTGAGATCAGTAAATAAAACTGATGCCATGACGTTGATGTCAACCTTTGGAACAATTTCGGCATTGATGAAAGCGACGCCCAATGCATTGTCACTGTGTCCTGGAATTGGAATGCAAAAGGCTCAGCGACTCCACAAAGTTTTGCATGAACCGTTTTTACTAGAGTCGAAGGCTAGTCCTGGCAAAAAATAATTTTAATCTGTAATTTATAAATAAATTGAATATTTTTGTAACCATCGTTGATAAACACTTGAATTATTATTTTTTTTACTACCTGATGAAGTAAAAAGGACTTTCATGAATCTTTCTCTCTTGTTTTTTACATTCACTATACTGAAATTTGTATTAAAAATACATATTAAACCAAAAAATTAATCGAATCAAAATTTGAATAATTATCGACGGGAGAATTATCTGATCGAAATGAAAAATTAGAAGTGGAATGAGAACGTCGACTTTGTATAATATCCTTGACAAAAAATAACTAAAACATTAGGGAGAACAAATTAAAAACTTTTCAAAAATAAGACTAATAGCTCGATTTTGCCAAACACCTTTTTTCCTTAGCATTTACAAAGAAAAATCATTTGAAGACATTTTTTTTTTCTAATCCCGTAATTTCCAGATTTTTTTTGAAAATTCCGTATCTTCCAAAATAAAAAAAAATAGTGTGATTTGCAGAATTAAGAAGAAAAGTGCGTTGAACAGAATAAAAATAATCCCGTATTTTGATTAAATTTTACTGCGCGAATTCGCGCCGACAGAGTCGCGCGATTGTTTCGAAAAGCCGGCACATCAAAGATGTCGCTATCGTCGCGACGAAAGTTCCAGCAGTCGTGACATTAGTACACGTCACAACTTCAACAAAAAATATGTTAACAAAATTCTAACCGGATAAACTTCGTTGAAAAAATTGAATTGAAAAATGGAGACACTTTATCACCAAACCAACAAATTGGTCCAAGAAACGCAACATCTGTTCACGCAGTTGGAACGAAAACTACCTAACCTCGACCTTAATGTAGTGGAAAACGATATTGAATCTAAAATTTCTACCATTAATAGGTGAGTATTAAAAAAAAAAAAAAATTACGATAACAGAAACAGATTTTCGAAAAAAAAAAAAAAAAAAAAAAAAAAAAAAATTTGCTCGTTGCACAGCAATTGCGAGCGTCTGGATGTTCTCTGCCTGAAAGGTCCGATATCACAGCGACAGAATGCAAAAATGCGAGTCGATCAGCTTAAGTATGACAATCGTCATTTGGCGGCTGCTTTAAATTCCTGGAGAAATCAGCAATTTAGGAAAAAGCAGGAGGAGGCGGAGCGAGAGGCTTTGCTGTCCCAAGAATTTACTACCAACGATCACGTAGATATTCTCATTGATCACAATGTTCAGCACAGCAATAGTTTGCGAAATGCCTCGAATAACATTGACAATCTTCTTCAACATGGTTCTGGAATTTTGGACGGTCTGAGATCTCAAAGAATGACTCTAAAAGGAGCCCAGAAGCGTCTTATAGATATCGGAAATACTTTAGGACTTTCGAATACAACAATGAGGCTGATAGAGCAAAGAGCTCGACAAGATGGATTTATTCTAGTTGCTGGAATGGTCATAACTTGTCTTGTTATAGTTCTCGTTATAGTATATCTCACATAACAACACACAATCGCCATTCTAATAATTTGTATATATTAGAAGTAATTAAAAATCGTATTTCAAAATATTGCAAATATGATGTCACACGTAAGACGAGATCCTCAGATTCTTTCTTTACCTTGAATCTTCTTTTTTTTATATTGTTTATTTGTGTTCATTTATACTGAGATATAGTTCAGCATATTTTGGACTTGAAAAAGTTTCTGAGAATGTAGGCAACTCAAATTATACTTACAGGCATTTGTAAATAGGCTTCGGATACTCATAAATAATTCGAATATTAAATGATATAAATATTGAGTACTTCGAATATTTTCTGGTATTTTTTAATATCAAGACACGTGGTAGCGTCGCTCCGCCAAGTATTGTAGAAAAGCAAACGAGCGTCCAAATAATAAAAGTAGCGCTAGCCTCTCGGTCCTGAAGAGTCTCGTAAGGCATTACAAATTTTGCTTTTTAATACTTGGCGTCGAGACGCTATAGCGTCTCTTGATTCGGAATATTTAATAAACCGGCTAATGTGTGTGAGTCGATGTATAGAAACGTAGGATAATGAAGCCCTATCAACAACATTTATGTAATTATTCAAATTATGTGCCTTGTCATAATTTGCCTGAATTTTATAACTCATCATTTTGACAGTAAAAAAATTATACCATTTCTAAAGAATACGAGAACAATGGTATAAAATTTTGAAATAAAATATCAAAAAAAAGCCACTGTTCAATTATTTTTCTCGGAGATCCATAGCAACTTGAAATACTTTTTAATATCTAATATATCATTTTTATAAATTTTCGATATTCAAATTGCTACAAATTAGTGGATATTCATCAATCATTCAACACAAATATACAAAAACATTTAAAAATCGCTAAACATATCCAGTTATAGTTTTTTTTTAACAGGTACATTTTTGCTATGTTCAAGCACAATATTTACTTCTCAATATTCAAATTGTAAGCAGAAAAAAATATCTGAAAATTTGTAAAACTATCCAGTTATAGTTTATTTTCACAGGTAAATTTTTTTTAAATATAGAAGCTGAAAACGACTTATGAATATTCAAAATGTGAACACGGAAAAATATCTAGAAATCTCTAATACTATCCAGTTATAGTTTCTTTGTTTTGTTAGAAAAACATGTACATTTTCTTATGTGAAAAGCAAAATCCTTGATAATCGCCATTTGATTTTTCTTTAGATTTTTTTTTTTTGGAGACGCGTAGAATGGTTCTTTGTCATGATTGTTGTGCCTTGAGAGCTCAATTCCCCCTCTTAACGGTTGCCGTATGAAAGCGAAGACGCCAGGTAGGGAGTTGAGAGCTGAAAGCGTCCCTACCACCGGTCTTCCGAGTCCGAGCACAGAAGCGACTTTTTAAAAGCGTCATTTCTCCGCTTGCATTCGTCGCGTCTGGACCATCGCGCGCAATACTCCATCAAAAATTGTTCGCTCACGAGGGTTGACACTTTGGCGAGGATATAAAGAAGGAATAAACAGGAGTGTCCCAGTGGCCCTGGATGGGTTTGAATTCAGTCCACGTTTTTAAATCCTATTCGTGACTAGATCCACACTCATCCATGGAGACTGGACCATAGGCACGTTTCTGATCCTTCCACCGGAAAATATCAAAGAGGAAGAAATTTTCACTGCGAGCAAATCAACGATTATTAATAAATAAAATATTTTAAAAAATCTACGTCCAAGATATTTTCTCCAAGGTAATATTAATCATTTTTGTACTTTGTAAATTATTGAATAAGTTCCTCAAGAGGCTTGGCAAAAAAATAAGTTGTAGGTCTCGTTTTTTGATGCTGTGATTTTTGTACACTCTTTCAATATCATTTTTAGGTTTTCGAAAGCGTTGATTGTTGAAAGTGTGGATAAGTCTGAAGCTTCGCATCCGTAAATAAATCGTAAACCCTCGAGTCCCATGCCAATGGCTTCGAGATTCCTTTCAGTTTTCTTTGTGTGTGAACACCTGCCGTAATTCCCCTCCAAGTTCTTCTCCCCCTTGGCTCCCCTGGCCTGCCCTTTGCCGTTCTTACGATCTCAGCGTCGTCCTTCCTGAATAACGGTAAAAACCCCCTCGAGCAGACAGAGCGTTCCCTCTTCAGGCCTTAAAGTTTGAATCCGTTCCAAGACCAGGTACACTGAGACTCTCCCGTGCCCTTAGTACTACGTTTTACCCTCCGGATCGTACGTTATGATTGTTATTATTTGGCGTGTACCCGCTTCGAGGGTTCTTAAGGGGGATTTTCTTTTGATGGTTTTTTACGCATATCCGATAAAAAATTTCAAGGCTCTGTAATAAATCAAATATTGAAGATAGAAATTCGACTCAACAAGATTTTTGTTCGAAATTTAATGATTCATAATGTGTAATTTCGATGAAAAAAACGCCACATTTTCCGTGACATAAAAAAAGCATATATAAAAAAATTCTTCGATTAAGCTATGCCTTTTGATATATAAAAAATGTATGCAAAATTTGAAGTAAATTCGTCCGGTCGTTTTTGACATATTGTGGTCACCAATTCTGAAAAAGTCATTCCGAAAAAATAGCGTTTTAAGACGCAGTGATATTCATCGCCAGAAATTTCGTCGCCCAATGCTAAACGCCTATAGGTCTATCTCTCTCTAACATGGCTCTGTCCCTCTCGCACTATTATTCTTTTAATTAAAAAAAAGCGGCTATGTCGAAGGAAGAGTCAGAAGCTTAGTCCAATTCTACGGTACTCCCGCGTATTGCTTGAAAATACGGACCCTATCTGCTATATCGTTCGGAAGAAAACAGCTTCCGAAATTTCGGATCAGGTGTATGTTCTAAGAGAACGGAAAATCGATTTTTAAAAAAATTTCAACTAGATGTAAGTCCTCACAAATCATCGCATTTTAAGGGCCATTAGTTATAAATACAAAAAATAATAAAATAATTCAATCAGAATTCGTAGGATTAGTCATTAGAGAAAAATCTTAGATTAGTAAAAAAAGAAAAAGATTGTATAATGTCATTGATAAAATTATGAAATTATAACAGAATTGGTGATAACGGAGTTATTTAAAATTACGAGACTTTTTTTAAAGTGAAAGTGAGGAGTTGATTTTCCCAAGCAATCTTTTTCCTTAGAATTTACTTTAAAAAATATATTTCAAGAGATTCTTTGGAAATCACGTATTTTGTAGAATTTTTGGAAACAGTTTTTTTTTCATCATTTCTGTAAGCGTGAGTTTCTTGGTGAACCAGGTACACTGAGACTTTTCCTTGCCCTTAATGCTGCCTTTTACCCTCGTCAGTGTATTATTATTATTATTTGCCTTATACCTACGTAGGAGGTTTTTGGGGATGGACGACCGGTACAGACCTGCCGGGTCGTCGATGGAGAAACGTGAGTTGCAGGCAAAATTTTGAAATCTTTAAGACAGGATGAGTCTGAAAAAATCAATCATGAGCTGGAAAGATTGATTTTGCGTAATAATAGTTCCAAAATGTTATAAACAAATTGATGAAAAAAAAATTAATCAACGAGTCGCCGTTTAACTAACTTTAAAAAAAAGCAAATGATTTTTAAAATTATTCTGTCTAGGTATAAGTTTTTCAGAACTTTGTAACACTATTTTTATTGCAAAATACATATTGCTTTTTTGCAGTGAAACTACTGTGATAATAATAATCGCAGCTGGATATTATGACGAAAAAGTTTCATATAATTTATCTTTTTTAAAGAAAAATGCATGAAATTTTTTTTTTTTTTTATTGAATCAATGTCCGTGTTTTTTTAATACAATTAATTTTTCAAGAACTTCTATAATTTCTTGTTTTACTTTTCTTTTTTTTGTTTGAAGAAATCATTGAAAAGCAGCGTATTTTGGATATATGTTTCCAGGAAGGTTTCATATTTGATATGAGATTCAACTGATAGAAGAATTTTGCATATTACGAAAAACTTTTAAGAGGATCCGGGGAAAAAGTGTCAGGACTTCTAGAGGAGAGGCTCAATAATTCACTCGCACATACATTACTCTATCCCGAAATATTGCTTCATATTTTGGTTTCTTATAATTAAAATTCAACATAATTTCTTTAGACTTTCGTCTCTCGTATATTTTAATCGTAATAATTCCGTCTTCCTTTAAATTTTACATCTTCAGAGGAAACACCGGCCATTTTTCCATGTGAAAGTCGCGATCACATTTAACGGCAATTCGAATCGTCTCATCATTTCACCGCAATCACGAAGAACAAACTGTTTATACATACAATATGCGAAAGACGCACGTGTGCCACGGGAAATAATGGTGAAATCCTCCGTTTGAAGGCAAAACCGTCGAGAATTCTATACATTTTCATGTAATCTCGTCACCGTTTGTCAAAACTTCATAATCTTGGATTATTATTTTACTTTGTATCAAGTACTTTGAGAATCTAAGCTCAATTGAGCTAATCGCGTGTGTTCCTCCTCCTCATTCTCCGATTCACAGGATGAATCAGGATTGGAACTTATTTCCTCCAGAACTCTATTTATTCGCACTCTTAATTGTCCAGCGGCCTTTCTAACCGATGAGTGGTTCTGTTTTATTTGCTTCGCGCAACCCAACAATCCGTTCCACGGATCTGCACTCGTATGCGCCATGTACAAGTCCTTCCATAATTCAATACTGACTGGTGCCACACTTGGCCATATTACGCCCGCATTTGGTTCGTAAAAAGGGTTTAATAAATTCTCCAGTATTTGCGGCTGATTCATAAACGACCAGAGGCTGAAAGTTCTTTCGGAAAGTCGTAATTGCGCTCTTTCCGCTTCGGAATCACCTGAAACATTGTGCGCAATTATAAGTTTACTTAGTTCTGTTAAGAATTTTGGTTTCTGGTCTAATTGGTTTAAAGTTTCTAGGATTCTACAGAATTTTCTATGATTTTGCTTATTCATAGAGGAATTATAGGCTTACCGATATATAGGCTTACCGAGAAAAGTTCCATAGTCACATGAATAAACGTTTCGCGAAAGTTTTACGAGCAATTCTGTGGTGTATTCGAAGCTGTACTGAAATTGATTATGCAACTGATAGAGGCAGTCGAGGAAGAGCAGGAAAGTTGGGGCGTGAGGAGGATTCTGCGAATGGGGAGGGTGATAAGGACCATGACGAGTTCGACTGTAGAAAGGATGACCAGCTTGAAGCCATTCGCGTTCTATAAGCGCCTGCAGACCTCGGACAGTTCGGCAATCGGGATTTAGAATTGTTTGGGTCAAACTGGTGACCACCAGTGTTGAATCACGCCCGGTGCCACCTGTTAAATTATACCAAATAATCGATAAATAGCCAATCAAGATGCTATGCCAGTGTAGAGCTTTCAACGAATCAAAAGTTTTTTTCTATTTCCTGAAAGTTTATACATACGTTCCAAAACATCATATTAAGATTAAGGTTTTCTCATGTTTTTCTATGAAATTTCAAGGTTCTTAAACACAATGGCAATTTCAATTCAATTTTGAAATTAGGTGAAAAAAAAACTTTTTTTTTAACTAGCGTTTCCTTTTTAAAGCAGTACAAAAAAGTGCGTTTCATGATTTTCGATAGTGGAATATTTTTTGAATATGCATATTATAAAACGAAAAGTAACACGAACTCACCATGTACAAGAACAGCTGCTGATTCGTTATCAAGACATTGCGCAGCGACGCATGCAGCATTAAGTGCACTCTGAACTGCATTAAGCCATCCGCCACTTTCCAGTCTCGAAAGCCATTGGCCCGTCGAGCAACTCGTATCGTTACACGCTTCGATAAGCTTGGACAGACTCTCCGCTAATTCTGAAAGTCGTGGTACACCTCTGAACACTTTTCGCCACTGTGGGTATGCCGCATCTATTTCCGTGCCGCCGCCCCGAGCTCGCGAACTTTGAGCTTGATTCGTCGAGCGTGTATCAACGATATACCTGATAAATTGGTGAAAAAAGTTCAGAAAAAATACAAATATCAAAGTTCTTTCGATTATGGATCAAGACGGAAACAAACCCACGACGTCCGACTCCAAGAACCGCGTTCAATAATCTCTCGTCTTCCTTGCATCGCTTTCCAGTAGCACCGCAAAGTGGCTGACCACTTCTCAATAATATGCTCTGGAAAAGTAAAAAAATACGACTTTAAAAAGATAAGACCTCGAATTTTTTAGTATAAGTTGAGGTTTGATTCAAAAAATTGATACTCATTATAGGATCTTAATAAACGTGCTCAAAAAAGATTGATTTTGACAATTGTCAAAAGTTTGCATTAAGGATGTATGATACGTACAGTCCCGCCAAAAGTGAGTTTCAGAGATAATTTCGATCACTTCGCGATGGGATAAAAATCGGAAAGAAATAACGCATATAAAACGCGCTAAAAAGATTGATTTCGCATAATAATAATCCCAAAATGTCATAAACAAATTGGTAAAAAAAACAATCGTTCAACAAACAATCAGGAAACCTAACTTTTTTTAAAATGAAAATGATATATTAATTTATTTGAATGCATAGAAATTTTTTCAGATTTTTTTCTTCATTTTAATTTTGATTTTTTTTATTTTGAAAAATGTGCGCGAAATAACGAAATAACTGAATTTTAAGTGAAACATGACATTAAAATAACTTGAATTCAGTTAAAATTTGCAATTGCTCAACTTGTACTCAAACTTAAGATAATATAGAAAATGCATTTAAAGCACTATTGCATGTGGCTTAAAAACATAATCACGTACTCCTCCTTCGTGTCTGTAGCAAAGAACAGGAAATCTACCACCATCTCTAAAACCAGCCGAAACTATTATCACTTGATCGTCTATTTGTCGCGGCACCACAATTGCCGATGGATATGAATTACAGACACTGTAATCACGATTTAAATGACTTATTCGCCATTCATCGCCGTGCGATGCCAGAAGTCTGGACCATTCCGAAACTGGCGCATAAGCGGACCATCCGTCCTCGGTCTCGGTTTTGGCATTATTGACAATCTTTGGCCTGAAGAAAAAGGGATACTGCGATAATTGATCTGCAAAATAGAAATTTATTTTATCAATATTATTTTTTCTCTTGATACAGAAGAAATCAGGCTATAATGTAGTTGGGAAAGCTGAAGTGAAACCACAAACAATATACAGGGAGGACACGGTGAAACTAGACAGCGCAAATGCGCTTGCGCGTCAAACCGACGGTTCCCACTCTATGCGTGCAGACCGAGTGGTAAATAAATCTTGGTTTCTGGCGTCTGCCCTACCAGCTCAGGTAACGTCCCTTGCCCCTTACTGGCCCATTCCGATGGCGCGTGGGGACACAGTCGCTGCTCGGATGAGACGCACTGGCGGCCGTAGGCAGTAGCCAATCAGGCTTCCTAAATTCTCACGGAGCCGCATTGGACTGTCTAGTTTCACCGTGTCCTCCCTGTATATCATTCTCTTAAAAACTCACCTAGAGACGATAACTTCTCTAGAGATGTAGCAACAACGGCAAGGACATCAGTGGTATTTATGTCTAGTTGAACGATCCGAAAGTCTTTTAACTTCAGTATTATGCTACCGCCAGGACTTTGAGTATTCATTTTCCTCTCGATAACATCGATATTCCGATATAGAATCTATACAAAAAAACCATAAGCGTTATATGTATTCCTAAAAACTTCTGTAAAAATAAGTTTGCTTAACGTTAAATAATATGTCCATCTTTTTTTTGGACATACAATTATTTTATACAATTATATTTGTCTTGAATGATAATTTCATACAATCTCAAGTGCTTCTTTTCATACACAATTTTTAGATTGATTCAATATTAGAACAGAGAGCCAAAAAGCTAATAATAAGTGAATAAAAAGACAGTGTTGCTAAAACAACCTTTCTTTGATTTTTGTCAAGTCCTTTGTATATAAATTTACTTAACTTTGTAGCATTAACAAGTTGAACCTGTTGAAAGCAAGAATTCAATCTGCCTGAACAGGATTAATTAAGACGGTGAAATGTAAAAAAAAATTCTGTCAGCAAATCGTCCTTGATTAAACTTACAGTAAAAACAAACACCACACAATCTTTCATGCTTTTTTCAAAAATAATTTTCAGATTTATTCGATATTGAAACCAATTTGAAAAATAAATAAGTAAATAAAATATTTGTGTCTTCAAAATAGCCACTATTATTATTTCTCTTAAGTCACTTTACGCAAAATTATTCTGATTGTTCATTCAAAATTGGCTAAATAGTCATAGGTAGGTTGAAACCAAATATGGGAGGATCAATGCTTACCCAAAAGTCTTTTCCTACATCCTGTCTGGAAGATAAAAGAAGATGATGAGAACTGAGACATAGAGTGCCTTCCAGGTAGAATTCTCGATTTTTGTCATCGCGTCTTTGCGTCAACGGTACATTTTCGACTTTTGGCACTGGCGTGTAGGCTGTGAATTCCATGTTATCGTCAGCTGTTTACCACCCTTTTTTTTTAAGCCAAATGGTTCACCACTTTGCTTTATTGTTGTCTATTGTTTGACAGACGAAACTGCTCATTGACAGATCGACATAGCCTAAAACTACAAAATGTTTGGTGAAAAATGGACCAGCAATGAGACATAACTCATCGTTGAAAATACCTCGTTCTTCTTTTACACACTTTTTAAAAGGCTTTGATGAATTTTAGGCACCAGCGAAACTCATGGCGAAAAGATCCTATCCTTTCATTGTATTGCAATTGCAATTTTTTTACGGGGAGGCTCTACTATCGAATTGCAGCTCGTGTGTCACTTGTAGGCATATGTATATGGGACGTTCCGTATCAAACATGAATATGGTCATATGGGTCGTTCCACCGCAAACTTATAATGTTTCACATCTTTGTTTTCACTCAAAAAATCATTCGGTTTTTATTAATTAAGATAAATTCATTGACTCATATTTTTTTAAATCAATTGTGCTTTGATGGTAATTGAGGTATCTGTAAAAATTGCATTATTTTGATAATTATTGTTCGTATTTATAATTGCAATGAATGAGTTTCGAGCATTGTTGTTATTTAACAACATTTGTCTCTCTATCTAATAACGATGAATCTTTTATTTTGTAGCAAACGCCCTAAATTGTCATTGAATAAAACTTTTGGTTGCAAATGTTTGTGGAATTTGCAGTCTTCGCTTAGAACTGTTTGCTGAAAATTTAAGCCTTAGGAATTTTCGAAAAGGAAACCGAAAAAGGAAACGAAACAATTTTGGTAACAAAAAAATGTTGATATCAAAAAAAAATTTGATACCGAAACAATTTTGCTATAGAACCAATTTTGTTACCAAAACAATTTTAAATTTTTGGCGCCATTATAGTACGTACGTGTATAGACAAAATCACGTCCGAGCTACAGTCGATTAGTCGTAAGTACGTAATCGTGTAGTGAAACGCACATGTACAGAAACGCACACATTGGCTATCAGAGGGAATGTAAAAAATAAACATGTTGCTAACGTGAAAATTTACAATTTTCACGAGTGAAAAAGAGCATTGACCTTCCTTACTAATTTAATCGCTAATCACGCTTGTGGAAACTCGCTATGATTCCCGATGCCAAACCCCACTAAACATGTGGAGGCTAATAAAAACCTCCAATAGCATCGTATCTGTTTGGGAACGACCGGATGACGCCAAACGCAAAAACTCAAGGGTAAGAGCTATAAAAAATCCTATTAAATACAGATTTCCAACCATTGCGCTCCATACGTAATTCTGTAGTAATCTGATATATTTTATAACTGGAATAAAATCGACAATCGTCTTTAACATGCTTAACATTACTCGCACCCTTTCTAACCTCAACCTTCACACAATGATATATACTTTTTTTTTGTTTAATTTACAGATTGAATATACCATGTCATTCCTCAACTTATTTCTACTTGAGAGTGTTTTTTGTTACTTTTTCTACTCCCTCGAACAAAAATTAAAAGGGTAGAAATTAAATAAACAAGGGCTCGGTTATTATTTTAAAATTTAAGTTTATTCAATGCTAAATATGACATTTTCAAGTTTGATCAGCATCAGTATTTGACAAGAAAACGAGAAAGAACAAAAAAGGATTTTCATATGCAAAATAGTTTTTTTAGCTTAGATAAACCATATAAACATTCTTTCTGTTCAATTTATTTACTAAGAACCAAATGTGTCAGTCTTATGACGAAGTGATCAATAAAAATGGGAAAATTCCAATGATTATAATTATCATGCAATACTGATTTTCTAGTGAATTTTAAGGTATCTAAATTAGACAGAAAATTCAATGAATAAATAAGTAACATTTATCTTTAAACACAATGTTTAATAGTCTAATTCAAAGAGCCTACTTTTTCACTGAACTTATTACTTTTACCTTTATCAAAGGTGAAAAATGATGAGAGAAGCTAAAGCATATTCTACTTTGCAAACGTTAAAAAAATATTCATCGAAAAATTAAAAAACTCAATCTCCATTCAATTGTCTGATATTTCATGTAGCTCTGAATTCGATCACAAATTGCAACTCAGAATATTAATAAAACCTCTACCATTTTGTTTGAAATCTCATCAGTATTTTTCTAGTGCTATTGTTTTCTTTCTAAGACACAAATCAATCCAATAGAAAATGTATCTGCAAACTGTATGTAAAGAAGACAAAATCTAAAGTAATAATAGATTATATCAAGTGTCTGAAGACATTAGAAGAAAAAGTAGCCGTAAATCAGAAGAAAGTAGCTGAACCAGTTTTATGTGAATTTAAACAAAAACTCCATTTCTATCTGAACTCAATCTTACGAATTCTCAATGTGACTCTGAATTCAATCGCAGATCGATAAAATGATGCTCATCCTGTTTCCAAATCGCGTATAACAAAAACGCCGCTTTTTTTTCGTAGGTTGTGGTGCACTGAGTATAGAAAGCAGCCACGTGACGGTGGAAGTTGAGAAATTAGCACAGAGATGGCACTGAAGTTTGCGAGACGAGGCAAGAAGCATAACACCGATACTACTAATACTATTTCCGCTACCACTACTACAGGAAACTGTAGGAAAGTCCTCGGCCGTGAAGTCGCGTGAGCGCCGAGCGGGACACACACATAGCGGCGACGATTTCCAGCGGATACTTCCATGCCGTTTGTCGTGACGCGGACCGATAAACGCAGAGCATCGTCGCGGGCAACCCGCGTCGTACGCCAATCCGGCATTAAAATCACGCTTTTTTCATGCCCGAATCTATAAATCGATGGAAACGGAGCTCTGAAACGTACTACAAGGTGAGTACTAGTCTCAACGACGATATATTATGTCTGGCTTTTGGCTGCGAGCAAAACTCACGGCCCGCGCGCACTCCACCTCGTTATATATCGTCAGGTATCGCGGAGATCGCCGCCACTACCAAACGGACGTCGAACTCGCTCAAGCTCGTCATTCAATTTACGGAAACGCCGTCGACCTTCGTTTCCAAATTCCTCAAATATTTGTCAATTAAATATGGCGTTTGCATGTTTTTTTTTTGTTGCATTTTGGGATCTAAAGATTATTGCTTTTGCAAATGCTATGGGAGTTTTGGGCAATTTTTTTTTAGAGGAGAATTTGGAGTTTGCTTATGCTTGGATCTGGTGAATCTTGTTTATTGTTGAAGTAGTTTGCAAGGTTTTGAAAGGGATATTCTAGGTTCACTTATGTTATGATTAAGTTTATTCTAAGAAATGTATAGAAAATATTTTTGCAATTTACTATGGTAGCTTTGGGCAATTTTTTTGAGAGAAGAATTCAGAGTTTATTTTGCTTCTGTTTGGATATGTTGGATGTTATGTATTGTTGAGGTAGATTGCAAGTTTTATAAAATCATATTTTAGTTCAAGTTATGTTATTATTATTGAGTTCAGCAATAAAATCCACAGAGGCTTTGATTTGATATTCCTTGGATTAATTCCTAAAATTGATAGAATATCTCTATTATTTTTTCTAGATATAAATGCTATGATCATCTTCATCATGGAGCTCGTTCATTATTGAACAGAATTATAGAGTTATTCTGCTTTTTCTTTAAGACTTGACTTTTTTTTAAGGTATAGAATCTGCTACATGGAAAAATCGAAGATGGACCCTTTGCAAAGTGAAAACAGAGATTCAGATGACTCAATCCAGTTGAAACTTTCACCAACAAACTCCAAGGGAAACAGTGAAGTTGAGGGGCCAGTCAATGATGCCAGTGAAAAGTTGGACATAGAAAAATCTGAGAAATCTCAAATGGAACAGAATGGCAGTGCAGAACTAAAAGATGAGCTCAATAAAGTTTCAATTGTTGACAGAAGCTCGACAGAACAAAAAGAGGACAGTAATAAAGAAACGCTGAAAGATATTCCGGCGATAAAAAGTGACGACAATGCTAAGAAGAAAAAAGAATCATCGCTTGTGGAAACAAGCAGTTCATCGAAATTGAACAGCAGCAGTTCTAAAATTAGTAATGTCGGTAAAGTCGCGGCATCGACGGTCACAGAGCCTAAAGAGGTCAAGCGAAAACGTACAATTACAAGGTAAATACAAAAATCAACAGCAAGTACCGTTGATATCACATGATGTTGCCTCCTTCTTTATCTTTTCAATCTGAAAAGCCTTTGTTTAAAATCTTGGTGTTAACGAAATCTTTGGAAGGTTTTTTACCATTGACCCAATTTTCGGTTTTTATATTCAATTTTCATCGCAAGAATTTGATAATTTCCGAGGATAATTGTTATGACTATTATTTTATGATTTGATACGTCATTTAGAAAGTTACAAATGTACATTAAAATACTCGCTCAATATTTGCGAAAGAAATCGGAACATTATGGGATATTGTTGCGAAACTTCCGTGAAAATTTTAATATATCAGGTAAAAAACCATGTAGAATCGAGCCTTCCAAGTTTATCACACCAAACATGGAGACATTTATTTTCTAAACTTTTTTCTTATAACATAATTCGTTTGTTTTTAACTTTTAAAACTATTTTGTAATATTTTACCATTGAATAATTTAGTGAGGTGTAAAATAAAATTAAACAAAACTTTAAAAACATTTAAAACGAAAGGAGAACAGATTGGTTTTGTACGATATTTTGTATCCGGTTAGCTCCGTTAGTAATAAATCCTCATCAACGTCTTATTTATCAAATAATATGCTTGGGTGAGTGTTCTGGTTATTTTATCTGAGTCTGATAAAGATTCACCACAAGTGTAACACTTTGTTATCCAAAGCAGCAAAGGCCTATGTAATGCTTATCGAACTGAAAAAAATGGCGCCGGTTTTCAGCAGACTTGCCGTGACGTTTACAGACCCAATTTATTTGTTGTTTTTTCCCTTAATTGACTTACCATTTTATTGGCAATAATTTAACAATGTTCATCATCAAATTACTCGACATCGAAAAAAAATCGCACTGGTCGGACTTGGAAAAAAATCCTTTTTTACTGCCACTAAAAACATAAACATCGGTATTTCAATTTCATATATCCTGAAAAAAGTCGATAGCATAGGTTGTTCAAAAACTATACGTGATATGTATAATGGCAACTTCTGACAGCAACGACAAAAAATCCAGAACTGTGATTTCACAATTTTGCGTAATGATGATTTTAGTAAATTGGCGACATGACGATTTTAGTAAATTTGCAAAGTTAATATTTTAACAAACAGGCAGAATTTATATTTTACTAGATTAACAAAATTACGATATTAGTACATTTGCAGAATTTTATTTTCCGTAAATTCCCAGAACGGTGATTTTGCTAAATTGTCATAATTATGATTTTGGCAAATGTGCTTTCTAAATTTACGTAAATAAACGTTTTCTTTGTAACTTCCAGTGAGCAACGCAGCAGCGAACCGTCCAGCGACGAGACGGAGGCGAAAGTGAAACGTGCGAAAACGAAGAGCATGAACGACAATTTTTGCTGGCGTTGCCACAAGGAGTCAGTGGATGCCAAGTGCAGCGCGTGCCCACGTTCGTGGCATCGCAAGTGTATGGGCGGCGCGCCTCCAACGTCGATAAACGAAACTTGGATATGCGGCGAATGTGCGACTATTCTAAGAGCCGAAAACGCGGAAACACGTTCCGAAGTCATGGCACACTTGTCGATCGATCATTTGTGTATGCTACTCAAATATATTGTCGAACGTATGCGCAGTTGCCAAGGGGTATGTATAATTATCGTCATCAACTTGATACTTCCCCTTATATTTTATCCTTAAATCGGTACGCTCATGAAATTATTGTATACTACAGTTTTCCAGCCTCTCCACAAGTGTTTTTCTCTGCTCGAATATTGATTGTAAAGTCTAATAAATAGATGTTATGATGCTTCGACGATGACAGCCTGTGATATTTTTATTTTGATGGAAGTTTGGCAAATCGTAATTCGGGGTCTGGTCTAACGATACCGAAGATTCCGTTGTTATTGATCTTCCTGTATAGGAATATCAAACATTTGGAATGTTTCTATTTTTGTCCGTTGAAATTGGTTTATCGATTCGTAAATTGATAAAGCAATCTGAACGGACGATATGTCAACAATTAATTCTTATCATAACATCTATTTAATATATCCTCAGCCAAAGTCAAAGAAGAATAAAATCTATTAAAAGTTGTTACCGAAACCTTTGTTTAAATATTTCTATCACAGAATACAAAATATAATTAACAACTCGATAGATCGTTTTTTTTTTTCGTATTTTTTGCTAACTAAACTATTTTCTTGGTCTCTCTATACACGTTTACGACTGATTACATGATTCAGTCGGAGCCTTTCTGGAAAGCAGTTGATCTCAACGAGGTGCCTAACTATATGGAATACGTCGTGAGGCCCATGGATTTAGATCTTTTAGAATCTAACGTCCGATCAAAACTGTACGGCAGTACTGACGCGTTTATGGCTGACGCTAAATGGATACAGCATAATTGTATCGTCTTCAACACATGTAAGTATTTTTGAGATTCCTTTAATACCGTAACGTATGAAATCTTCATGGTTGCTACGTATTTTCAATTTCGAAGTACACGAGAACGATGAATAAAGAAATAAAGTTCGTGACAAAACCTCCGAATTCATAAAGCTATTCGTATCGGAAGGTATTCCTAGAAAAATCACAAACAATATTAATTATTACCTCGGGAACAAAGTATCCTTTACGACAAAAATGAAGTCACGCTTTGCGTTTGTGAGTTACATATTATGACAATACATTTTTGAAAAACTTGTTATAAACTTCGGCATCGTAACGACTTTTCCCGAAGGAAGAACCCAAATCCCGCTTTCTTCCGGTCCCCGCATCCCACGTGCGTATCAACCACAAATCTCGAAATTATCGCGTCGAATACACAAAATAAACAATTAATTGCCTTCAGGCGGTGGCGTATATGCGGACACGTCAAAACTGACAAATGCAGCGAAGCAGATAATAAAAACAGCGAAACAAGAGGTCGCGGAGATTGAGGCGTGCCCGGATTGTTACGTCCGTGGAAGAAATTTGCCCCGGCCGCATCCTTCTTGGTTTATCGAGGCTTGTCGCAAGCCTCATCCGCTCATATGGGCGAAACTGAAAGGATTTCCTTTCTGGCCAGCGAAAGCGATGCCGAGAGTCAATGGACAAGGTCACGTGGACGTTAGATTTTTCGGTCAGCATGATCGCGCTTGGGTGGCACCGAAAGATTGTTATCTTTACTCACGCGAGCCACCGACGCCTTTACCACGTAAAAGAAAGGTCGAAATGGCCGAATGTATTAAGGAAATAACGCGACATTGTCGAAAACTCGAAGTGGTCTTCGGTCCCTTTGAATTCGCGCCATCGAAAACACCCTACAATCCACAGGATCCTCTGCAAATAAAAGTAATGCTGCCGCAGTACGATCCGCTTCGTCCGAACGAAAACGTTTCCACTCAAGCGTTAGCCGCTCGACGAAAGTCACCGCTTCGCAAACGTTCTACGGCTACGAAGAGAAAACTCGAGGCAGACTCGACGATGAACGACAGTGCTGGCAATCCCGCTAATAATTCTACCGTTGCGCCAAACTCGCAGATCAACGAGAGTGGAAAAGCTGGCGAAAATGTTGGACCCCCGGTTAACGAGTCCGGGAAGCAGAGAAAACGACAGAAAAAAATGACTGGCACCAGCGAACCTCGGACGCCGCAGACGGTAAACATGTATTCAATGTTTTGGTATCTTTTTTTTTTTAACCTTGACATGGGCGATTTTTGATAATATTTATTTCAATGAATGATGTGAGTCTTGAAAGTTACGAGAATTTTAATTTTAAACAAATTCAACAGTAAGTTTAAAAATGTTAACTGTATGAGATATTATTCGTCATTATTTGTTTAATTACTTTTTATTACTCATTTTGACGTTGTTTATTTTCTTTTTACTATAGAAAACATAGAAAAATGGTTACAGAGGTACAATAAATTGGAACAGTAAAATATTATTCAAAAGTTATCGTGGTTGAATCGACGTCCCAAAAAATGTCTCAAATGTATTGAGCACAAAAATGAATAAATGTGTCGCACTCTTTTATTACTTAATCATTTCAACAAATAATTTGTGAATTAAGAAGCCGGAAAAGTAGAGCCATGCAAAAAACTGTTCCGCTAATTACGAAAAAAAGTGTTGGCTACTAGAAAACATACAGACTTTTATCAAAAAATTTGGTCTCATGAAATCTGCAAAAACAAAATTATTCAGTTAAGTCGTAAGTTTATACGCGATGTATCAAATTTCGGCTTGATTTTCAAAGCTGTTCTTGAGATAAAGTGGTCTAAATTTTGCAAAGCTGCCGCGCACACACACATTCATATTCATCCGGATTTGTTTTCTAAACCGCTTTTCCCAATGTCGTAGACCATTTTGAGAAATCTGATATGAAAATCCAGGAAAAATTGTACTCATGAAAACAAAGTATTTTCTATGGGGAATCAAAATTTATAATAAAAAATGTAGAATCAATTATTTGATGAAACTACTATTTCTTTTGTGCAGAACGAAATATCGAGCCCATTGGCTCGGGTGCCGGAAGCGACTTCTACTCCAACCGGCAACGAAACCCTAATAAGAGGGAGTAAAAGCGCAGCTCTGATTAACGGAACTCCCGAAGTAAAATCTAGCGTATCAGAAGGTAAAACTACTCCTTCGGAAGGCAAACCCAGCGGGGCAACACCTCTGAACCAGTCGAGGGGTAAAACCGAGAAGATATCGATTCCCTTAGAAAAATCCTTGGCAGGTTTGTTGAGAACGGTTAACGCAAAAGGAAGACTTTCTCATCCGCGGAATTCCAACTCGAAAGCTTCGGTATCGCTTAACGCTCCTCCACACAACTCAAAACCGGAGGCTAAAGCGAATTCGATAAAAGTGTACAAGCCGAAGGCTCGAATGGTCGACAAAGTAAACGCCGAGAAAGCCTTAAAGTCGACAATAGAAAAAGATCAGAACAAAGAGAGCGAAGCTTCGAAAACGGTCGAAGGAAAAACCGCCAACGGGCTTTTGACTCCCCCGACGATTCCCGGAGTTTCCGTAGGAAATTCCGCGACAAATACCGGCACAATTTCGTTGCTCCACAACAAACGCGATAATAACATCATTATTTCGAATTCTATTTTGAAACCCACGCCGAAAAAGCTCCAGACGAGGATATTGGTTGTTAATAATGGGGCAATGGAATCTAAACAGCTTTTATCACCTGACGAGGCAAAAACGAGAACGGAGCCTTTAGCTGTGAGGGTTAAACAGGAACCCAATGTGTCGCCGCAAATTTCGACTTCTGTTCAACAGAAACAGAGCAGGGCGAAAAAATCATTTCCTAATAAACCTCCGCGCTTGCCGCACCTTTTGCCTAAGCTACCGAAGCTCACGAAACCTCCTGCCAAATCTTTGGACACTATGGTTTATATACCCGCTCATGGCAACGAAAATGGACTGGATTATCAATTACCACCACCTGAAGCTGGACCGCTTAGCGCTCAACTTCATAGAGGAGCCAATGAGTTGGCTAAGAGAATGGGACAATTGTTGGAAGAAGCTGTTAGACAAGCTGCTGAATCGAACCTCAATGAACTCGGTGACTCCGTTGATAGTCATCAAGCTACTATACATTCCCTGCGACTCCAGATCGAGCGCATGCGGTGGCAACATCAGCAACAACTTGCCGAACTCAAACATAATACGGGTTAGTTTAATATAATTTCATTTATTATCGTAATTTTAGCGATAAAACTGCCGAAATGGTCGCACAAAGCGATATCTTCGTTTTCTTTTTCATAAGATAAAACTTATGGCTCCGCCATAAGAATCTGAAATACGAAGAATAACAATATCACACTTGTAGAAAAACAAAAAAAATGTTGAATAACCGGATATTTTTTATAAATTTTGATAATTGAAAGAATGGTGACCCAGCGAGTAAAAAGTTCGATAGCCGCCAAAAAAAATTACCTTTGTCGCTTGTTATAATGGCCTCAGAAAATTGTATCTTTGGGTCATAACAGTCCTGATTGAAGTCCGAAATTACAGATCGAACGTTGAGGGAGATGAGGGCGAGTCTAGAAGCGGAACGATTGCGAGCCATCGAGGAAGTTCGCAGAGAAGCGGAAGAGGAGAGAACGCGTTGCGTTGACGAAACAAAGACGAAGCAGTGGTGCGCTCATTGCGGTCGCGAGGCTCTCTTTTATTGCTGTTGGAACACAGCGTATTGCGATCATCTTTGTCAGCAAGCTCACTGGCAAGCTCATCAGCGAAAATGCGCTCAAAAACCGTCGCTCAGCTCACTCGGTTCCGGCTCAGCCGGCGATTCGAGCAATCAACAGCAGCAGGTGATGCCCACGCTCGTTGGGGGGCCTAGAGTCAATTGGTGTAAGTCTCTGGAGTCCAATCCTCGTGACGATAAAATCGACCGTGATGCAAAATTGTAATTTATTCTTGCAAAACGATATAAACACATAGTTACATTTTTTAATATAACAAAAATAAACATAAACATATTTTTGATTTTCATTTTGTTATCTTGTTTTTCTTTTTTACATTTATTCGGCAATAAGACATTTTCCTAAAAGGAAATATAAAATAAAGATATCGTAATTTGTGAAATTGTTTTAAATCTCTCTTCAGCCCAATCCGACTTCGATGAATACTGACAACGATTAAACAAACATTCGGAAAACTGAAGAATAGTTACGAAAATTTGACTTACACTACTGTGCTCTGGACCCTTCGAACCAATTTCATTCAGTTTAATTGGCAGAGCAGAGATTGGCATTTTGTGTTACTTTACATTACTACATTTTTGTTCATTTATGTATTTTTTTAATTTATTGTTGATGATTCCATAAAGGATAGAAATTAAATGAAAACGTAATTATAAGAAGCAAACGTAACGTGAATAAATTATTTTCAAAAAAGAGTTGATCCTTTGGATGTGACTTATTTTCGTTTATGAATTTTCAGGATCATTAAGCGAATGATTTTATCAAAAGAGCCTCAGTATTTCTTCGCAAATGTGAATATCCCAATTGGTAGCAAATTTTTTGAAAAAATTAATTTTTTGCTCAAGCTTATCAAACATTACGACGCTTAAAATAGGATTGTGCCTATTCCAGCATACACCTAAATGGCATTAGCAAATGAATAAATAATTATACAATAACGGGACAAATGAAGTACGTTTTTTAAAGTAATGGAAGGGGCC
Source organism: Tromatobia lineatoria (assembly GCA_949699805.1). Classification (NCBI taxonomy): domain Eukaryota; kingdom Metazoa; phylum Arthropoda; class Insecta; order Hymenoptera; family Ichneumonidae; genus Tromatobia; species Tromatobia lineatoria. The sequence continues at coordinate 9,565,444 of OX453052.1, forward strand.
ATTTCTGTGACGCGCTAAAAATGGACTTTGTAAATTTGTGGATATGTGCTTTTCAGAATGATAGAGACTGCAGCGCGGGTAAACCTCCAGTTGGAACAATAGACGTATCAAAATTGAGGTCCACTTGCCTAACACCAACCGTAACTACAAAGAATCTCAAGATTCTGTAGCGGTCAGCTTCGCTTTCCGGTGCAACCGTGAGAATTGCGTCTAACGAAGATCACACGTACACACAATAATAAAACACACAAACACCTGACAAGTTCAAATTCTCAAGAAATGCTTCCGACTACGTGTAAATAAATGTATAGATACGATTGTACAGTAATCTAACTTTTTTAATAGACTCAGCTTCACTCATTTAATGGGATATCGGGAATTTCATTCGGGTACAATCGTCAAGCGTCGCATAGCGGCGTGCAAATTATCTTATGTATCGCGACAATACAAATGTTTTCGTAGAATTCTTAAATTGTTTTTTTTTTTTCACCACACAATGGAAAACGTATGGAGGATATTCTGGAATATGCGAGAAATAGCACTAAATGTGTGATGCGAACGAACAGAATTATCAGACAATTTTCCCCATCATAAACAAAATTGTGATGGCGTAAGAACAGAGTTTCTCATATTCCAGAGGTTTTAGCATCGCCCTCGTATCGTAATATATTAATGATGGTGGAGTAATAAACGGTAGACATTGAATACGGTTTTTTGTTTTTATTATTTATTACATTCACTTGCACGAGTACAGGTTTACTTAGCCTTCTTGCTCTTGATCTTTCTCATGTAGAACTCGAGTTCCTTACCCTCGAGGATGTATCCGTCGGCTCTGCCGCATTGTCCGGGTCTGCTGGCAACGCAAGCTGCAATAAAAACAAAACGTATTAAGCAATGATCGCTAAACAGCTTGGCGATTATCGTAATTTTATCGGTGCTCAGTACGCTGTGGGAATTTGTCGTCACGGCTCTCAGGGATGAACAAATATTGCCTCATCATTTTGTGTTCTTCAACCAGTATATTGTAGGAGGTCAGACCTTCGTCAGCCATTTTAATCGCGTCAATAGATTCCAGAGATAAATTTATTATTTAAAAAAAACCTAATCACCGTATTCAGTGATTTACTGCACAAAAAAGAATCCGCGAGTAAATTTGTGACTATTGAAAAATTTTGATTCGCATTACTTGAACGACCGAAGAAAATTCAAATAATACAAACGGTTTAAACAAATAATTTGTTGTTTTAAACCAAATATTTAAATCATACCAAATGTCGGAAATTTAGAATATTCGTAAATTCCTATTGACTTCGCGTCTATTGTTTGTATTGACGTAAATGGCTGCCCAGGAACCTCGATGAAATTTGAACTGTATTAGAAATTTACCTAGAACGCGACCGGTGGCGAATTGCTCCTCAAGAGCAGGTTCAACCTTGGCAAATCGCTGTCTCGCCTTGTACTTGGCTTCTGTCTTCTTCGATCTCTTCTTGTTCAGGGTATCCTCCTCAGCTTCGGACTGCAAAAGGTAATTAAGATGGTTATACGTTTTGTTATTATTTTAGGATTTTAAAGAGCAAACGACACTAATAATATCTTACCAATTTGGCACCACGTTTGCGTCCCAAAGGAAGAATGTAGTGACTCTCGTACCACTGTCTGAAAGGGGTAGCGTCAATGGTGACAATGGCGTTCTTTACCAAAGTCTTGGTTCTGACCAACTCGTTGTTGGAGGCGTTGTAAACAACATCGATAATACGGGTCTTGCGGGTTGCGCATTCGGATCCCCAGGAGAAGTTTCCGGTATCAAGACGCAGTGCCCTGTATTTCTTGTTTCCTCCGCGGGTACGGACCTTTTTTTTTAAACAAAAATTCACAAATTTTAGCTTCTCAACATTACAAATTTCACGAGGTTATTCATTTTTTGCAACTTCAGTACGCTGTGGGAATGTGTCAGCATGGCACTCAGAGTAGGTAAGGGTGCTCATCATTTTAGACTCACATTTGGACTTTGAAAAATTCAATCGCTAGTTGCCCGTAAAAATGACTCTTTGAAATTTAGAAAATAAAATTGAGTCCTGCAATGATCAGAAATCACTTTTCTTAAAGCAAAATTTCAAAAAGACATTGTAGAGTACCGGGATTGGAACCCGCGACTTACCGATGCTATGGACTAGATACCAGTACACTAACCACTAGACCACAGCACCGGTTCAGAGAAAAATATACAAGCACAAAAAACTCCAAGTTATATCGAGGTTGAAATTGCTATCATTTAAAAAAAAAAAGCCTAAGCATGGCTAGAAAAGGTGCCACTCTATCCATAGTGAGCAACTTTTTCTATAATAGAACCAAACTTCACCATCATTTTGTAAATGTTTGCTTTGCATTAAAACAACAAATAAAATAAGCTCAATTTTTTCACATTATCAAGCATATGCGCAGTAATTGAATATCTGTACAAATTAGCATATAAATTTGTTAATGCCTACATTTTTTGTTAAATATCGAGTTACAAATACTGAAAGAAATGTAGTTTGTGATTTTCCATGAATTTAATCAGATTTCAGAAGAAAGAAAACCATACAAGCACAGAGAATTTAATGTTATATCCCTAAGTGTAAAGTCTTCTTATTTAAAAAGAGCTACAAAGTGACCACAAATGGTACGTCTATTAATAAAATATTCTGAAAAACTAAATTTTATCTCTTGGTTTTACTTTGTTTATATCACAAATAAAACAAATTAAGACGCAATATACTTTATTTTTGGCATACCATTGAAGATATGCGCAGCGATTGGATATTTGTACGCATAAATAAACAAATGTGTCAATATTTCTTCAATTAAAAAATCTAGCAACAAGTACCCAAATTATATGCTTCATATGTGATGAAGGAGTGGAAAATGCACTTTGTGTTTTCTTCTAATTTGATCAGCTTTCAGGACAAAAACATGCAAGCACAGTAAATCCAGGGTTATACCCTGAACTCCTTATTAGTTTGAATGGCTAAAGAGTTGCTACAAATGGTACATCTATTCAAAGAATTTTCTACGGAAAAACCAAATTTTATCAGCTGTCAGTACTAATTGGTTTTATATAAAAACATTCAACAAATTATCAAGCGATATGAATTTTGGCACATGATTAGACATGTGCATTGAATATTTCAGGTCCAGTTAATAATTTACCTATAATGGCACGAATGAAAAAAGGAAAACTTACAGTGTGAATGCGCTGGGGTCCAAGCTTGGTGTTGGCTGCAGGACGGCCTAACTCGAACTTCCTCTTCTTGCGCAGAGGCTTCCTCTTGCCTCCAGTGGCACGTCGCTTATGCCAGTGGTCGCGTGAGATACCTACAAAAAAATATAATCAACTTAGAAAACGCATTATTTCTCAGCACTTTATCATCTAATTCTGTCATTGATTTTTATTTTCCACTATTTTTTTTTTTTTTTTTTTTTTCCTTCTACAACACTTTTCGGTAAATTTGGAAGACTGAAGAAAAAGTCGATGCATGGAAACCGCGAGCACCGCACGTTTATGTTCGGTTAGAATGCCCGTCACTAACAACACGACGACGTCGCAAACCGATCGAATTTTCACAAGTATTATACGGAAATAACAAAAAGATATTAGTATAATCCGACAGTGTAGCATTTTCTCAATAGTTCGAGCGTTTTCATTTTGTCGAGCATCGCCGGATTATTAAGATGGAATTCGATAAAAATTAAATGTGGAAATTTTCGGCACACTCACCCATCGTGTCACAGGTCTAAAAGAAACACGAACTAGAAAGACGAGAGGGACGTAGACCTCCGAGCTTCCGGGATTTACGCAGTGGGCGGGAAACAACGCCATCTCGTGGGCGTTTTTACACGCTTATGGGAGGGACTTATTGTTGCATTTAAATTTCTAGTGGATTTATGTATTTGTCAGATAATCTCAAAGGAAAACGTCTATTCACTAGGTTTCTTCGTCTGCTGAACTGGCCATTCACTGTCCGGCTTTTCTTAATAATGTAAAATAAATTTCACAGCATAATCGCATATCTCACTTTGACTCATTAGTTACGCATCAAACTTTCGCTTTTTCCCCTAGACTTCGTATACATTATTTGTTTGATTTTATACGTTTTCAGAGTGTAAAATACGTGACTTCACATCTGGATTTCCCAGAAAAACTTAATAAAAACAACTACAAACGATTTAAACTGTACTTACTATGGAATTAACGCTACACAAAAGACTCTCACTACCGCCATTACGGCAACTCACCATAAACTTTCAAAATTTCTCACCAGATCCATACAACCAGACATTCACTGGTAACTTTGTTATTTCATAGCTCAATTGTAATTAATTAAGAAACGTAGAAATTTTTAGCAAATAAGAAATATAAAATTTCTATAATCTGTCCGAAAATGTTGTAATAATTAATTGTAAGGTCGTTTTCGTTTTCCCACTAGGAACTAATTGCCTAACAAAAAAAGAAAAACCCTAGAAAAAAAGAGAGAAAAAAGTAACTGTTCGGCGCCTGCGCAGTAAACGCGAAGTACCCTCGCAATGCACTGTTTGCATTATGCCAGTACAAGCAGTTGCAAGCCTCTGTGACGATGTACGCATTGCTGCGTCTTTCCGTAAAATGTTATTTTCCGTAGTTTCAATGAAATTCGAGTATTCCAAGAGAATGCAGTGATCTTACCGTCAACGCGGAATACTAAGTATAAACAGCTGGGACTTTAATTAAAAGTAAGTATCGCCAACTCTGGCTATTAAATCGGTGCACCAGTTGCTGTCACAGAAAAAGTCAAAAATAATATTAACTTATTTCACTCATGTGGATGGATAAACTTTCACGATCATATCGAAACCTCGATCGGACTTTTTTACCTCCTAAATCGCTCCCGCCTTCGGCACTTTCAACTTTTTTCGACTGTCCCCAGTAACCTCAACAAACGTTCGAAACTCGAGGCTTTTTTTCTGACATAAAAACGAATACCGACGCAACAATACGGAAGTTATTGTTGTTTAACGTTCAAACTCAGTAGCTCACCAATTTTTTTATCTTTTTTTATGTTGAAAGTGTTTTTAATTAATTTTTTGAAAAAATTGATCAATAATAATCTTATTTTTATATTTAATTCATTTTGGATTACTAACAGAAAATTTTGGAAAATATTCATTTTTATAAAATTTTCTCAAATTGTACTTATATCTTTGGCTCTTATTGTTCAAAAATCCCTCATTTCGATAATTAACTCCAACGATCCTCATTTTGAAGTTCTGTTTTATTACAAATGAAAAGTTATAACTTACCAATATGTTTTTGATATTAAGTGTTTAATTTTTGTCCTCACGATCTGAAACAAGTGATAACAATTTTTTTAATATTCACAATTTCCATTTAGGAATTTTTTTAATGATCGAAATAAGTAAAAAGCTGGTGCGAGTAAATTTGAGTTTGTGACAAATTTTGAAGCGTCGTAAGATGGCATCTAGGAAATTTTTTTTTTTTTTTTGTCCCTTTAGTAATCTCAGCAAACACTTTAAAGACTTTTACATATTTAATTCTCTCTTGTTATTTATTTCTATTAGAAAAAGATATTTTTCGAAGTTGTTTCACCATGAAAATTCAATTTTATGTGTTACAGATATTTTATTTCCGTTTTTTTGCTTCCAGTAAAAATGAGTAGCAACGTGAACCCTCTGGAGGGTGGAGGTGAAAAGTGTCTGCCAGAAACGAGTGTTTCAAGCGTTTCTCACAATCTGGCAACGATACAGAGCATGCAGAGTGTACAAACGGTGCAGAATATTGTTCAGAGTAACATCCAGACAATCCAGCCAGTTCAAAGTGTTATAGGAACAGTCGTGACGCCCAATGCTTTAGTCGGCAAATCAGTATCGCTGGATTTGAACCCAAAATTGTCACTGATGAAACCAGTGGTGCAAGCTGGTGTGGTTTCCTCCACAGATGCCAGTAAAATAACGACAACGGTACAGAAAATTTTGCAACAACTGCAGCATTGAATATTTTTTTATTAAGGAATTTTTCACCCTAAAAGTATTTACTTCCTCTATGATTGATAACAATACTTCATTAAAAATTTGTTTGAAAAATGCAAAATACCGTGAAGTAATTTTAATCAACAATCACGCTTTTCAACAACGCATAATTTAATCAGTGACTTTTCTCATTTTGACGATAATTTTTGTGTACGTTTGTTTCATGTGTACCGCGCACATTGCAGCTCTGTTCTGTGGGTTCTACAGTGAGAATTATATCACCAGGAATGTTGAGCGCGGTGGAGCGACAAACGCAGCAACCACAGGCTCAGCAGCAAGTTCAACCGGTGACTGCTCAGCAAATAGTCACGAGTATACCAACGGCAACGTATCACGTGCCTCGTGGACCTGCTGCAGTCGCTAATATCGCTGCACCGAGATCGACGGTGGCAACGCCGATCGTTCGAGCTTCTACAGGACAATCCGTCCCAACATCTCGACCAGGGTACTCTCATCAGTTTTTTGCAAAATTGTTCCAACATAAAAGTTCTAGTTTCATGTGAATTTTTCAATGAAATTTTTCCGATAATTTTGCGACCCGATAATATTATTTTATCGCTAAAAAATTACATATTCTTCGCGTCTATGTATTGATAACATTAAGGCATAGGGAAGAAAATATCCCCCAGGATATTTCGTCCTGGGATCTCTTTTTTTTCATTTTCCGTTTGAAAATTCCACAATTGAGATTTTATGATCGGGATTTTATGATAGGGATCTGTTTTCTTGACGATTAAATATTTCGTCGCTTAGATATTTTTTATTTGGGACAATTTGTTGGGGATATTTTGTCGCTAATGCTACGTTAGGTACCCGTCCGCTTTAGCTGCGGGTTTTTTTGTCTGGGATCCATTTTTTACGGCAGTGAATTAAATAAGTATTCGAAGCTTGAGTTTTTGTTTTCTTATTCGCGCATTGCTGATCATTTGCAGAATAAACACTACTGTAACGAACCCTCAATGGCAACCAAAGACGACGTCGGTCGTATACGCACAGCCGCAGAGGCATGCGGTACCTCCAGGAAGTCGGATAACGACGAGGCCGCCTGCGGCCGTTTACAGCGGACAACAGACCCGTTTGGTAACGCCAGCTCAAGGCCGGCCAGTCCAAGCAACAATGGTCACTGGCATTCAAGGAACTCCTTCGAGGCTCATTGCCCCGGTGCTCCAGACAAATAACAACATCACGCGTATTCCTGTCGCCCAGATCCGTCCACCGACGGCTCAAGTGTCAAGCATTACGACGACTGTTCAGCCAGGGAGAGCGACAGCACAATCACTTCAGGTAAACCGAATTTTTTATTAAAATCAACTATATTTGCTTTTAACAGCTTTTCAGAAATTTTTATTAATTCCTATAACCGTAATTTCTCTGTGCTTATTTTCGTTTTATTTATTTACCGCAATTTTTCTTGTGTCGAATACGGAAAAATAAAAAAACTGTTAAAATTTAAAAGATTAGATAATTGTGTTTTTTTAAGGGTCTCGCTTGATGTAATCTATCCTTTAATATCGTTTATCTGTTGCTTCAGTCAAATCAGACAGCTAGACCTCTCACCGCAGCAGGAACCGTAAATCGCATTGCAGTAACACCCGTGTTGGGGCCGACAAATCGAATTACCAGCGCGACATCCGTAACCGTGCAACCGACGGGCGGAAAACAGTTGACCATAAATCCAACGACAGGGTCGACAACCGCGAATTTCAGCCGCATTGTTCTTCCGCAGCAGCAGGTTTGTTCTTATTATATTAACGTATATCTTCCCCGAAGGAAATTGAGTATGCTTGAGATATATAATTAATATATTATGCATCGAAAAGTTATGAAAAATCGTCGGTCACTATGAAGAATTTTCGAAAAAACGGCATCGAAAAGGATAAAATTATAAAGATATAATTGATATTTCTTTTCAACTTAATTCTGGTATCAGAATCTTGTTTTAATCTTCTGGTGATTACAAACGTATAAGATTTTTCATGAAAATATTAATAATCTATAATAAGAACCCAAAGAAATCGAAGTAATAACGCTTTTTTCATGAATGAACGTTATTTCCTCGTCAAGTGAATAACGAATTTGTGTCCCGCGGAGTATACATCGGGGTATACACTGGTATAGCGTCTAAAAAAAATTGCTATAGAGTTTGAGCACAATGAAGTGGTAATTTTAAGTTACGCTTCTTTTGATCATAATAATGCGGGGTTGGAGTGTTGTTTGCTGTGCACAAATCACTGCATAGCACGAGACAATCCCCACCTCGAAAAGTGCATCAACAAAAAAAAAACGAATTCGAAGTGGTACTTTAAACATTGATTATTTATTTGTTTGAAAAAAAAAAAAACAGGTCCAACAACAATCTCAGTCTCAAGGCGCGCCGCGCGTAGTTCAAACAGTTACGTCACTGTCGAACATCGGTACAGTTTCGCGGGTAATCGCAACGACAGCGAGTGCAGCGGGTAACGTAGCGCGCGTTTCTCAACCCACCTCGACTCCGGTCGCTAGGATAACCGGTATGGCTCTTCATTCCTTGCCATTGACGCCGACAAGGACAACACCGACGACAGTTAAAACAATACCGGCCCAGAGCATAGGCCAAACGATACAGATCAAGCCGCCCGTCCAACAACATCAACCGAGTCTTCGAATAACGCCGGGAAACTCCAGTAACATAAGCGGCGCGAGCAGCAGCGGCAACAATAGCAACAACACGACATCATTAACGAATAACAGCAACAACAGCAACAACAATATTGCCACCGGACCAACCCAAGCTGTCCAAGGCTTATATTTGAATTCACCTCAGACAACTACTACTTATTACTCTGTCGAGTCATCGGGTAAGTCGTCCTGCCCCTCACGGCTGTTAGAGTTTGCTTAAGGAGATCGCGTCACCTAAAAAAAGTTATGAGAATAATAGTTTTTCAGATGATATCCTTATTTTTTTAAATCTTATATTTCTTATATAGCCCAAAAATGGTAGAAGGTGAAAAGTAAAATTTATAACTTACTAGCCGAACGTGTGAATTTTTTTTACTGTTTCATATCTTATTTTAATTGTCGAAGAATGCATTATGGTAGCGATTAGATATCATGTTGCTTTGATTTGTTAAAAAATATCCTTAATTTTAGAGGAATTGACATTATTTTTAAGATATTGATATTCATTTGAAAAAAGATTATCTGTATGACAAAAATTTTATATCGACAACTTAATGTTATTTAATTTTTTTTTATTACGCGCAGGTGTTTATTCCCAATATCGCCCTGCGACTGTTCAGCCGGTGAGGCTCCTCGTTGAGCCAACAAATTACGAGGAAACTCACACGAAACCGAATGCCTCCCCACGTCCGAGTATACTTAGGAAAAGAGATCATGATAATTCACCAGCAAAGGGTGAGTGATCGTCATAGTCGAATACAAAGTGGTGCTTATTGTTATTCTGAAATCGTTGCTATTCAAAATGAGTGCAGCCAATATTCTTCTATAATTTGACCGTAATCTCGTCAAATCTCACAATAAAAAATGTGCAGTTTTACAACCAATTGAGCACAATTTTTAATTTTGAGGAAAATTGCAGTACAGGAACTTTCTAGTTGTAAGCTGATATAAAAAAAAACAAACTGCAACTGCGATGTAAAATTGAGAATCAAAATTTACAAAAATTGGAAATTAGAAATTTGCAAATAACTTCATCATTATTTTTCGGTTTTTACAATGGTTCCTATGCGGAAGCCAAAACTAATCATCATACTTTCTTATGGAGGGAGCTTCGTAAAAACAAAAAAATAATGAGAAAGCACTTTACATGGTTGTACTTTGCAGGGTTTGTTAAAATGTATATTTTAGTGCTTAATGTAATATGCTATTTCATGAATAAAAACATTTCAACATTTTTATTAGTTAAACACAGCCAATTTGAACGTTATTATTATTCGCAGGGGCAGCTAAAAACCTGGTTCCCGTCCTGGCAGCTCTGCCATCGGTGGCGTCCACTTGTAGTCCGCCAGGTTCACCCAGAGGCGGAGATGGTTGTCAAAGTTCGGGTTCCACAACAGTTTCCGCCACTTCTTCACCAGGTCTCGACGAGGAGCCCGAGCAATCAAGAATAACGATAAATCAAACGATGGAAATGTCGCCTAGAAAAAAGCCTCGAAAGCAGCAACTCACTGGCGTCGAGCTTACAGAGTCTCGATACAACGACGAAGAGATGCAATTTATAACAGAGGAAAAACTAAAAATCAAAGATGACCCCAAGGACAAATTTGAGAGGAAACAGATGATGAATGTGCAGCAACACGATGGAAGACTCACTGGGCATCAACCAGCTGTTGTTATGCGGTCGAGACCAACACCGAGCTTACTGCGTAAGAACTTTTCATTTTAAACATTTTTTTAGATTTTCACAGAAATTGTCAAAATTATGTCGTTGTTAAAAAATTACTCGATATTCGTCTGTTGGACATTTTGGCTTATTCATAGAACGCGCTTTGTTTCCGTGAAAAACATTTGTTGACAAATTTTCAAGCCTGATCATTCGGAATGGTTATTAATGTCAAGAAAAATGACTCAGTCAATTGTCCGGATGGATGTGTGTGGGTGTTCATTTTGCAAAATTCAAACCTTCACATCTCAGGGACAGCTTCAATAATCCAGATGAAATTTAGCACGGTTTTGGTGCAGGCAGACCCCGTTTGTAGAAATGTACAAAAACGTAAATGAACGTCGGCCCAAATTTTATTCTACATTTTATTTGACGAAAAATGTCTTTTTTTAAATTTATTTATTTTACCGTGGACGGGACAAACCCTTGTAAATACATTTTTTATTTAAATAAATAAATAAATAAATAAAGAGACGCCAAGTATTATGTATTTTTTCAGCCTTTTCGAAAGTACATAGTTAAATTTGAAGGGACGCCATATCTTAGTCAGTTTTTTTGGACTGAATATTAACATACTTATTATTTCTGTTACACTTGGCACATATGATCTCTGGTTTTTTTTTTTTTTTTTTTTTCGAAAAGCAAAATTTTCTTCAGTTTTTTCTGTGATTTTCATTTATTTTTAGAAAAGCAAAATTTTAAGTACAGGATGTTACTTTTGTTAATTTTTTTCTAAATTTGTCCTACTTTGCAATTATTTTTTTTCAAACATATCGAATGCCGTTTGTAATTTTACAGGATCCTCTTGGAAAAATAGATGCAGTAGTCGACTCCACCATTACAGAAGGCCGGGCGACGTGAGACCTCGCGAAGAAAGAAGGCCGACTGTCGCCGAACTTGCCCAGCAGCAGCACGTCTTACAGAAAATTAATGGCTGGAAGGTCTATCATCTCACTGCACAGATGGAAGATTTAGCTGAGTTAGAAAAACAGGTATTTCTTCCTACTTCATTACTAAGCGCATTGATAATATAACGGCATATTATTATTATATGAAATCTATATTTATAACATTTAAGATGATGATAATTTTTGTCTGATGTTTTTGAAATCACCGAGTACTTAAATTTTAATCCTATCGAACCTGCTCTTACGGCGGACTGTCTAAATACAGCATGAAATAATGGCATTTTTCAGGAATTCTTTCTAAAGTATACAAGTTTTTTTTTTTTGTTTTTCCAGAAAAACGCACTTGGTGTGAAATTTTTTTGCGATGTTGATATCGGAATATGAAAATATGTATTCTCATGAAAAACAAATTCTATGAAGAACCGAAACCGAAAATCGCTTAGTTATCAAAAACCCATTATTAATGGAATAATTTTTTTTTCAGGTTCACGAGAAATTAAAAACGACACTGGTAATGCTGGAGTCACAACAAATCGGAAAGAACAGGCAAGACGATGGCCTGGAGCGTGCTAACGAACTGATAAAGGGAAATATGCAACGCAGTAGTTTGATAAGTGAGGGTATGAACGAAGCTAGGACTCAGCTAGTTGCGATATTCCAGCACAAAGGACACGTGACGGATATTCTCCAACGGTGCGGTAACAAGCGAGCTCAAAAAAAGCGAGACAAATAGAACGTCTCTTAAAGGAACCGCGCGAATCGCCAATTTCTTGTGAATAATTTTTAAATCTCATTGCGCTGTCCTGCCAGTGAGATCCAAGATTGATGGGGAGTTATTTTTTATCTGTCTCACAGAATCTATATTATCACAAATAAATTAATGGTTTTATAACTCTAATAACGACGCCGAACGTCGCTAATACAACGTCGAAAGGATTTTATTATATCAAAACTTTGAAACATTCATTTTAACCCGCTCATCCTTTTCTATCTTTCACAGCTCAGTTACCGATATTTTGATGTTCGGGTCTGGGATAAAACACGGTTAGTATATGTGGTGATGACTGAAATTCCATGCAGGTAAGAAGTTCTACTATATTTAAAAATTGGGTGTCTGAATGTTATTAATTGATTTATCAATTCAATTAATAAATTTATCTTCAAGACAGATTTCTTCATTAACGTAGGTCGTTCAATATTAGTAGTTTCCCTCTCATTAGTAGCGATAATTTTAAGTATCGACTGTTACAACAATGTTTAAGCAAAAAAATGGTAAAAATGAGAGCTATTTTTGCAGATTCATAGAAAAAAACTGAAAAAATGGCCTGGGGATGAACGAGAAATGAACAAATCTGCTTTTAAAATATATGGATTCACAACAGGGTTACAAAGTTATAGCTGACACAAGTTTAAATTTTACAGATATCTTCAGGGTCATAACTATAGGAAGATTCTTATAGATTTTAGTTAGTATAGTGAATTGTCTTGTTCGTTAAAAAAGTATAATTTGCAGGTAAATTCGACTGAATAATAACATTATTCATTCGGTTACCCTTCTGAAAAATCGAATTCCACCCAGTGTGTGACAAATAGTATGAGATTATTCGTATAACTACACCCACATCGTTTTTATGGAGAATTCTATAAAGTTAAATGCACTAAATAACATTAATGAAGGATGATTCGTATTGAAATTTGTATACTAAACCCTTTTTTCCAATGGGACACATTTGTAAAGTATCTTTTAAAAAAGGGAACGAGCTGTCACTCATTGAAATAGGTAAAGAATAATAAATTATACATGGAAAAAACTGAACAAAAATGTATCCCATTGAAAAGAAAGGATCTCCGTGCAAATCCGCTACTTATGATCTTTTGGATTGAATAACTATTGTTATTTAATGAATTTAACTTTTAAAAATTGGTCACGTGAATTTAGCACTCTCGTCACTTTAAAACTCTCCATGGATCCTCTTTAATATTCAATTGAAGCGTTTTGAGGGTACAGAATAAGAATAATTCAATATTTCGTCAAATTAGGTATATTTCTTAAGCGCATGGGACATATAGAGACCGTTTCTAAGGTTACGGAATCAACAGAAAGTTCTGAAACTTTCGCTAGCATCGTGGTAATCGTCGAATATAATCAATTAGAAGTGAGATTTTCAGCACAAGGAAAACGTGGTACCAACGACGAATTACAAGATGTGGTGGGGTTTAAGTCCTCCTTTGGATTTGCAATGTGAAATCAACTTGAATTCAAATACGGATGTCCACGAGCCTCTTGACATTCTGATTGTGGGAGCCGGAGATGCGAGACACGTCGCCAAAACTCTAGCTTTGACTTACGCTCATGAAAAACGCTGTATTAATTTTCATATAATTGAACCAACAATCGAACAAATAGCCCGATCGATTTTGCTGCTCAGCATTTGCTTGGATAAAGAGTTGGGTATGTAGATCACGGTTTGAATTCGTAAATGGCAAAATTTTCGAAGAAATGTGAATTCAAATTTTTTTTAGATCGAATCGCTGATATCTATTCAAAATGATTTTCAAAAATGAGGTATAACAATACAACCAAAACGTAATAAAAATAGTGCTTCACAGTAAATTTCAACTCGTGCGTAATACAAATATTGACCCATTACAATTCAACGCTCGCATAATAAATATATTGCCACATATTAAATTTCAAATCTTCTTAGGTTTCAATTCTGTTTTTAACTCATTATTGCTAAAGGAAAATTAATTACCCAAAGCCAGAACATTATAAATAGAAAAACGGACCATTGAATAATTATAATTTTTTTGTTAAATCAAGGATTGCAGGAATCTTCTCGATACTACCTGGAAGTTTATGGCAACACTCTTTTGCGACCAGCCACCGCAAAATTTTTGGCAAATAGGATTACGAAACTGTGCGACATTCCAACACAGACGATAGATTGTCCTTGGCTAATTTTGGATAAACTCAGACACAGAGACAGAGATATTATAGAAGACATTTTCAAGTAGGTGCTACGTGTTGAGGGGCTGAAGGGCTCCAATGTGAACACTAAAATTTGCTCATATGCGGAAATTTTTCGAACGAAATTGATTACTTTTAAACCTGAAGGGTCTATTCATTCATAAAACAACTATAGAACAAAAATGTTTGCTCCAATAATAATTCAATGCAAGCTGTTATTGCGGTCGCCAAAGTGTCTCAAATGAAACGAGAACAAAAACGTTATTGTACTTGTAGGTAGGTAGGTAACGTTTGTATATTCAGATTCAAACTTAACATTTGAACATTCAGATTTTGGAATAGAGCAATCTGCGAGGGTGTTCCAATAATTGAATACTGGGACCGCCGAATCAGAAAATCTTTGGGCACTCGTTACGACTACAAAGAAGGAGTTTTCGATTGGGATTTCCATATGGTTTTAAAGGAGCGTGGTCACCCAAATCTGACTCTGCACGAGTACAGATTTTGGAGAAATAACGGAATAGCCTTTACGTGGTTGGAAGGTGAACCTGTTCGAAGCAATCCGACTTTGTTGAGTAACATAACGGCGCACGGTGGCGGATTTTTACATTACGCTTACTCTGAAGACATCACAAATGGGCCGTATTTTACTTGGGCGCTCGATGAATCTAATAAAAATAAGTAATACATATATCCGATCTATCATTAAAATTAATAATCAAACGAATCAGTATATTTAATTGCTGATAAATTGAACAGAAAATTAAGAGCGACCGATGTAGCAGAGAGCGAAATAATGAGAACAATTCATGAGATTAGAACAAATGAACCGCTATGTGCCGAAGCGATCGCTGCGCATCGTGATCCATCGATCTTAAATGGCACCATCGTCACAGAAATGCCGGATTCTGAAATTGAACAAGAAAAGTGGAGCCTTGGAAATAATATAAGAATACGTAACGAAGATATCGCTTGGATTAGTCTACCGGAAGCAAAGGTGTTGTATGCATTTTCGTGTTACGATCGTGTGAAATCGTTCATTTCTTCTTCAATTTTTCACAACGAGAATTATGTCCTGAATCCTTACCAATGTGTTAATTTGCAGATAATTTTTCATCCTGTGACGGCACTGAATAATTACAAGAACAAAAGTCAATACGCTAGTCGATTCGACGTTATCTGGGTCGCTAATAACATGACCAAGCAGCTAGAAAATCTGTCGCCGTTGGCAAAAAAAGGTAGCAACGTCTTAGTAGAATCCCGCAAATTCTTCGTTGATTTGCGTCGTGAAGGCCAAGAAAAATTCACCGAGGAGCTGAAAAATATTGCGCGGGAGAATCACTTACGATTATTAAGCGAATTTAGCTCCGAGAGACACAATGTTGCAAGGTTTTGCAAGGATTGAATATGCTGTAGATAAATATTCGACTTATTCCGATTTCGATTAAACTCTCTTAATTTAATATAAGTAATAAAATAAGTAAGAAAAGTGGAACTTCTTGATCAATAATGAAGCGAGAATTAGCGAATCACATAGAGTAATTTATTTAACAGTGTGGGCCTCTTAATTACGGCCTGAATGTAATCTTTATGTAAAGTTTCCACGTTACATAAGTTAATCGAGCCCGTGTACAAATTCAGCGGATTACGAGAACTCCTATACAACTAGGATTTCCCGAAAACGGAGCGGCAGACATCTTTTCGCGAGATCCTATCGCGATATTTAATTGAAAAAGAAAATAACGTGCATTCACATTGAAGCGATAGTAATATGTAAAAACGTAAAGCTTAAATTTATAGAGTATTTACAAGTTTGTGTAACGATCTTCCTTATCCAAATTATTTCTTCAATCTTTAGTATTACAAATACTCGAAATCGAAGCGCGAGTTGTGTTGACTTTGAAATTAATAAACCTTCTGTTTTTCGCAATAATCGGCATCTTTGCGATGGTCAATTATTCGATTTATACGTAGAGGTTCAAAAGTGCAAAAATGGTCAGGTAAATCGTCGATTTTGTCTTGAAAACAATCAAAGTGTGACTTGAACATTATTTACAATCTTAAAATTCAGTCGGTTCTCTTTCACCCAATTTTTTTCACAATCCTCATCGTTGGATTCTATTTTATTTTCGGCGGAAATGCCAGAATAGGGTGATATTTCCGAAAAAGGAAAATAAATCACAATTATTTATAATATAGTTGAGAAGAAATTGTTTAATGTATAATTTATTTATGTTCCTTTAATGTTTCATTTATTTGATTATCAATTGTTTAATTTTCGGATCTTTCATCTCTAATCTGGCATCTCTGACTTCAGGTTACTTTTAGTTGCGCTTTTCAAAATCGGCTCGATATACAAATGGTTATCGACGCTTATTGTCAACCCAACAACTCGAAGTCTTCGTCGGAAGTGTCGTACTGTCGGTCGAGAGGATCGAGATCAAACACTGAAAACAAAATTCATTATCAGACAAAATCAGGAAACGAATGTTTCGATTTTTTCTAAATAATTTAAAAAATACTAAGTTAAGGGATACGAATTATTTGAATTTTAATCGTATTATCCGGATTTTAATTATTTGGATTTGGAGCACTATCATGGGGAATGAATTTTAAAAGAATAATTTTTTGGTTCTTATTCGTAAAATAATGAGAAAGCAATGTGTAAAGTTTTACTTTGCAGCTTCAATCACCACAGGTTTCTTAAGTTTAAAAAATCCGGATCTTCATAGTTGCATAAAAACCGCCCTTATCCTTCTATTATACGCATTAAGAAGACGTATTAAAAATTGACCTGTGTTTTGGATAAAATCCCTGTGATAGGGTCTTGATGGAACGATTGAACCGAAGAAAGTAAGTTATATTTTTTTAATAATAAGCAGAGTAAAGAATGACTTACGGTTAGAGGCTGTGGTGCCTAAGGCCTCAGTAGCAACATCTTCCGTAGGCGACCAATTGGCCGGTCTTTCGGCGCACAATTCGAACAACGGCTGCTTTTCCGGGGCTATAAGATCTTCCTGCATAGATCTGCATAATGATTGAAAGTCTTTTTCCGTAGCGCAGAAGAAACACTAAAATTGTACAAAGAAAAATTTCAAAATTAATCATGAAAAACGCTTTCCCTTCAATTCCCTTTAAAATCAAGATAAATTATGAATAGAAAACTACTCGTAATTCATGCCGAATTCAAGTGGTAAGTAGCAATTCATTAATTATTTGAACTTGAAATAAACTACGAGTGGAATTTTTTTTATTCAAACGCGAATTAAGGCTGACTTGAAAACCACTCATTATTGACCCCTGAAAAAATAGTCAGTGAAAAACATTCAGTATTTAAATGGTGTATTTAAATACTTTTTAATTCGAATTTGCCCATTCCTGATCGTAATCAAGAGACGCGTTAGCATCTCGAGACAAGTACATTTAGGGTCGACGAGACGCTAAATACTATTAACCATGAAAAATAACACTAACAAGAGCCACCGAAGGATCCATTTCCGTGATGGGAATGCGACTAGCAGTTTTGCAGTGATACGTAGCGTCCATCTCTACATCATTATCATCCATCTTTTGATCGACAATCCCGGACCTTTGCGTCGTGTGCGGATCCAGATAAATAACTTCGTCACCTAAATTTTCAATATTTTATATAAACTCAAAGCTCGGTATGTAAATCATTTTTTAGGAAATAAATACTTACTAACACAGCCGATAAAATAGAGCGCGAGGTTTGGTTTTCCGCCTATCACTCCCAAGGATTGAGGGATTTTGAAAGATGCCTAAATATGGCACACAAAATTTGCATCAAATAAATGGGTACTTAAAAATAATTATTTATTCACGTGAATGAATATTTGTTGTCTTCGAATAACTAATTTCACATCCTTCGAAATGTTGAGAAAACAAAAGTTAAATTTTTATAATGAATATAAAAACGTGAAGTTTAATTTTTGCAATAAATTTAGAAAACTAAATTTAAGTTTCTATGGTTTAATAATAAGATTAAATATTTTTTTAAATGATTTATTAATAAAATGAAATAATCTTAAAAAATGATTTATCAATAAAATTGAATAATTTTTTTGATGATTTATAAATAAAATGAAATAAAAATTTGTATCATAAATTTACAAATCTGAAGTTAGTTTTGCTCACTTTAAGGCCATTGATGTAAACTGGATTAATGTCGCTTAAGCCCAGTCGAAGCGGTATAAGAAGTAACAGTGGCTTCCATTGACTCGGCGCTTTCAGCGGTTCGTCGCCGTCGACGACGGCTGATGTTCCACCCTCGACTCGGCACTGTCTTACTGCGAATAATTCGTCTTAATAAAATCGTTTATGCTCCATATTAACTTCGACGATCATACTTACAAACGTCATTGACAATTAACGTGTTGTCGAGGGCGACGTGTATCGTTATGGAGCTCCAATCGTCGAATACAACTAGTTTTCTGAAATAATAATGGAGAAACCAAAGCTTTACAATTGTGGAAAACATTTTTTTAAAAACCGTTATGAGATGTTTATTTTTGCTATAAGATACCGGTTTGTGAGAAATTTGATTGCAACATACTTGAGCACTTGGGCGACGGTATTAGGGCCGAACCACTGCCCAACTTCTTTGCCCTCTGAAGCTCCCGTAAGGGCAATTTGGTGAATGGAAAATGGCGCTGCTCGTCTGTCTTCGAAACGACTCAAAATCTTCAAATAAGTGCCATCTTTCGTCTGTGGTATCCACTGCCAATCTCTACCTGTTTTTAAATGATTGCCAAAATTGATTACTTCATGGAGGTAGCTTTGTAAAAAGCAAAAATAAAGAGAAAGCAATGTGCAAGTTTGTACTTTGCATTCTTGTTTCAAGAACATTTGCTCAAAATTCGCATTATTCTCCGAATGCCGTAATGTTTTTTCCTAAAATTTTGTTTATATTCATTGTTTTTTCCGAATGGTAGAATTTTTTTTGGAAATGGTCGAACGGCTGTTGAGTACATTTTGTCCAAATTCACTTTTATCCATCTTTTGTTGAAATTAATATTGCTCTCGAAATGAAGATAACGCTTAATGAGAACATTTTGTCGGAGTTAACTTTTTCTCCGAATGGTCGTAACGTCTTTTCGAGGACATTATTCCCGGAATATCGCCCCTAAAGATGGTTTCACATGAAAAATAAATAATTGTGGAAAAAAATGGTACCTAAGTGAAGGGAAACCAGTGCTTGTCCAAGGACCATTTGCCCACATCTGAGCATGCAGCCCCATCCTTTATCAGACGTGTAGGTCGAACCTACACCTCCAATTGGAACAAATCCTTTTCTGTACGTGAACCACAATTTTGACCTGATGTCCCTCCGTATTGCATCCAATTCTGTAACATTATACACTTATTTAATTATCCGCTGACGTGATCATAGAACGATTCCTTCCATAAGATAAAAAGTACTTTCTATTATATATCTTTATCAATAACACTATTAATTATTGCACTCTAAAATAATGTACAGTTTTGATGAAATAATAGAGGAATAGATGGATGACAATTGGATTACAGTTATTTTTGTATCACAGTGTTTTTGATTTGACCAATTTGACCATTTTATCTTGCATCCAATTTTCAAACATTTTGGGGTAACTCTGCTGAATTATTCATTGAATGATGCAGATAAAGGTTGCTTTGCAAAAATAAGGCAAAAAGTTCTTTCTAATCTCTATTAACAGTAATGAATGTCTATCAACAGTACTATTAATTACCATAATTTTAGATTATGTCTATTATTGGTAGAATAAAATGAGGAAAGGTTTTTCTGGGTAAAAATTGTCAATTTAATTGGATTACGGATATTTTTGTGTAACGGTGACTTTAATTTTAGAAATTTGATCATATTACCTTTAATTGCATTGTATTTTTTTCCAAGAATCCACACAGGCTCCTGAGTATGGGGTATGTCCTCCAGCTCATCTGATACATTTTGAGTGAAGAGACTGTCCATTTTGATGATCTTTGGATGTAGCAATTGTGATGTAAAACTCGTTATTGTATCATGAGAGATCAACTCGCTGATACACTGAAGAACCAAACAGTAGACAGATTAATTTTTAATCTCTGAGTGATGTAACATATATTGAGATCTTATTTAAAATGCATGAATCATATAGATCTACAGGCCAACACAATGATGGGAGAAACTCAATAATATTTGTTCACAGCCTATAACACACTTTGCCTAATTTACTAACATCTTCAATATAATGTTTATGCACATCAAAAGTAAATCGTGTGATATTTACAAAATCAAGGTAAAATAGCCTGTGGTTTTGAGAATCTCATGCTTATTTCCTATAAACTACATTCTCTTGTTTATTATATAAGTATAAGTTTATTTTTTATAAATCACACAGTCTATTACATTAAACAGTTCCTGTTCGAAAGAAAGAAGTGAGTGAAGAGGTTAGTATTGCAAAAAATATTTGGAAATTAGATTAAAAAAATGTTAACATCTTAAATTTAATATTGATTTACATGAGAAAATGAATAAGTAAATAAGTAAATAATAGTGAGAAAGTGACTTTCACAAATCGAGTGAAATAAACTTTGGTATTGAAAAACTCATGCTCATTTCCTGTTATGTACTTATAATTATTTATCGTCAGATTGTAGAACTGCAGTGTTAATTTTCGGAGTTAAATAATTGGAACGAAGAAATGACCATGACTTAATTTCATATAAATTACACAGTCCGTTAAATTAACGGCCATCAGGAAAGATTAATATCTTAAAGACAAGGTGAAAATAATGATAAGAGGTTAGGTTACACCAAAACTGTAGAACTTTCTTTGTTGAAAAAACTGAAGCGACTGACCTTTATTGCAACGGAAAACATCGTTCATCGCGACACGAAAGACAAAAGTGTCATTCCGTTTGGTAGCGCATTTGACATTGTCACAACGAACGAACACAGGAGTGTTTGTGATCGATGTCAACAACAAAATTATGACAGAGCTCCAGGTGACGAACACAATATGTCCGCAGAGTTGACAATTGATTAATATTTTAATTGCTCGGTCGTGGGGAGCGAAAATTCGAACTGATTCACTTCAACACTGCATTTTGTAACATTTTAACCAAGTGCCTCGACAAATGATAGTTTCAAGCATGGACAACATGTCAGATACGATTATTCTACAACGAAATTCATGTTTATCATTCAGAGCGATAACAAAAGGCTATAAAAATATCAACGACGTAAACGTCGTCGACTGCTTCTGAGCTCGAAAAAATGGCCGCCAGATGGCAACTCTTTCAAGTTTTGTTATGTGCCAATTGACTGGTTCTTGGTAACTCGTTGTGCAGACTCTGGTTGGTCCGTTCTCTCCCGCTGCTCAGCGAATAAAAATTCGTGTCTGAAGAGCGGGAAAATATGAGTGATTCGAATCTCCTCAATCACTCAAACAAAACACTTTGAAATTTATTCAAGCACTTTCAGTTTTGATAAGCGCTTTTAAAATTATGTAATTTGCTCGATGTTAAAATACACTGAATTCAGAAACATTTGGAATAACTTCACACTATTAAATAACGCTCTTTAAATAAAATATACGTATATACTACACTTTACAAAAATCGACGGTACTTCGAGACGCGACAAGAAGTACAAGAATGTCGGAGCTATGTTACAAACGCGGAAGTTGTCAAGAGACTCTCTGCCTGACGCCGTGACTCTTGGAAGTTCAGCTTTTGCTTTGAAGATGAAAATGCTTGGTGATTGGTGAACGATCAAGAAGTAGGGGATAGAAGTGGGGGTAGAGTGTACGCGGCGGCCCAAGCGGCCCGCATGGGTCCCGTGAGGGAGGACTGAAAGGGTCTGAGATACCCTGGCGGATCCGAGCAACTCGCATTTTATGGTTGCTTTACGGTCATATACAGGTAACCGTCGTCATAGGGTTCCTTTCCAGTTGCTTTACCGTAACACAACGTACTTTATAATATCTTGTTCCATACAAACGGTCACTCTTGGGTTATTTTAGGGGTCTTCATATCCGCTAGGGTAGCCAGCATCGCGTGCGTGACGTATAACAGATGGTCGGAAGGGCCTTGCTGCGGAGTTCCAGTGGTCGTAAGACATTTGGCGACCAATTTCAATCGCGTGAGGTCGTTCAAGTACTGGTATTCGAGACTATGAGATTTCTTCGGGACAAAGGCAAAGGGATTTATTGCTGTTCTGGCTAATGTACAAGATGGGATCCTACCAATCTTGACGACCGTCGTTGCGTCGTTTTCAGCTGATTCACCGTAAAAATTACCTTGAAAAAACACTTGGTTTAAGTGAACACTTACTTCGGATTGTTGTGAAATTATAATTGATACCATAGATTGTGTGGATATTAACTAATAATTAAAAACTCTTTTTTTAAATTTCCTTTAAGGTGAGTACTCAAATTCAACGTTTGAGAAACAATGTTATACATTTAAGAATCACACAGAATTATAATTTTTTTTAGATTTTTAATTGAACTGTTTGTGAAATTTCATAAAATACGCGAAAATGAGCGGGAAAAATCGGAGTGTTCTATTTTCAAGCAAAAGAACATTGACATGTGATATAAGAATATATAAGTAGTAATCATTACTCCAAATGGAATAATTTATCGTACGAAGGCCAACTGATTTGGCGGCCGTCCTTTAAATTACAGTTATTTCTGATTACCCTGGTACCGAATGCCTAGCGAAGAGATACAAGAGCATTATTCTATCATCATTCAGCTTGTTTCACGGTCATGCAAAAAACGTTATTCGTAACGCTCGCCAAGCATTTAGATGATACACATTTGAGTGGTTAATCAATTTTTGACGTTGACACGAAGGTACGCAGTTCATATATAGTCATTGATCCGGTGGTTCACTTTGATTAGTATCATAAAATTAATTATATGTTAATGCCGGATTGACCGTCGGAAAAAAAACATTTCTGAACCGGTTCCGTACCATTTTATTAGTGAAGCACTAGTCTTATTCGCTAATAGTTTCTGCGGGAATTTTGGCTATAACTATTCCATTTTTCTATTATCAACCAATTGATCATTTAATCTGTCTCATTAACTCCGTTTGATCAGGAGTCGAATAATCCAATTACGAGTTGAATAGCCCAACTTGGAGTTGAATAGCCCTATGGAGTGAAAATCCAACTAGGAGCCAGATAGTCCAACAGTCCAACGAATTGTCCCACTAAGAGTCGAATAATCCAACAGTCCAACGAATTGTCCCACTAAGAGTCGAATAATCCAACGAATAGTCTAACTAAGAGTATAATAGTCCAAACTGAAATGAGATGGTTTAACCAGGAATATAATAGTCCGACAATGAGTCGAATAATCCTATCTATCTGTTGAGGAGATTGTTTCGTGAAAAAAAAAAAAAAAAAAAAAAATGTTAATGCAAAAGTAGTGGTCCTAAATTCTTATTAACCTTATACGTACATTTAGTATGTCTTCGGACTTGCTTCGTCATCCGCAAGGAGTATATCTAGGCCTTAAGGTTCACGAGCTCTCTTCTCCTCGAGATCAGGTGATTAAAAGGAGGACACTCGGGTCCACTTTTTATTTCTTATTAGAATGGATAAATAAGCATACAAACGTCGATAGGCTCGACACAACTTTCTTTCACAAGTCTCCGGGATATGTCTACTTGTAGTCTACGCACACAAGGAAGACTTTTCCTTCGTGTGCTCGGCCAGGTTTGTGGGGAGACTACGTATACACACATTGCACGTTTCGACTTATCGCTTCGCTATATTCCGGTCGCACCACAGGCTCTCCAGTTACTCTCATTCCGCGCTGCAAGCCTGGCGAACGCTCCAGCAGGTGCCGAAAGTTTTGTTTATTTTTTTTTTAAATTCCATTTCGCGAATCGTTCAACCTCGGTCAATGACAAGTGATTATCAGTGTTTGATATAGATTATCAATTTCTCTTTTACATATTCTTCAGGTCGTTTTACATATGGGTTCTAATTATCAACGTATAAGAAAATAAGAAAAAGCTTTACAGGTGAGTCACATACGATAATATGAAATTAAAGAAATATGCTCGCATGCCTATTTTCATGCAAATAAGTGATAAGCTCAATGATAGACATCATCGATTACATTTCGATACGAAGCGTAGAGATAAGCTTATTGTTATATTTTACGCATTTACTATTATCATCTTTGTGAAGTTATGATAATATCATATTCGAGTTTTTTTCGCGTATGGTTTTCTATCGGAGTTCTAAGTGAGCCTGAGATTTTATTTTGGGGTTTCGGGTGTGTAATCTTGTCGTAAATTAAAAGTGAAAGGTCGACAGGAATATAATATG
Source organism: Tromatobia lineatoria (assembly GCA_949699805.1). Lineage (NCBI taxonomy): Eukaryota > Metazoa > Arthropoda > Insecta > Hymenoptera > Ichneumonidae > Tromatobia > Tromatobia lineatoria. The sequence goes on from OX453052.1 coordinate 9,590,115, forward strand.
CTGATAGCTGGCTTCTGTAATCGTGTATTGGATATCGGGCTTCGAGACTCGTGCCCAGGTGGACTAATACAAAATTATTGCTTCAATCTCTTTTGAAATTGTTGCGTCCTGGTGCGATGGAATTTGCAAAAAAAAAACCTAATTTCATAAAATGGCACAACGGATATTCATTGCTAACGTCATACGTCGAATTGGTATAAGAATCTCCATAAGCGAAAAAGTCTTAAAAAATTAATTGGAATATTAAATGATTCGAAATATTTTTTCGCCATAAAACCAGAAACTTTGGACTCTAATTAATTTGACACGAAATGTCTTATATGTTTGCTTTCCGCATTTCGTTGGTTAAGTTTACAATATCCACATTTCAATTTCAAACATCACCTTGCTTCGAAAACGTCGGGTAAAAGTCACCAATTGACAAGTTACAATTTAATTCCCTCAATATAAAGGCCATATTGTTCGCTCCGATATCTTATTTAAAATACTTTCCCTTTCACCTTAGGAATTGTTCGTTTTGATGTATCACAGAGTTAGTGAACCCCTCATCAATCGTTTCAATCGTGTCTGAAGTGAATGATTGGATTCAGTATTAAAATAATTGCAATGATGATTATATCTGGAAAAAAAAAAAATTACAATCATATCGTTTGTTATTGGATTATTCATTGGAAAATCGTCTGGTGCGTCTCCTGAGATGATAGTCTACCGAACAATTGTTATCGTAGCGTAACGAAGAGTTATAGACACGCTTGGAATTTCAACAAGGTGTACAATGAACGTAATGAGTTTTTGACGTGCCGCTGACAACCATTATGGTCTCTGTCGTTAAATGCCGACGTTTTATTGTCCAAAGAAACAAAACTTCTATCACAAAACTGAGAAACTCGTGATATGCGGTGCCATTTATTTTTCCGGTCTTCGACTCTTATGATTGAAAAAAACCACAATACGGCCATCACGTTGAAAGTCCTCTTTTATGTAACTCGTACAATTGTGCGATTCGTAATCATGTTCCTCGGTTCCGGAGCTATTGTTCCACATCGATCGAATACTTTTGATATTGATGAGCGGTATACATGTATTCTAATACAGTAGAAACCCAGTAAAATAAAGCCGCCTGTATATCGGCCTAAATTTCATATATTAGTTTATGAATAAAAACTTGCAGTAAAAGTATACTCAATTTCAAGTAGATTGTTTTTTTACAGTGTAGACGGGTTCGAGGAATGGAATAGGGAATAAAAGTGAGGGAATAGTAAAAGCCAATTGGCGTACTGGAGGAAAAAACATAAAAAAAAAATAGTTGAATCCAATTTTCAAATTACTGAAAATACTTGTTTCTTCATAGTCACGAAGAAAAAGATGTGTACAAAATTTTCACATTTAGAAAAAAAATTTCAATGCGACTCTCCATAATGTTAATTACATGAAAAATAGGATGTGATGATGAATGTAATTGGCGAAGACTTATTCTGTATCCATGCTTTCCAAGGCTCAAATAAATTTTACAAAAAAATACTAGTTTTTAAGAGATAAGAATTTGCCGTGGCCTCAATTGCAGATTTACTCGTCTTTGAATAAGCTGATCCCACTACTAACGTTGTAATATAGTAAAGATATGCGAAGATATATCCCTCATTCTGCAAAACAAAAGGATTTAGTAGGCTTAAACATTTCATACCCGGTTTCGAAACCTGAATACCTGTATTTCCTGAAAATGTACCGTACAATTGAATTATTATTTTTCATCAATAATCGGCAGTTTTCATGGCAACAGTTAATATTGTTATAGTAATTGCTAATAGAATTGAAAAATTCATGAAAAATTGCATCGAAAAATGAATGAGAACCTTAAAATAAGGTAAGACTTTCCTCCAAATTTTTGAATGAATAAATACTTTTTATGACAATTATAAATTATATTATGAATTATATTTACGAATTTTTCGTAAATTTTCGAATACTCTAAATTCAAAGCTCTTAACAGCTGAGTCTTTTACTGGCATATTTTTTTCCTGATTGCAACTATGTGGTAAATAACTCGATCATCCACACCTTACATCTATAAGAAAATCATTGATCCGCGACTTAAAGATCATAGCCTGCATTGTAGTAGCAAGGCAAGAGGTGAAAGTTAGAATTTTCTTACCTTGGCGGGACATTGTCGCAGTCAGATTCTTGTGAGAAGGTGGTGAGAAATATTACCACTAATATAAACACCAAAACGAAACTATTGCCAATTCATACAAAATAACAAAACTGCTATTACATTAAATAATTTTTCGTAGCGATGAATTAAAATCCCGAAAAAAGTTATATAGGAATTTGTTACGCTAACTTGAAAAACTATTTTTCTAATGACTGCTTATCATTATTATCATTTTTTCCCATAATTTTATTTAGTATGCAATTAATAAATGAGAAATATTAATGTATCCACATTTTGAAAATTCTTATGTAAATAACATTTTATGCCAGTGATATTTTTAAATTCTCAGTGGCTCCAAAGTTCGATTTTTTCGCATTTATTTTTCTATCGCGAAGTACTCAAATACCATGTGAATTTGTATTCGCAAACATACGTTTCATGCGCCATTTAAATGTTAGACAATGAAATGAATTATTGCAATGATAGTATATTCAAGAATAAACAAACATGAAAACAAATCTAGTCGACTCCAGAAATTAATACTACTTCATTGTAGTAATTGTAGTGATTATTATATAATAATAATTATTATTATTGTGTTAAAAACTCTCGGGGTCTCCAAAAAATGTTGATTTTTGTCGCACTTTTCGTTTGACACGAACCACTCAAATGATATTGGAATTTGTGTTCGCGAAAATACTTTTTATGCATTCGTGAGATGTCATGTCACACGTTATTACAATAATCAGTGTATTTAAGAAAAGACGAATGGAATCGATTTAAGAGCAACAGGTGCTGCCTGTTGATACTCTACGGGAGATTTATTTGGCCTCGTGGAGCTACAACTTCGTACGGCGTTTGATGTATATAAGCTATGGTAAACTTCCGCAGACTCGCACCGATCAATATGAGTAGGTACGGTTCGCTGTGCTCCAGACGCGATAACAGCTGGAGTCCTTGCTTCGCTACTCACTGATTAACTACGCGTATCGCTCTCACTGAAATTTCCGCTCTATACACGAGATTAGTCCATTTTTATTGGCCCAATTTCCGTTCAGCTATTCGTCATGACGATTATCAGAACCTCGACCAGTAAATGTTCGTCCTCTCTAGTGGTAAGCTGTGCATAAATTTGAAAAATTATAATTTTAAGGATGTATGATACGTAAAGTCCCGCCAAAAGTGAGTTTCAGAGACAATTTCGATCACTTCCCGATGGGATAAAAATCGGAAAATAATAATGCGCATAAAACGTGCTGAAAAGATTGATTTCGCATAATAATAATCCCAAAATGTTATTGACGAATTGGTGAAAAAAACAATTGTTCAACAAACAATCGGTCAACCTAACTTTTTTCCTAATGAAAATGATATGTTAATTTATTTGAATGCATTCGAATTTTTTCAGATTTTTTTCTTTATTTTGATTTTTATTTTATTTTATTTTCCCAAAATGTGCGCGAAATAACGATTTTTGGATATGTGCTCGGCATAAAACCATCTAATACACTCAAGATTTTTTTGCAAAACGCATATCCAAAATTTTTTCTTTTTTTTTAACTTGCAAAAGAAAATATTGTGATCTATTTCCGTTAAAGTTTATATTAATTGTCAATGTGAGAATCTCAATGGGTTCTTATATGTTAATCTAAAATATTTACATCCTTATCGGACTCTCCAGAACCTTTATAATTATAATTTTTTTTCCATTCAATATCAAATTCCCAAAAATCAGATCACTTATATTTTTGTTAATGTTATATTTTATGACAAATCATCTGTGATCGAAAACAGGCCAAGCTTTGGAAAATCAGTGTAGAAATTCATTTGGATAATTCATTAATTTATTCTTTCTAATTGTACATTTTATTTTAAGGAAACAATTTTCCACCTAATATGTAAAAATAACATTCTGTATCTCTCTTCACGGATTATCATATTGTAATAATGCATTTCCTTCACAATCTCATTGGTAGACAAATTGATGCGACATTGTCAATAAAGCAATCAAAAAAATAATTAGCCGTGAATTATTCGGTAGCAATATCGCGATGTGTAAATTGTCAGCATAGAAGCATATTAAGCACAACCGCAGAAATGTATGCTCATAAAAGTTTGCATAACGGTACACGCGGAGTGCGTCGGTGAATGTAACGTAAGAATGTCATTATGGATAATAGTGACCTAGCGTTATAAAGATCCGAGTGCTTCATATACGCCTTCAAAACTATATTTTATGAACTGTAAATTATAAAATGCCTACTCTATGAAATTTAGGTGCTTATTCATTTTTTGTTCCAGGAGAACATGGAAAGGAAAAAAAGTTCTTCAGTGGACCCAACAAAAGAAAAGGATTATGGCACGTATGTGATTATAATATCGACAACAATAAAAATATATTTAAAAAATTATATGAATAAGTTTATTTTTTAGAAAAACGTAACAAAAATAAAAAAAGATCTTACTTTTTTATACTTCTCAACATGTTGAGAAAAATGCGAAACTGTTCTAATAAAATAATTTTTTTTTGTTATATCTAGAGTTCAGCACGAAGAAGAGGAAGAAGAAAAAATGACATGGAGGTTTTGGAAAAAGCGTCGATACGTTGTGGGAGTCCTCGCGTTTTTCGGTTTCTTTACTTCCTACATTTTGCGAGTGAATTTAAGTGTAGCTATTGTCGCCATGACATCCAACACGTCGAAAATTGACGAAAATGGAAATACTTATTTCGTAAGTTTAGTGTCAAGCCACTTATTTATTTTTCAATTTTTCTTTTCCACGCCTTCAGTCATAAATATTTATCAGGAAAATGTCAGTGATGTTTGATATTAATTATTTTTTGCTTGACTTTTATGATAATTATGGCTTTTTTCTCGGCAGAAACCGGAATTCGAATGGGACTCTAAGTTGCAAGGACTCGTTTTAAGCTCATTCTTCTATGGGTACATAAGTACGCAATTATTAGGTGGATGGCTGGCTGCTAGAATTGGAGGAAAGAGGGTTTTCGGTCTCGGTATTGCAGCAACAGCTCTAATGACTATTATCACACCACCGCTCACGAGAATAAGTGTTTATGTGCTGATTGCTTTGCGCATCGTTGAAGGAGTTTTTGAGGTACGACAATCTATGCTTTTAATTGAATATTTACAAATATATGCAAGTTTTAAGATTCGTACTTAATCCTTCGAGAAATAATTATTCGTTACAAAGGGTCGTTACGTTGAGTTCCTTTTGTTTAAAAACGTCGGTTGCGGCCTCCAAACTGTTTTGTACATGTTCGTGATTTTTTAAAAGTATTTGGCCGTGCTTTATGAGATGGAAAAAAAATTGGAAAGTTCAGAATAAGCCACCACCCTGATGTACAATATATTATCTAATTTTTGTATTTAGCAAGTGTAAAATTTTCATAAGAATCAATTTTCAATTAGTGAAATACAACAAATTGGGTGACGGGTTTGTTATGAACAATTTTCAAGAATTTTTCTGAACCGCGAGAGAATTTTTATCCTAAACAGCAGTTAAAAGGAAGGAAAATAAAAAATAGCATTTCCGATTGTTGCTCTGTCTAAATTTTGTCAAAATGGGAAAGCCAGAATTTTTTTTTCTTCTGATACTCAATTATGTAAAAAAAAATATATCAATTAATGTGCAGGGTGTAACGTATCCATGTATCCACGCTGTTTGGGCAAACTGGGCACCTCCTCTGGAAAGATCGAAATTGGCAACTCTAGCGTTTTCTGGAAGTTTCGTTGGGACTGTTTTTGCGATGCCGGTATCCGGACTCATGGCCGAATATTGGGGCTGGGCCTCGATATTCTACGTGTTTGGCGTTGTCGGCATCATATGGTTTGCCGCTTGGATGTACATTGTGACTGATAAACCTGAAGATGATCCCTCCATCACTGAAGTGGAACTCAAGTATATCAAGAAATCACTTGGCAAAGATGAAAGAAAGGTTTGGATTAAGAAAATTTCGTACAAACAATTGATTTTTGTCTTGACCACAGAAAATCCGCACCAATGTTTTTGTTGTTGTTGTTTTTATGAGCAAGTTTTTAATAAAGAAATTTTTTTTTATTAGAAAGGTTTTTAACGAAACAAAATCTGTAAGAATTTTATTCTCTTATTAGAAAAAGGTTCCCTACATAAATTCGCATGAAAAATTGTTTTTATAATGAACCCGTTTTTATTTAAAAAGAAAAAAAAATGGTGTAAAAAAATATCATTTCTATTAAACATTTCTCAACAACGTTCTGACGAAAAAATATTTTCTTTATTATTGAATCATTCCAGAAAATAACGCATCCCTGGAAAGCCATGTTAACGTCTCCACCGGTCTGGGCTATCATTGCTGCGCACTTCAGTGAAAACTGGGGATTTTATACAATGCTGACACAATTGCCAACATTCATGAGTGGTAAGTGTTCAAGCTTGACAATTCACTTCATTATTTGTAATCTGCAGCTTACATTCGATTGTAGATGTGTTGAACTTCAAGCTTGAAAAAACGGGTTTTCTCTCGGCACTTCCGTATCTTGTTATGGCAATTGTTCTGCAATTTTCCGGACATCTAGCAGATAATCTTCGATCGAAAAATATCCTCACAACTACGCAGGTGTGTAAAGGTTTTAAAAAAAAAAAAATGTTGATCTAAAACGGATAATTAAGGCCTGAAAAATCATACGTTCTTAAAGAAAAAGCTCAATGCACTTTGCCGTGAGAAAAGAAAGTTGATCAATAAAATATACATTTCGCAAGCACATAATGAAAATAAAAAATGTAATTTATGTAGGTCCGGAAAATTTTCAATTGCGGAGCATTTTTGAGTCAAACGATATTCATGACGTGTGCAGCTTTCATTCAATCAGCCTCCGGAGCCGTTGCCTGCATCACTATAGCAGTAGGTTTAGGTGGTTTTGCCTGGTCCGGATTTAGGTAAGTCCATTTTTTATACTCGGAAAACATACCTAAGGAATTCAATAGAAATCTTCAAGGAATAAAAAAAACTTGCGCAGTGTGAATCATCTGGACATTGCACCGCAACATGCTAGCGTTATGATGGGAATCGGAAACACGTTTGCCACTATTCCCGGTATAGTAAGTCCGATCATCTCAGGGTACATAGTCGAAAACAAGGTGAGAACTCAGTAATTTCCCTATAATATTTTTAAAATACGGACAAGAGGTTATCAATAATTTTTTTTTACAGACTGCCGCAGAGTGGAGGATAGTTTTCATCATAGCCGGTTCAGTATACCTCATAGGAGCTGTGATCTACGGTATTTTTGCTTCGGGTGAGAAGCAACCGTGGGCGATAGAAGAAAAGAAGGAGAATGGCACTTCGTACGATAATGCAGCGTTGGAAGTAGACCTGAATATGTAAATTTGTAAATACTACATTAATGTAACAAAGTACTCTAAGAATCGAAGTATTACGGAGCTCTTCATTACGACATTCCCGATTGCAAACTATGCAACCATAAAATCGACCGTTAAACAAGCATAAAAATATCCAAAAACCGACCGGTCGTTTTGTGACAGACAATAACCATGCGAACGACTTCAAAAACGATCATCCAGAAAAGATCATCGAGTAAGTATGGTAGTATGTATAGGCAGCGAGCGTGTATTATTAACATTACTGTTTTTAAGTTTTGCGACTATTCCCGGTCAATTTTTATTAATGATGGAGTTTTTGCGAAATTTATCTTGAAAAAGTTGTGAAAAAGCTCCGCTACGACCCGGGGTAATCGTAAGTATGGTCTTCTTGTCGATTAGCGACTGCAAAATGACGTTAAAAGCGACCATTTAGATGAAACCGCGAAAGTATGATCGCTTTCAAGTTCGTTTTGCGTTCGCTAATTGACAAAACAAGTATACTTACTGTAACGTCCCGACGAAACACCCCTCAAAATATGCAACCCCCCGAACACCGCTGCATGTACCAGAAAAGGGCCCTGCAGTCGGTGATCGGTAAAGAGGGAAATAGAATTACTAACCTAGGAGGGGTAGACAGAGTTAGTAACGAGCAGAGGGGTATAAGGACCACCTCTAGCTTCCAGTCGAAGGGACAGCCCACGCAAACAACAGGGAAGTGGAAGACGGCAGATTAACAGCCAGTGAAGCGTGAACTCTTGAAATCCCCAAAAAATGTAGTCACCGGCAGCCCTTCTATCCCGCACATTTCTTGTCACCACAGCGCAGATCGACCACATGCGTTTCTCCACGGTGCTGATTGATACTGCACGCCAGTTTTCCCTCACTTTTCTAATCGTCACGCGCTCTTTCCTCCACATGTCGTTCCTACACATTTCAATCTAACACATTCTTTACTACACAACGCGATAGCCCACAGGGGCAATACAAGACGTTTCAGTCCCACACAACCCATCCAACAAACACTTTTCCAACACCTTTCGTTCCTACACATTAACTCTGTCGATATCAATTGAAGAGAATATCGCGTGGCGGTAAGGTAGAATTCCGAGCAGGCAATGGTTTCCACGCGAGTCCGTATGGCGACGGTAATAATATTACACGTTTTCTATGTATATACTAGACTTGAAACTTTGAATGCGTTTTTATCGCGTCTTTCTTTTTCGCCGCCCTTGTTGTTCTGTCTCTATGTTTATAACGCGCTCCACTCGCAAATTCTCGTCCGGCAACATTTGTTTTTCCTCGCTTCAATATCAAAGTTCCGTAAAATATTCAAATCCAGCATAAAAGTCCACAATATAAAACTACAACAGAAAATTTGAAGGAAAATTGATTGCAAGCAATACATAATAAAAATTATTTTAATTATTCATATTAACTATTTATTTCTTCATAAAAACTTTCTCCATCAATTAAAAATTTGCTTTCAATTGACAATTGACAATGGCGTCCAATCGTGTAAACATAAATAGTAAAAACTGCAAATTCGCGCAAAAAATAAATAAAGAACACTCAGAGGCTCTGCCTCGTTATTATGGTCTCAAGGCACACAACACATTCTCAATTAATAAGTGAGTAGTACAGTCACGGTTTTCACATTATGTAAATACACAAGAAATAAAGACCGACAAACTGGAAAAACGCGATTTTCAACATCAGTTTTGTTGTTGTTGAATTCAAGGAACTTTTCAATCAAGGTCTTCATCGTCTTCCTCTGCATTTTCATCAAAATCGTTCTCATCTGCGACTTCGGTTTCTTGATACTGTTGATATTCTGAGATCAAGTCGGCCATGTTGGAATCGGCTTCAGAAAATTCCATCTCGTCCATCCCTTCGCCGGTGTACCTGAAAAATAAAGATTCGCCGACTAATAAATTGCAGGCTTTATAAAATTGATAATATTCTCTGTTTACTACGAGCATGATAAGATCAGAGTAACTATTAAATGAGATTGTGCAACAACTCCGCGGTCACTGTTTAAGGGTCCTAAAGATTTTACGGGAAAGATGACCGATGATTTTGTTTTCCAATAAAACTACGAAATATGTTTATGTGAAGACTTTCACCAACTTTTATTAATTATTTGACAGGAAAAATGACTGTAATCAATTCTAGTGTCGAAAATGTTATCTTACCAATGCAAAAAAGCCTTTCTTCGAAACATGGCGGTAAATTGTTCGGAAATTCGTTTGAACAGTTCCTGAATGGACGTATTATTTCCAATGAAAGTACCGGCGACCTTCATTCCATAAGGCGGTATATCGCACACCGCAGTTTTGATATTGTTTGGTATGAACTCGACAAAGTAAGAAGAATTTCTTCTCTGCACACTTGTCATCTGTTCGTCGACTTCCTTCACGGAAACTTTACCCCGAAATATTGCCGCGACGGTGAGGTACTTGCCATGACTTGGATCGCAAGCTGCCATCATGTTTTTTCTGTCAAACATCTGCTGAGTGAGTTCAGTGACAGAGAGACTCTCGAATTTTTTATTAGAATCTGACGAAAGTGGAGCAAAGCTGGTAACGAAGAAATGGAGCCTTGGAAACGGAACCATATTCACCGCAAGCTTTCGCAGATCTGCGTTGAGTTGACCCGGAAAGCGGAGACTCGTCGTAACTCCTGAAAAATTAATAGACAGAGTCAATACATTATCATCCCGTTATCAGTTTGCCGGATATTAAAATTAAATAGAAATCTAAGTTATACAAGTAATTACGATATGAGATTAATTAAATATATTTCGTATGCATTTAAATAAATTAACATATCATTTCCATTAGAAAGAAAAGTTAGGTTGACTGATTGTTTGTTGAACAATTTTGTTTTTTCACTAATTTGTTAATAACATTTTGGGATTATTATTATGCGAAATCAATCTTTTCAGCACGTTTTATATGCATGATTTTTTTCCGATTTTTATCCCATTGGGAATTGATCGAAATACCTTCTGAATCTCACTTTTGGCGGGACTGTACGTATCCTTAATTACTCAGGTATAATAGTTTTCATTGAATTATAATTAATGTATATTTGTGAAATAAGGATTGGCTCACCAGACATTGTCATACAAACGAGATGATTGAGATCGCTGTAGACAGGCTGCGGCAGCTTCAATGTCTTAAAGCAGATTTCATAGAGGGCCTCGTTATCTATGCAGAAGGTATTGTCGGTGTGTTCGATAAGGTGGTGCATCGATAACGTCGCATTGTAGGGTTCCACTACGGTGTCCGATACTTTAGGACTGGGCACCACACTGAACGTCGTCATTATCCTAAATTTCAGAATATTCATTGCAAAATCAGTCGACGGGTTTTATTTTTAAAAAAAAAGTGCTTTCAGAAAAATACCTGTCCGGAAATTCTTCCTTGATTTTAGAAATAAGCAGTGTTCCGAGTCCGGATCCGGTTCCGCCGCCCAGTGAGTGACATAATTGAAAGCCCTGCAGTGAATCGCAACCCTCGGCTTCCTAATAACGATTTTTATTACAAGTTTATTTGTTTCAGATTATTAGAGAATTCTCAAAGAAATCATTCACAGAAAAATTAGGTAATTAGTTTCATATGATGAAAATAAATATGTTCTATCAAATTCCTTAAGCAACTTTTTGTGTAACCAACAAAAATTTGCAAAAAAAAGTTCACCGTGACTTGTCGCATCTGAGTAAATGAAATAACGCGCGTAAAAGTTTTTACCTTTCTGGTGACTTCGAGTATAGATTCAACCATCTCAGCTCCATCCGTGTAATGACCTTTTGCCCAATTATTTCCTGCTCCGCTATGAGCGTTTACAAAATTATCAGGTCGGAAGAGCTTGCCGAATTGTCCAGATCTGGTAGCGTCCATCGTGCCGGGTTCCAGATCGACGAGAACCGCCCTTGGAATGTAATGACCATTTTGTGCCTCGTTGTAATAAACGCTGATTTTATCTAATTCAAGGTCTTTATTGTCGCCTTCGTAATTTCCTGACTCGTTGATCCCGTGTTCGTTCGAAATCACTTCCCAAAACTATAAGCAAAATTAAATTTAAGTTCAAGTTGTAAAGTTTCCGTCGAGGATGTTTTCCTAAAAAATCGCGGAAATGTTTTCTATATTCCTCGAAAGTTTTTCAATAAACTCTTAAAATTTTTCAAATATCTCTGAAATTTTTTCAAATATCCCTAAAAAATGTCGAAAAATGTCTGAAAATTTCCTAAAAATCTCACAACATTTTTTGAAAAGCTCTGAAAATTCTCCCAAGACATCTGAAAATTTGCTGAAAACCTCTAGAAAATTTTCCAAAAAATCTTGATTTTGTTTTTTTTTTAATTGAAAGATCATTTTCTAGAAACCACAAAATTATTATCCGGACATTACAAAATTGCTGTTTCCAATTGCCGAAAGAATCGTTTTAGGCGCTATGATTTTATCAAACATTTTTCGAAAAGCGGACGAGTAATTTTTTAAGTCATTGTGAAAAAAATAATCGGTGCTTACTCTCGATCCAATTTGGTTGCCGCATTGTCCCACTTGAATGTGCACAATTTCTCGCATTTTGTTTCAGTTTATGTGAGACTGTGAGGCTGTAACTGTTTTTTTAATATGGAGAACAGAGAGTAGCAGATTATACCTATTTATTTTTACTGTTTGATCAGCAATGAATTATTTTTTACTTTCCGAACGCTTGAACTTTAAACTGCTCCTACAACAAATATTACGAGCTCCATGACTGAGTCGAAAAATACCAACAGCAATATGATGAAAAAAAAGTGAGCAGGAACGAAGCTGTCCTTGTGTCCACCTCGACCAATTGTTTTGGAATAGAATCTAGGTTTTGGTAATAAATAGAAAAATTCAAATATCACAAACCATTTCTAAAGAGAATCACCTAATTACTAGAATTATCTAACTCCTAAAATTAACAATAAATGACATATTCTTTCAAAATTTTTGGATAGACAGTTTTCTGTTATTACGTAACAAAAGACGGACACCCGAATTTTCCAAAATATTATTCTTCTGTTGTTTTACAAAATTGTATTAAACTATTTGTTTACAATTTTTCAATCGCAATTATTTATTATGTAAGCAATAATTAATAACCAAAAGTAATAGCGAATATGAATTAATAAAGGGATAACGTAGATAGAATTTTCAGTTGTACCAACAAATTTATCGGACAAATTTTAGAAGTTGGTAACATTTTAATAGCTGTACGTGTTACCAAATCAACGTTTCAACTTGAATTTGTTGCTTGAGATATTCAGGAAATTAACTTCGCTACTGTTTACTTTTTTTTCGGCAGTATCACGAAGAGAGTCTAATCCCTGGTCGTTGGGTCCGGTGTAGAAGCCATTCGAATTTTCGCCGTTACCAAAGTAGAAAAGCAGCTCCTGCTAGTTAGACATATTAAGCAAATACAAAACATTATTCTCTGTTCTTTCTTCAAAAATTGTATTTAGCTCTCGTAGGCTCATTAAGATTAATAAAATATGCGAGAAATAGTGCACATTCAGGTCGGCCAATGCGGCAACCAAATTGGATCAAGAGTAAGTGCTGAACGATTATTCATTTAATGGTGACTTTTGAAATCATTCATCTGTAATTCGTAGAAAGTTTTGTAAAAAAAAGTTTTGGATTAGCAGAAAGGAATCTGACCATGTTGAAAAAAATTATATTTAATAAATTTATTGAACAATTACGAGATTATTGAAAAATTATTTAGTAATTGAAAATAAATGATTACGCTATTTTCTAGAAAATTGCTAAAACTTGAGTAAAACATTTTTTACTGGAGTTTGGGAGTCTGAAGATGATTTTTATTCCACTCGTAGTTTTGGGGATTAATTTCGAACGAACACGGGATCAACGAGTCAGGAACTTACGAAGGCACCACGAGAGACCTTCAATTAGACAGAATCAGCGTTTATTACAATGAGGCACAGAAAGGTCATTACATTGCGAGGGCGGTTCTCGTCGATCTGGAACCCGGAACGATGGACGCTACCAGATCTGGACACTTCGGCAAGCTCTTCCGACCTGATAATTTCGTAAACGCTCAGAACGGAGCGGGAAATAATTGGGCAAAGGGCCATTACACGGAAGGCGCCGAGATGGTTGAATCTGTACTCGAAGTCGCGAGGAAGGTCCGATATTTTACGGCCGTTATTTTATTCACTAAAACTAAAAAAATTAACTTGTTATAAAAATCGTCATTAGGAAGCCGAGGGTTGCGATTCACTGCAGGGCTTTCAATTATGTCACTCACTGGGCGGAGGTACAGGATCCGGACTTGGAACACTGCTCATTTCTAAAATCAAGGAAGAATTTCCGGACAGGTATTTTTCTGAAAGCACTTTTTTCAAAAATAAAACCCGTCAACCGATTTTGCAATGAATATTCGGAAATTTAGGATAATGACGACGTTCAGTGTGGTGCCCAGTCCTAAAGTATCGGACACCGTAGTGGAACCCTACAATGCGACGTTATCGATGCACCTTCTTATCGAACAGACTGACAATACCTTTTGCATAGATAACGAGGCCCTCTATGACATCTGCTTCAGGACCTTAAAGCTGCCGCAGCCCTCTTACAGCGATCTCAATCGTCTCGTCTGTATGACAATGTCTGGTAAGTCAATCCTTATTTCGCAAATATAAATTTATTATAATTCAATGAAAAGTATTATACTCATTGTAAGCTAAATAATAATCAAGTGTAGCCTAAATAATAATTATGTATATGAGCGATTCTTCGTCGATGCAGCCAAAAACAATATTACGGTAAATGGCTTTTTTTTTAAATCAATATATCTTGAAAAATTAGAGTCAAAGAAAAAAATTGCGTGAACATAAAAGTTGTAGTTTCATAGGAACTTTTCAATGAAATTTTGCAAATAATTTTGTGACCCTATAATATTACTTTTTTTGCTAAAAAATGTAAAGATAATTTTTTTAACCAAAAAAGGCCACTTTTTTTTACTGGAAAAATTGCAGAATGTTTTGATTACATCCCTGCAAAATTTGACGTATATTTGTAGCATATTTTCGGTGAATAGTGTATACTACGAAATCGCCTATTTTTACCGACCAAAATCGGTAAGAAAATCTACTCCAGAATCCCCTTAATTATTCATACAATTTACATTTTTATTCAATTTAAATTGTATCGTCCGGCAAAATGATGATCAGACGATAATGTATCGATTCCGTCTATTAATTTTCCAGGGGTTACGACGAGTCTCCGTTTTCCGGGTCAACTAAACGCCGATCTGCGAAAGCTTGCGGTGAATATGGTTCCGTTTCCGCGGCTCCATTTCTTCGTTAGCAGCTTCGCTCCGCTTTCGTCAGATTCAAACAAGAAATTCGAAAGTCTCACTGTCTCTGAACTCACTCAGCAGATGTTTGACAGAAAAAACATGATGGCAGCTTGCGATCCAAGTCATGGCAAGTACCTCACCGTCGCAACAATATTTCGGGGTAAAGTTTCTGTTAAGGAAGTCGACGAACACATGATGAGCGTGCAGTCGAAAAATTCATCTCACTTCGTCGAGTGGATACCAAATAATATAAAAACTGCGGTTTGCGACATTCCGCCTTTTGGAATGAAGGTTGCCGGCACTTTCATTGGCAATACCACGTCCATCCAGGAATTATTCAAACGAATTTCCGAACAATACACCGCCATGTTCCGAAGAAAGGCTTTTTTGCATTGGTAAGCTGACATTTTTGCCTTCAGAATAAATTATAATAGATTTTTGACTCCATTATTCTTGTTGTTGTGTCATTTCACGTACGTGCTTATTTTTTAATGCAATAATATACTTACCCTAATTTTTTCTTAATCATCATTAACAGAAATTGATTGAAAGAAAAAATTTGAACGAATTTTTGTTTTTCAGGTACACCGGCGAAGGGATGGATGAGATGGAATTCTCCGAAGCTGAATCCAACATGGCCGATCTGATCTCAGAATATCAACAGTACCAAGAATTAGAAGTCGAAGAAGAAGACGATTTCGATGAAAATGGAGGAGAAGGCGATGAAGTCTTTGATTGAAATGTTACATAAATTTTGCAACGAAAAACTGATATTGAAAATCACGGTTTTTTTTTTAAATTTCATCAGTAATTTCTTGCTTATTGTTAATATATAGGAATAGCGACTTTATGTATTGCTCAATTATTCATTGCAAATGTTTTGTTCTTTGAGAACGTATTATCGAGGCAGAGCCTCTGAGAGTACTTTATTTTTCGTGCTTGTTCACAGTTTTTCTTAATTGTGGTCATAAAATTCGATGCCAATGTCGATTGTGAAGTAGGAGGATATTTTTGACTCGATGCACCGATAATCAATTTAATAAAATATTTAATAATCGATACGAATTTCGCAATTATTTACGTGATAGAAGATTCAATAACACTGAAGATGGTCTAAAACGTGTAAAAAAGTGGTCTAGAAAAAAATTCCGTATTTATGCGTGTGAAAACTTTACGCCGATAGCTCAGGAATCATTGTAGCTATTAAGCTCAAACTTGGCACGCAACTATTTCAGCAGATCTTGAATTGACGCAATTTTCGATAAAATGTATGCAAAAATTTAGATTTCGCAGCTTTTTCAATTTAAAAAAAAGGCGAGATTGCTGTAACTTCGGTAAGAATTAATCTATTATGCTAAATGGTTTTTAATACGAACATGTGCACTTGATGTTCTTTGGTATAGAATTTGGCACGAGTCTGCAAAGTGTTTAGGATTTTATGGAAGTTGGAGTTGTTTTTTAAATGTACATATGGCAACCGTAATGAATATATGATATAATGCCAATCGATATAAAATCTTTTTTAACTTTCGCATAAGTTAAGACATCAAGCTCATATTTAATTAATAAACATAATGATATTCAGCTATACTTAACTTAGTGACGAACAATGTTTATTTCTTGACATAAAACAAGGCTGTAATGTAAAAGCTTGCACATTGCTTCCACATTATTTACCGCCTTACACATAACTTCTCCTATGAGTAAGCCATCATCGATTATTAACATACTTCCTTATAGAGGTATTTTTAAAAATTTCATCCTCATTTACTGACGTGGCGGCGAAAGAGATTGTTATCATCTCGACCCAAACGAATAAACAAAAAAAGGGAAATATTTCTATAAATATAATATAACATTTTCTTTATATTGACATTTCAATTGTGAGGCATTATCGAGTGGTCTACGGGATACACGCTACCCTATAGCCGGGGCTCGTAACTGCGAAATGATTCTATTGATCGGTGAGCGATAAGGATATCTCAAAATCTATCGGATGAACCATGAATACGGAAATAACGTGCATAGTTAAAAGTACAAAGCTCCAGCAACTGCAGTGCCATATTCAATTGTTATCGTTGGTCGTATACCAAAATTTACACACACGGTCAAACGCTGATAACCTTCCAATGGAAAAATTTAATCTTCAGGATTTAAACAAATTATTTTTATACCGTATAGATATGAAAATTTGATATGTATTATTTTATGAGGCAGTTACGATATTGTACAAACATATTTCGCAGTGGAGAAAGCGTTACAGGTTTTCCACAAGAGCCACCTGTCTAATAATATGCAGTCGTGCATCCGGTCGCGGGCTACGAGCGTTTCCGGTATGTGAGGGATGTACCCTGTGGTGTCCTCGAACAGTCCCTCTAGGGCGCGACCCCCAAAAACGTTCCACGCTCGAATGCACCCCAGGGGGCATTCGAGGGTTGAATTCACCTCATCTTCCACATACACAGAGAACCCCACGACCTCGCAAATCGATTTGTTATCGCGACACGCAATACCCCTCTCCAATGATGGACGCTTGGGAATCTACAAGCTGCTCGATCTCGATCGTCGATGCGTGAAAGTGCGAGAAATGCATGATTGCTCACTTACATGCACTTTTTTTACATAATCAAAAAAAAAAAATATATATATATATATTTTTTTTTTTTCGCGCCCTATAAAAAACAAAAAGTATATTTTATCAAATTAAACAGAGCTGTAAAAAGCCTGTAAAGTAAGTAAGACCTTGCAAATTGCTTCCTCGTGATTTTATTGCTTTTACCAAAAGCTATCTCTATGAGGACGTATGTTGATCGATTTTGGATTCCTTGTTGAGAAAGCTGTGTAAAATGTAAACTAATAGTGAGAAAACAATTTGCAAGGTTCTACTTTGCAGGCTTTTTAATATCGTCATTTGTCAAGAACTATCTGGCTCATTAGCTGAAAATTGCGGCAGCTAAAGAATATGAGGCATTTCACATCAACATGGCCACTTAAAAACCTTAATTTCTCGAATTTTTGTGCAATCGATGTATGCTATATATATACAGATACTGACAATTTTTGTATACAAGACCTATCAATTTTTTTTATACATAATGAAAATATAGTGCCATTTTGCCTTGAGATGAGAACATTTTTCAAATGAAATAAAAAAATTAAAAGGAAAAAGCTGAATGAATATTAATATGCATCTCGTGGTCATCCACTAGTATAAATATTATTATGTTGCAGGGGTGTGAGAGCCGACGGCTAAGCGTGACGAATGCTCCCGAAAGGGGATTCCAGATCGTTCATAAATCGATTTCACACTCTGGCCAGTAGATACAGTAAATTAATAGACACTTAAAAACAGCACGATATTTCGGATGGGTACCACGATGCAACAACACACAAACACACAGAGTCTGAGACCAGGTGTTGGACACGGAGGCTCCCGAAAGGGGGATGAACCGTGGAAAATTTCTCCAATTCTTTCTCTTGTATCGTCACGATACCTGAACCATATCACTGGGCGAATAAATCCGTATTGAGTTATTTTCCAAAGTAAAAAATTTAAAAGTTTGTTTAATTTTAATACCAAATTTCAGCTCGATAGTTAAAAAATTACAGTGATATACAATGATTTAAAAAAAATCAATGTCTTATTAAATCTGAATCAATGTACCGATCTCTGCCGAATTTGATATCTACTACAAATTTTCATTTCAACCCGGAGATCTTAAAATACTTGAAAACAAATTCTATCGCGTAAAAATCGAGGGGTGACTGATCCATTATTTTCATATGGGATTACGTTATGCTGCGCTGTATCAGCCACGAGAATCGCCCGTAGCATCGGTGGCACATGGCAAACGCAAAACGTGTATGCGTTGCTGCTTTTGCGATTCGTGACCTACGTTTATATTCTTCCATTCTCGTTCGCCCCTCTACTCGTTCTTCTTCCTACAATAATATCTCCTGGCGATTATCTGTTTAGATTTTTTCCTCATTCGCATCTGGTTGCCAGGAGAAAATCGAGCGGTGTCCAAGATAAATAAATACACTGAACAAAATATATAATTAAATATTTTAAGTATTCCGATTCATTCAATCATTTATGAAATTCATTATGAAATGATTTATGGAATGATTGCATTGCAAACTTCCAAAAGGATATGTATTCGAAATCGTCATGTAAATTTAGTTTGATAATGTAATATAGTGTATTAAATTATTAGTTAAATAAAATATTCAGATTTTTCAACAAAATATCGTTGGGATGCAATGAGATTGTGTGAATCGGATTGTATGTATTCAAAGTAATCATGTGAGATTGTTTTAATCATATTTGTAGTATGTTCAATGGAATATTTCGACTTTTCAACAAAATTTTGTTGTGAAGCAACATTAAATCAATTGAATTAAAATAGATTACTTATTATATTTAATTTTTATTTCTCGGTGTAGGGATGAGTGTTTGGATCGCGTGCTAAGCAATGGAATACTATATTGGATATATTTATTTCACGAACGTCTCGCCTACCAAGCGGTAAACGGAGGAGGAACAACATGTTCGTCGGGATATCATAACTCATCGACGCTAGACGAACCCCTCGAAACTTTTCCATCCCTAATTACGGAGACTTAATGGACCTCGTAATAGGGTTTTGTTTATTAGATCGCCTGGCGGAGCTGCAAAGGAAACTGGCTGATAAATGAGTTAAGGATGTATTATACGTACAGTCCTGCCAAAAGTGAGTTTCCGAGACAATTTCGATCACTTCCCGATGGGATTAAAATCGGAAAAAAATAATACTTATTAAACTTGCTGAAAAGATTGATTGCGCATTATAATAATCTCAAAATGTTATTAACAAATTGCTGAAAACAACAATTGTTCGACAAACAATCAGTCAACCTAACTTTTCTTTCTAATGAAAATGATATGTTAATTTATTTAAATGCATACGAATTTTTCCAGATTTATTTGGATGAAAAAAAAAAAAAATGTTAACATAATAACAATTTTTCACTTCATCTTAATTATCTGATAAATTAATTCTTCATTTGATTATGATCGTCGGGCATCTGGCAATTTCAGATGTAAAATTTTTTTTTTTTTAAATTGTTAGTAAATGAAAAAAGTCGAGAAATTAATTTTTTTTTTCTAGCCTCGACTAATTCAGACAATTTTTTCGCTTCAGTTTCACGATATTATAAACAGACTGAATTGGGTGATAAGCCACAATTGCAGTGGCAAAGATAAAAGATATCACTGGCAGCAAAATGCTCTTCGAAAATCAGTGACAATTTGTCTAACTGGAAAAGGAAATAGAGGGCACGTGCGTGACACGTGCGTGTAGTGCAGTGGGCGCAAGGGTTGCGTTAGGTTAACCGCCCTAGCGACATTTGGCCGGTAAACTTGAACCTGTAATTATATATACTACAAGGAACAACTACGATCTGATTTCTATATAATAATCGTGACACTGGCAGTTTGCGTTGGAGATAATAACGTCAATCAAGTCAGACACGAGGTTTTGCGGTTGCACCAAATTACCACAATATGTTGACCAGTATTTATGTACACAGCCGTTAAGAAGTCTCTATGCAGAAATGAAAAATAAATGAAAGAACGATATTAGTGTTTATGTAAAAAATATGTGAAAAATAAGGTATTACTTCCGGTATAAATATAAAAAATAAGACATTACTTCTGGTATCAACGTAAGAGATAAAAAATTATTTTCAGTGTATATGTAAAAAATAAGAAATTTCTTCTGGAATAGTTTGTTTAACGTATGTGCCGAGTGAAAGTGACCGTTCACGTGCTTCCATTTAAAAAATGGTTATTTTTTAAATTAACAATAATTGCTCGTGGAACGCGTTGATTTTCCAGAAAAATTAAGATAAGGTACATATATTTTGAAACTTTATTAATAACTTCTACCTTGATTCATATTAATGACGAAAAATAACGTCAGCAATCAAGTTAAAGTGACAAATAATATATCAAAATCAGTTTCCAATGACTTTCGCAATATTGTCTTTACTCAATTTAGGAAATAATTGGGCCTACTTAAGGCTATCATGAAAAATGAATGATCATTAAAGTTTAAAGAATCAATTAGGAAAATTGAACACTGATTTGACTCGGATAGTCGTTACCGAACATCCTTAATGAAACATTTCCTTGATTTAATTCTCGGGCTGATGACACTCGCGACCTCCGACCTCTAGAGAGGAGAACATCATCCCCTTATCAGATCGATGAATAGGCGGGAACCTCTACCCCAGCAAGCCCGGCTAGTCCGCCTCTACCAAAGCCCGATTGGACGAATCGTTCTCTCCGAGTCCCGACATGCTTTGCTTCGACCCCGGGAATATCGCACCACATATATATACTAGCTTCCGCTACGCGGTCCTCCACCTCTTCCATTTCAGTAATGCGACAACACATCACCACACAACCCTCGATAATCTACCGGCCACTCTGTTGACCAAACTTCGTATCTTTCCGCATTTTCAGTAGCTCTTTCACGTTAAGTCAACCTATTTTCAATAAACATTCCATTTTTTTTATAGTGCGAATTTCAAGCATTAATAAAATGTACAACATTACCAAAAGAACGAATTCAATGTCGAATTTTTTGTACAAGATCCTGGCCCGAATTATCCAAATGTCGTTTGACAATAATAATTAATAAACCCAAAAGTGCTAAATGTGTATGAAAAAAGTGAGACATCTGTGCATAAAATAATTTAGTGACTCCGCTGAAAAAAAACATTTTCAACTGAATACCTGTAAGGAAATAGGAGGATTTTTGAAAATAAAAAAAAACCAGTGACAGCCAAGAACAATATTTTTGTGGTACCTTTAAAAATAAATAAAGTCTTGCGATTTATCCTAAGCATAATTTGCTGACTGTATTAGAAAGAAAAAGTCGTTCGATGTCTTCGAGGAAGGAAGAGAATTAACAAAGAAGGGAAATAAGTGGCAGCCAAAAAACTATTTTACATTTCTGTGATGCTTTTGCGGATAAAGAAAGTTTTACGAATAGTGCTGAGCATAATTTGTTGACAGTCGTAAAAAAAATTATTTCCCATCGAATACCTGCAAGGGGTTGGAAAATTTAAAAAAACAAGAACGGGAGCGACGGCAAACAAACTGGGCATAATATCAATACATAATATCAGCACGTATAAGACATGAATCAATTTTTGTCATTTGTGCTTAACATAATGTATTGTTCACCCCAATAAAAATTATTTCTCTCTTAAAACCTCTGAGGGAGCGGGAGAATATAGAAAACGAGGAAATGAGTGGCCACCAAAGGATTAATCAACATTTTACCGGTGCTTTTGCGAATAAAAAAATATCTGCAATCTGTGCTGAAAATAATTTGTTGATCGACCTAAAAAAAATATTTCCTATTAGAGGAATGAGAAGATAAGAAAGCGAGAAAATGAGTGACAGCCAAGGAACTAATCAGTATTTTTCCGGTGCTTCTGCAAGTAACTAAAGTTTTGCGATTTCTACCCTTGCGATAAGGGTGAGTTTAAGTGATACGTGCCGGTGCGCTGTTATCGCGGCTTCCGTACACCAGTTATCTGGTTAATAATCCGTTACACTTCGTTAACATAGAATACAGACCAGCACGTGTCTAGTTACATTGCGACACGTGTCGTTGTTTGGAAATATTTCATGTGGCACGCGTCGAGCTTGTATCACGGTTGTCGAGTCGTGAAATCGTTGTGTCGTGCTCAAGTGGCGATACACTGGGCTCAGTCAATCTAAAAACAATAAAAACACTTGCATTACAAAATTTCTGAAGATAATAAAAAATATGAAACAGTTATCAAATATAGAAGACACTTTTTCCAAACGGTTGAAGCTGCCTCAAAATTTTTTAAATTTTCGAAAACAGCTGAAAAGTGTTTGTCAGTGATGAGGACAATTTGTTTGAGCTGAAATAAAAAGTGAAAACGATTCTAGTCAACGAAATCTAGTCACGGATAATGAAAATGGTCAAATTGCAATTTAATTACAATAATAATAATAATAATAATAATAATAATAATAATATTGGATTAAAGTGCGATTCTAGTCACCGAAATCGAGTTACGAATAATGCAAATAGTTAAATCACGATTTAAATACAGGAGTAATAATATTATTTGATTAAAAAAATTGGTTGAATAATTATTTATTTTTGGAGAGTACGTAAAAAATAATAAAAAATGTATTCAATGGACAATTTGGGGCTGGATATGATGAACCGACATTATATGTACGAGGCTCATAGCTTTCTTGGGAATCCGGCGATTCCATCGGTAGCTCCACACTGCGGGATACCAGCGACGGCGAGCCTTCCGCCCATCATTCCCCAATTGCCTCCTCATCCACCCGGGAGCACTGGTAGCTGCAGTGGTAGCGAATTCTATCCTTACGACGAGAACAGTCGTGATAATCTCAGCACTTACAGCAGTGATCAGGAAAATCATACGAGAAAGTGAGTTTCCAAATTTTTCTCGTAGTAGTACCAGCAGTTGTAGTTAAATTAGAATTAGAAGAATGTTGAAAACTTGAATTAACTTGTCGTAGACACTTTTTTCTGACTATTCAATTATTATAATTTTTTTATGTCACGATTATATTTGCCTAGACGTAGTTGCGACAGCAGGAGAAGCATCGGAGGAACATTGAAGCGTCCTCGTCAAGCGGCTCAACAGAGAAAAAACGCAAATTTGCGTGAACGAAGACGCATGCAGAACATAAACGATGCTTTTGAGGACCTCAGGGCTCATCTTCCGACGCTGCCGTACGAAAAAAGGCTCTCGAAGGTTGATACACTGAAGTTGGCGATTGGCTACATAAAAATATTAAACGATTTGCTAAGAGGCGAAAAGGGCAACGATGCCCTCACCGGAAATGGCACTCTTTCGCGATGTTCCGGTCGAGTCGACTCTATGAAGGTCATTGTTTATGGTAAGTTTCATATTTGTATCGATAAACAAAAATATAACCAAATTCCTGAATCGAACAATTCTCTTTTTTTTTAATTCATGTTTTTGCCGAATTAAAAATTAATTCCACAAATCATCGCATTATTTATACTAATGTCGCATATTTCGGCGAATTGTCAGAACTTTAAGTAAAGCAATGAACGCAAAGTCGAAATCACTATTCAAACTATGAATATTTACACCAATTGGTTTATCTTAGCAATTATTAAGTTAAGTAAGATAATTTTTTTTTCAAAAAGCTGCGAAAAATTACAGAATAACAACTACCGTCCATTATAATATAAATATGAACTGTATGACACTAAGAGGCTTGCCATATTTTGGTTGTCCACCAAAACCTGTAGAATAATTTGAGTACCCATGAAATTGAGAAAAATATTTACCATAACACCTATAACACCTTCTTTGTGTCAAAATCGTGTCCCTCAAATTGATGCATTAAAAAGCATTCAGTAGGAGAAAACAACGAAAATGGAACAATGTATGTGGCGTCACTTCCGCGTTTCATAGTAACTATAATACAAAGCACGATGCTCATTTATCATAATTATCTATCAGTCCCTTCGGGAGACAGGTGCGTCGGGCATCGTTGCAGCTATTATCAGAGCTATCATAAAAGCTGTACTTTTGTATTCGGTGTCGTTCTCTCAGCTTTCAATTGGGAACTGATTGTAACATTTTCTCGTTAATGTCATAAAAGTTTTACTTTGTTGTTATCGAGAAGAAAACATTTAAATTTTTTTCAATTTATTGGCTATGATAAGGGCTATGATAAGGGCTACCTAGTTTCTGAAAAATAACAATAATTCTATTTTGGTGTTTCAATTTACCGATTATTGCAATAGCCGATATATCATCCGCTATTACTTTGCTATTATAGTGACAATGATGAGGTATATTAGTTTAATTTTTTTTTTAATATAGTAATAACAAACTAACTTGTCCCAGATTTAAATAATAATAATTCGTTTGAAATATTTCCCGTTGGCTATCACAAAGTTCATTTCAACACAAAAACTTTTGCTTTAGTATGTTCCTGTATTCCGATTTAGAATTGTTTGCGGTATTTCTTTATTTTTTTTGTTCCAATAACGCATTGTTTTAGGTAGCGCTGGCAACCAATTCATCTCACACTCGCTGTCCTGGTCCCGAAAAACGGATATGCTACCAAACGGTACGATATTTGCAAAGGTATGGACACCGGAGGATCCGAGAACGTCGAAGAATACACCGTCGTACGAATAGAATCGTTGAAATAGCCCGCAGAAGCTAAACAAAAAATGTGCAAGAAAAAAACCAAAAATCATTCTGTTATTTAGTTTTAAGTAAGAATATTCTTCACTCTTGTGGATCTGTTATTCAACAAGGGACAAGAGAATTAGATGCAACCTAGTCGGATAATAAAATAACGTTCGAGTCTTTCGCATATTTGTTCGATTTTTCACTCTTTTTAAGTCACAATTTCAAGTCAAAACGTTTAGTGCGAAAAAAATGTATTATTTCAACGAAATCTGGTGGATGCATGCTGTTTATTTTTTAGGTAACTTTACCGAATTTTCATTGTCCTAAAAAAAAATTCTCCAGATCAGGAATCAAATATTGAGGAAATCATGAATTTCGTTTTTTCCACTAAATAAATAAAAAAAGGTCATTCATAATTGATTGGAATGAATACCGAACATTTTTTCAAACTTCTGTATGCGATACTTTAACGCAGTTACAAGGAGCATTGTACAGGATATTGAACTAAATTAAAAAATAAAAAATGTAGAAATTCGAATGGTTTCCGAAAACAAATGAAACATCTTTCTCAATTAGCCCATATAATTTTTTCAACTTACGACTCAATATTATTTTTCAGAATATAAAAATGGCAAAACATGAAAAATGGAAAAATAACCTTAACTAAATAATTAACATTTACTGCAACAAACGGAGCATTTTCACCAGATTTAGTTGAACTAACGACATTTTTCAATGTGTCGGAATAAAAACAGGGAGAGAGAGAGAGGTGAGACGAATGAGCTACATTTGAATAAAAATGTATTCGAAATGATATTCGGGTAAATAAATATGAACTATTCTTAAAAATCAAACAATAATAAGATCTGCAAAGGTCAAATATATCAATGAGAGAACATAAAAATAATTTTATCTTTCTGATCATAAGCAAATTATTATGAGCGAAAAATATTTCACACTCATTTTTACTCAAATAATGCTTTCGTTTTTTTTTAAACGACAGAGAAATATGCTTGTGATTTATAAAGTGTTGATAAAATCGCGTTAGTCGGACAACTCGTTTCTAGTCCACATCGAGTCATCCGTAATACGGCTGCAGTATTATATTGTTATTTCTACTGTAATTATCGGTATTAAGGTCATTTTGATAAGAAATCAATAGTCTATAAGTTATAAACAGAATTAATACATTTTTAATCTGCGACCATTGTTGGCAAAAAATTGATCTTTTCCTCGCAAATAATAATATAAAAGGTATTGTGTAAACACAACAAGTTATGCTCATATGTAAATAATCATTAATACATAAATTATATAAAATCAATTCAAAGCTATCAAAGTGAGTATTTATTTTTCAAACCGTAGATTACGTCACCATCCCCCTCCTCACAAACTAAATAGTTAGTTTGTGAACAAATAAATGTCTCAAATTTAAAGACATTCGATATGATAATGTATTATCGTAGGATTCTCGAAAATCACCTAATATTGGAACGTTTACAGTGGTATAGACCCTTAAAAGACTGAAGGAGAGTTCGAAGAAAGCTTTGAATCGGAGATGCGGAAGGTTTACAACCCCAGCTTTCCGCAGCTTTTGTCTGGGAAATACAAGATGGCGGAACACCTGCGGGTGCTTCGCGGACCCCGTACACTGTATCTAATTTACGGGGTTGCTGCTTTTTGCCGGCGACTCCGCCAAGTGGGCGGAACGTCGATATCGCGGCGTCGCGACGCCAGCAGCAGCACCCGGAATAATGGCGGCAACGGCTGTGAATCTTCCCACGCAGCCCCTCAATCCTCCACGCTTTCCTCTCTCTCTCTCTCTCTTTCTCTCTCTCTCTCTATATCTATGTGTGTATGTGTATAAATAATCTACCAACGCATAGGTAACGTACACAACGCAAGTACATCCAAATACATAGTACATGGATGATTAATAAAAAAGAGACAGTCACGTTACGTCTTACGATGTAGAAGATTTTTATGATTACCAAAATATATGGAGTGCATTGTCACGCCATCTCATTCGTGATTGTCTTTTGTTGTTGTGTTGTGATGTGATTGGTTTTGCTAAGAAAGTTGTTGTTAGTTTAAGGCACTATCACACACTTGAAAGAATTTTGAGTTTATATACCGTAATATAAAGCGCGGACACTTTAGATACTTTAAGTACTGTACTTGAAGTGCAAAAAAACAACTATAAATTTCAAGTACCAGTATCAGTTTTGTTATTTAAATGTTAACTAATCTTCTACATTATTGCTTTCGCCACCTTCCCCTTCTGCATCTTTATGCGTTTTTATAACGAGTCAATGAAAATAGAAATAAGAACGTCAGTTCAATATAGGAAGGCGCTTACTGAGACAACTTAGATTATAGAAAAAAGAAAGAAAGTGAAGAAATCGTAAATTTAATTTAATCCTAATCGTGATATAAAATTTATGTAATATTATAGTAAAATTACAGCGGAATATGGAATGTAACGTACTTTAACATTAAATTTAATTGAAATTATTAAAATTACTGTACCATACTTTACTTTTACATATGACTTGTATAGAAAATTTATTATACCAGTTTATGCATAATAACTTCCTGTGACAATACATTTAATTTCAAGTAGATTTTTTTGACAGTGCACTATATAAGAGCTATGAAAATGATTCCTCAAGGAATTGCTAAATAATTCCAACTGAAAGTGAGATACGTCTCTGGAGGATTGGGTCTGGTTGGTTTTTTCCGACCTGGAAACGATCTCTAATTGCCCACAAATCGTCGGGGGCTCACCCTATATGGTCACATTGGTGCTATATATATAGTATATAGTACAGCGGAACAGGAAAGGCCGTTGAGTGCCACAAGCGGTTGTGCTTGCCGTCGGAGCTCGTACTTCCCCTTGCACTCGCATGTATAGCACCAACACAGGCTGTGGAGGGAACATAGTGCACCCCGCCTCGAATATATGGATTCAATTACACCTCATTGTATGCCCATGTCTATAAATAAGGGTGTTTTCACAGCTGATAGTGGCCCACGCTGCACTATCTCGATACATAGTGTATATGTGTGCCTATAGGTAAATGTGTATGCCCAAGGCCCTCAAGCACCCAAAAATCGTGGATCGGACACCTTTTGCCCTGCTGAGAGTTCACTCGGTCAACATGCAGCCTGCACTTTTGGATTCCTCCATCAGTTCCTCGAGTTCTCCTAAATGGAGCAGCTTTACTGCCCTACTAATCATAAAAATGTTATTGAACCCTTTGACGCGAGTACAGGGTACTAAAATAATATACGCAGCATTTATTAAAAGAGATCTGTTCGATATACTTGCAAAAATCCATAAATAAATCAAGATTTCTTAAGCTTAAATTAATAACTATCTATAAGTAATGTATTGTATCATTTTTCTATTGCTCGGGTAATTTTTCGTGCAGTTGACTTGATATTTAAAATCTCACAAACATTAGCAGCTTTTATAAAAAACGATTTAAATAAATAAAAGAATTTACCGATAAAATTGCCAATTTTATTAGTTGCTTTTTCTGGTGGTTATTTCTTAAAGATATCGTTTATTGTATTGGTTGTATACGCTAGACAACAAATAATAATATTTGAAGAGATTCATGAACAGGAAAAAAGAAAGGCTGGAGGTGAATTTATGATATAGAGATATACTTAATGTGCAACGAAGGTTTGAGCCCGGAAGGTTAGCCTCTATACAATAAAATCGCTCAGAGATAAGCGCAGGTGTTTCCAATATCAGGCTCCTATCAATTCTACTCTACTAAACTCCATAAAGATATAAACCTACGGCTATTATGCAGTGCTCGACCTGTCCAATAATCGCTCGACACTACATCATAGTAAATTCCACGCGAGATACAATGACCAGGTGATTGAGGGTTGAGCGATTCTACGGAGCACCAGGTGCCGACGATATCGCATCACTTTTACACGTTATTCCTTATCTCTCGCGTCACTAGATTTTTCTCAGTTTCTTAATTAAAAACTCAATGACCATTTTACCGCTTTTGAAGCTTCATGTAAAAAATTCATTTTTTTTTTCTATTTTTAGGCATTATTTACAATTGGATCTCTTATTCTTGGCAATGTTTAGTCACGTTTTTTTAGAAAGGATCTAGTTTTTGTCCAGTGTTAAACAATTTTAGAGTTTTCTTTTGCTATCAGTTATAATATCTGAAAAATATTCTGGAAGCAATTTAATATTTTCAAGGACATTGTACTCTTTTGCTTTTAAATAATTTTTAATTCAGTTTCCTTTGCCTTCTATATTGAATTCGTAACGAAAGGTGTGAAGATTTGATTGACCGCGTGGAATTGAAAGTAATCGGCTAGGACGTTGTGGCTGATGCGGCATTATAATGCTGTGAAAATTAGCGAGCCATGGAGTCCGCATTGAATGCAGTGTTGATCCGGGCTGCATTAGTACAGTAGGAAAGAGAGGGGAATGACGATCCTTGCGTCCCCTCGACGACGCCTCTGTACTAGAGGGGCACGGACAAGGGTATTAGCACTTGTGTTCATCCTCGCAGCTGGAGTGACACACAAATAAAGTATTAATTCCCGATCTACTTCGAATAACGGAACATCGGGGACCGTGACGTTGTTGTAAGAGTTACAGTCTAATAGTGCTTCAAGTGGAGGATGCCACGAAGGCTTTGTCATCTCTCTGCATATAAAGCAACATTACAGAACCCAGAAGTAAAGTAAGAAACAAATGTACATTGTCGATCAATTTTATTCTATTAATTTAAGTTTTATACTTATCACAGCGTGATGAAAAATGTATTGAGCAAAATAATAACATATTTATTAACGAAGCTACTGATGTACTATATTTTTCATAATCTAGTATAATCAAAAGTATTTGTTATGAGAACAAATAAATATTTTTTTCCTACGAAAATAATAAAATTACACAATTTGTTTTTTCTTGATATTAACATATTTTTGGGCAAACAAATCTGAAAAAATGGACAGGACGAACTGTTGAGTAGTTCTCGAATCTGGTTAATTTTTTGAAAATTTTTAATACGGTCGGAAATAGGACGGAGCTGACCAAAAAGACATTTCGTCTTTTATACAAATTATTAGGCAATTAGGTTTGAACGTTTCATGATGTTACAGTGATATATTAATATATTTGTTTCATGTGGTACAAATTTTCAAGATAATTCAATTATTCTTTATTTCACGGCAAAATTGTTAGAATAGATTTTTGGGAGGATGATGTGAAAATAAAAAGAGCATCTAGACTCACCCTTTTCCATCGTCGACGCTCTCAAGTACGAGCCCCCCGCAGAATGTGAATGAAAAAAAAAAAAATAGAATTGGGGCAAATACCTGGGCAGCTGCGCTCCAGGGGTGATCTGATATTCTGCTCAGTAGAATGTACCCCAATGCCTGCAAAGAACCTCTCGAGGTGGCTTTGGCGCTTTTGCAACCACGTATAGCTATTACAGCCACCCAACGCGGTCTCTATTATACTGCAATTATCCGCTTGCCAGAGGTGGAACATGTATCTACTGTATAAAAGAAAAAGGGGTCGAAAAGCGATTGCAAAGTAGAGGGAGAGGTGTCGTGTGTCGAAGGAACCTGTCGACACGCTTTTTCAACGGTCACACAGGAATTAAGTAACTTTACACAAGAATCAGAGATTCATTTAATAATTTATTGGTGAATCTTAATTTAATTTTCTGTTTTTTTAACAGCAATTTTTGTCCCTTAGTGTGCCAGAAAAAAATCTTGTTACTTTTCAGAAAATTTTGTTGGATTCCAAGCCTGCAAAATGATTATCACTGCCTAAAAAATTTTGAAGTATAATTCAATGAAATAGTGCAATTACGAATAGGCAAAAACTTTCCTCAAACAATAATTCATTATCTCTATATAAAGTAAAGAATTGAATTTTCTGGATTTTTAACAAATTATTTTGGTCCTCGAATGCTCAGAAAAACTCCTGGTCAATTCAACGGAAAAATCTCATTTATTTAACCATCAATACAAAAAATTTTATCACTTACGAAACAATACAACAATCATTCAATACAATAGAAATGACCGATTGGAAATAGATAAAATCTTTTCTTAAAAAATAATGAGTTTTCTTGGATGTTTGTTAACGGTTGATGTAGAAATTCAAATTTGTGTTTTATGATCTTACAATTGAAATACAAAAAGAAAATTATTGTGCACATATGAGTACGAATTTTAACTAGCGTTGCCGCAAAAATGCAATCTAGATTTACTCGAAATATCATCCCTCAGGAAAAGATATGCATCTTTCTGCACCGATTAAATGAATATCAAAATGTGCCCCTCAAAAGGGGATTGTTGCGATAAAAATCGCAGGAGGGTGATCTGTACAAGAGCTCCATCAGGATCAAGAGTACGCGCGATTTAATCCAGCATGAAAACTATGGCGGAATCGGCCCCAGTTAAATCCTATTAGCTCGCGCTTTAAATCGAGCGTCGACGGAGCCTTAATTCCGCGACAATGAGAGCTGTGGCAAGCTAACTGTAGGAGATCCTCTGGAGAACAAATAATAAAAACCGTTGCAGTGCGAACCGAAATGGTTTTTTTAATTAAATAAAAAATATAAAATTGTACTCATTACTTTCATTTTAAGGAATTGAATAAATGGAGAATTTTCGTTATGTTTGTTATCCCGTTCTTCAATTATATTGGAATTATTATAGCGAAAAAAAAGAATCATCAATTAAACGGTTTCCAAAGTATTGATTAATAATCATCGAGAAAACTTAATTTTCCTTCTTATTAAACTGATACTGGTGATTTTAACGAATATGTAAATACATATTTGTTATAAAGATTTAATGTTCATTAACAAAAAAGTTGACACTAAATCAGCGAACAGCTACGTACTTTTATACAGAATGGAATGGTGAAGGTCCTGTTGAAATTTCACATGGATCCATGCAACGGTGATTAAGTAATTCAGGCCGGATTATCAGTGAAACACACATTTAAAGTTTTGGTCACTCTGAGCGCGTACTAAATCGTTAATTGAACGTTATGTAATTTTTTTCTGCTGTAAGGCCATCTGCATATTCCTTTTATGAACTCAAAGTATTGTTTGAGTAAACAACAATCGATTTGTCGAAAATTCTAGAGTGTTACCCCTCAATACAATGAAAAAGACATTCCTAGTGGAGTTCCCTAACGAATTGTACTGAAGAATAATAATTGAACTCGAGAGATTTTTGTTTTGTAATAAAAGAAAGAAGAAAAATGCATCTTTGAGAGTCCCAGTATAGATAAATGGTCATTGCCCTTGTCCGTAATGGATCGTTGCTCACTTATATCCAGAGAAACAGTCGCGAAGTGCACAAGCAACGTACCTATATTGATTCGCCTTGGATATATGGACGAGGTCGCAGGTGATGCTTCTCACGATCGTTGAACATGCAAAAACTTTGCACTGCTTTATCCACCGCCTTTGGGAGAGCCTTATTACCCACATTGAGAGGCTTACAGCGACGTATTGCCTCAATATGTTACCTTTGATGATGCCAAAGCGAAATTCTCAAGTTAAAACTTCTGTGTCTATTTGCCAAGAACTTCTCGACAAAGAAACTTCGTTGATGCTTTTAAAAAATTCTTTCCCAGACTTTTTTTTACCATACTTATCTTTCAATAGCTGTGAGCGCAATTTACGAATTATTCTTGATGTCTTTTCAACAGGGAAGATGTAGGAACTATAAAATAAAAAATCGCTGTGTTAAATCCAACAAGGGAAACGAATATTTACGCCGCCTATTTGTATTGATTGATGAGATTCATCTTCTCATCATAATTTATAATCGTAGCTGCATAAAAAAGGGTTTTATCATTATAAATGCATCAAGTATTTCTATATACATTTCGAAATAGTTTTTCGATCGCTTTTTATTACATGCTTTCATTTATGCACAGTTACATTACAAAATCGTGTCGTGCAGTGAGTCGCTTCTCGTCCGTCGACTTATCGCATGTATGTCGAGAGAGAATCGATTTTAATCGAAATTTCCTGGTGAAAAATGAGCATTTCTCGTATACAATAATATTATTCATATTGGTATATTTTTAGATAATAAAACGTACGTCGAGAGGTGACATCACTGCCAAGACACTATGAATCCTCCATCGACTTCTCTATACCACACAATTTTTTCTTTACACATATAAAATAATAATCTAGCGAGACTTATTTCGACTACAATCGAACGTTCAATTTCACTCGTCATTTATACTCATCCAATCTTCTGTGCCATGAATATTTTACAATGCTTGAAGTTTTGTGAGATTGATGAAAACGTCCTCAGCGCCCTAACAAAAATGGAGCCTCCAACTTTTTTTTGGGGAATACCGCAAAACCTGAAGACTACAATTTTAGGAATAATGATCAATTGTTTTTTTATCATGATCGAATTGATAATTTTCTTGAGCTTGTAATAATTTTTTTCCCCGGCAGTAACAAACGGATAACATCAGGGATATAATTGACTAACGAATGATCGATATTATCTTTCATAGCTAAAAATAATTCCATGCTCATTATCAGAAAGATTTAAATCATCATCAGCAGAGAAATTTGCGAATTTTTTTTTTTTTTTTTACGGAAATACAGGTTTAAGTCCTTCCACTTTTGTTCGGAAATCATTTTTATGGATTAATCTCGTCCATGAATACATATATATATATACGTATGAAACATTTTTCGATGCCGATCTACACGTAGATGAATTTTTATTCATTTTTTTTACATAAATAGACGTATGTAAGAAATGCGAGAACGTTTTTTCTTAGCGAAGGGGCGCGCGAGCGAGGGATGAAGTATGAACGAAAGATGATTTTTTGCCTCGAAAAATCATGTAAAAGGGTTTTAAAATCTTGAGATAAATTAATAACATTTCAAAAAGTGCATTTTCTTCCGTTGTAACTTTTCTACTTAATCAGAATTGCAGTAACGAATTGATTTTATCTATTTATTTCGTAATCAATTTGATATCAATTGTTATCAATTTAATGACTGAAAAAGTGCATAAAAGTTGGAAGCCAAATGGCATGGAAATGGAATAATCAATTTTTCACATTATCCTTTGAATGTTATTATTTTTAAGCTAATTTATATGGATTTTAAACTTAAAACTTTGATAAGTTTTTTAAAGATTTTTTTTATCAATGTGATTGAATATTCGGAAAAATAGTGAATATTACATTATCTATCAAGGGAATTAACGAAGGATATGAAAATAATGAGTGGTTAAAATCCTGCTGCTGATATTTCATTTTGGTGCGATTCTGTATGTTAATTAATATTACGATTGTTATCTCAAGAATCTTAGAGCTACGAACCGATTTCTCTCGTTCACATTGAATTTCACGCGCGCTAATTCAAAAGGCGCAGTCACAAAAATTTGGCACTATTTGCAGTGAAAAAATATCATCCTTTCGCTCTTGAAGTTCTATTACTTTGTTTCTTGTCGTCTTATGTTTCTTTTCATCTCGTTTATAGAATATTTACGCCCCATAAAAACGTTGTCTCTTCTTACGACTTTTTCTCAACTTTTTCTACGATATTCCTTTCTAATGTGTATCTAAAAATACGACGGTTACAGTAGAAAATAGCTGCCAGTCTTTATCATCCCGAACGTTGAAGAAAAAGTAATTCCGTTGATTAATTACAAAAGTGTAAAAAATCCAGCATTTTTGTGATTCTTTTCGCATACTTGAATGTATAAAAATGCAAAATCCACCACAAGTTTCAGTTACCGCTGGTTGGTTGTTCAGGTGAAATCAATGATGAATTACTTTTTTTTCGGGACTATAATGACCTCGTAGATCAGCCAATTTTTCTTCTTTTTGCCTTCAGTGTTGGATCTTCTGCGTTTCACCAAATTCCCTGAGTGATGACCAACTTATCCGGTAGGTTTGGTGTTACTTGTTTGTTTCATGATATCTGTACGCGTTCTCCGATATACAAAGACTATCCATTAGCTTATCGCGAATGTACGCTTAGAATCTACGCAAAAATAATTGCAGTACTCTCGTATCATGTAAATCTGGACCAACGCAGCCATTTTCGTGTCTAAACAAATTCTACAGCTGTACAAGGTAAAAAGTCAATGTAAACAAAGTTTATTACGTAATTCTGCAAAATTTCGCGCGATTACTTTTGTTTTTCAGAAATTCTGACGATCGACAGCCTCAAAACTTTCAAAACTTTTAAGTAAAAGTATAGACCGTGTAAATACTGAAATCAGCAACAACAAAAACATGTGGCTATTTTTTTCGAAATGAGACAACGCTTTTTTTTAAATCACTTTTTAGATTCATTCAATGAAATAATTTAGATATGTCGATATACGTATAATAAATTATATGATTTCGATGGTTATTCAATTCTTTGGTTAATGTTTCCACGATGATGATGATGATATACGATGTCGAAAAATTAGAATATACTTTTATCAAGTCTTTTGAAAATGGCTCTCACGAATAGAATCTAGCAACGAGCGAAAAAGCTATTCACTTTATTATATTTTTTCATATCAATGCCGAGAACTTTGCGTAGCCGTAGGTTATTTAAAAAGACAAAAGTCTTATCAAACGAGTCCGTATCACATAGCGACGATAGTCGCAGTCGTTGGGTTTTTTTATAGGTTCAAAATGAAGGATGAGTTTTCACAAAAAGTAAAGAAAAATGTTATACAATTTCTGTACGATAATCGACGATTTTGCATGGAAAAATGTGGGTCACGGATATTTCCGTGTACATACAAATATACATAGTAATCTGTCTCTTTTGCTAGATACAATATTGTTATCCGTTACATTATTGTTTTTTCTTTAACAACAAAAAGTAGGTACAAAACCAAAATGCAATTATTCACTTTTCGCTATTAAATACGCCGTCGTTTTCGATTATTTAATAGCGATTCAAGCGAAGACAACAAAGGGAACAAAAAAAAAAAAAAAAAGAACATGTTGATGGGATAAGGAAAATCGAACTAATTAACGTGTTCGTCTATATATGTTAGCGGTAGCGATCGTGATTAATCTGAAACCTACTTCACAGCTCTTATTCGTGGAAGGCAGTGTTCGTAATTACGATTAAATGTACAATGTAATCGAAGCCAACATTGAAATAGGTTTGCGGCCTTTTTTTTTTACTGTACAGTGTGACTAAGTTGCATAAAAAATGGTGCGTTAAGGCGACTCTATCGTTAAAAAATGTCACTGATTTCTTCGAAGCTTTAAATAATTTTTGGCTTTCAAGCACCGTTTTGAAAGTCTAGAATATCGAAATATCCTAGACAATATTTGACTACCTAAATTAAAATGATAATCTACCGATGGATTTTACATAGAAGCTTTGTCTTTACTTTCCAGATAATAACATTGACGTATAAGATAATTTTACGCAAATGAAAAAATTTATCTACAAATTTCAATATGAAATTTATTCAGTTTTTGAAAAATTCTTGACATTATCGAGTTTCATGAAATGATTACAACCGCATTCAAAATTTGCCTGCCATCGTATTTCAGATCGGCGAATCTTTCTTGTACGATAACATCAGTGTCAATCATTTTTCCGAAGAATTAAAAATGATGGCAGCATTTCCAATTTTCGTTCGAAAATTGTAAAAATTTTTACTTCGAGAATTATAGGACAACTGTTCTTTATTATTTTTGTCCTAGTAGTTACATTCAAATGTTTTTTTTGCCGTAACAAAATATTTTGTCCAATGTTGAAATGTCCAATGTTTTTGCCAACAGATTCATTTTTCCCAATTTTTTGAGGTTTTGTTTCGGCGATTAAACTTCGAAATTGTAAAATCTGTCTGTATTTCAGCAGTTTAAAACAGTTAAATTTTGTTGTTGCATCATCTGGATTTTCCTGACATGTGAATACCGGACAAATATATCTATATATGAGCTTTTAAAAAAAAATTCTATTACCAATTGTGATAACTTTCATTCGTTTGTCCAAAAGCTCCTAGCTTCCATGTAAATTTTTTCGGGTGATTATAATTTAAACCCAGGCATTGTAAATCGTTTAAGATAGAAAAAAAAGCTTCAGAAGAGTTTTACTTAAAATTGTTAGACAATTTGTGAAAATTCTTCTTAATTTGTGTATTCTCAACACAAGAGCGATCCCCGACGCACCAAAATCCACCAACAGACATTAATTGTGTAATTCATATAATGTACACCTATAGTATTATTGCTATTCTTCGCCAATAGGTAAACTTACAGGCTAAATTGTTTATTTTGTACATCTGCGGGTCTGCGATTCGTGTGCGACGCCGACACTGGATTGTCTCGAATGTTAGCCAACGCACAGGAAGGAGTGAATTTTTGTCTGTTTTTTTATGTTGATTATGAAAAAAAGAGAAGCTATAGTGATTTTCAACCTGAGTCGGGCGATCGGAAATACGAAAAGACCGTGAGTCGGATTCGTCGCTTTTAATATTTCGTACGAAAACCTTGTCATCTTGTATTAAAACGCTATAATTTTAGACCTCTAATTACGTAGTACTGATTCAGCCTTTGTAAAACGAAATTTCGCGGCGTATGATTTAGATTCTTTTCAATGTATATAGAACGGTCAAAAGATATTTCGAAAAATTGACACGAAAAGGTTTACCTTTCGTTCTTTCTGCATCCTACGCTAACTGGCCACTGACTTTCCTCGTCACTTAGCTTTAGAACACATAATAATAACATTTTTTTTACCTATCTCAGCGAGTAAGACGAGACACTTTGGCGAATGTCCGCGTATTTGTGAGAATAAAAATTTACGCGTCCACTTACGCGTCAATGGCAGTTTTATGCTGATGCCCTACATGTAATAATCAATAACGAAAGTGGCCGAAAGCGTTTTAGTGGACATCTGGAGCTCGATTGTGCGTTTTTTAAAAATCTTTTTACTGTTTTATCTTCAATCTCTAGTGATTTTTTAACAATCTACTGATAGATTCTCAATCCGTATCACTGCATTGACGTTCCACACAATGTAAGTGTAAGTGTAGTATGAAAATCATTTAAAAATTATGTTTTTATGATTGAGTACGTTTTTCGACGCCGAATTTGATGTTGCTCCGAAACTTAGAATTAGTAAAATCGGAGATAAGATGGAGAATTTATAGGAATTTTTTATTCACTACATGTAAAAGTTTTATGAAACCGCATTATTATAAAAACGGGGAAAAAAAAAAAAAAAAAAAAAAAATACATTTCATCAGCATTCAACACTTTTTCAAAATCAAACTTACTGTGTCTTTAGTAGTTTAAAGACACTACAAACTCCCGCTCTAACAAATCAGAAAATCGGAAAAACCACATCTTTTAAGAACCCCACAACATAGAAAAACGTCTTTTCAAATCTTCCAGAACATCCAGTATTAAAAATTCGACTTCAAATCGCATTAAAAAATGACGACTCCTCCAGAAGATAGAAAGCAAACACAACCGAGCTCCCGGGTCGTCCATTGAGCTGTCACGCAATAACGTTACAAAAACGGAACAAAAATCAGAAAACAATAACTATATACATTTTGTCGTCGCAATCGGAGCTCTTTTTCGGCTAACAACGCCAAAAGCAACAACTCGATGCCGGATATTCGGCGGCAGTTCAATACCAATACAATTTCTTTTCGGAATACTAAGAGACAAGCAATGAATTATTTGTATTGTTATAAATGTGTGTATGTGTGCTTTTTAAGTCGTCAGATGAAAGATGTGCAGCTATATTCCCATAATATTCCCATGAGAAGATGGTAGTAGATTCCGGCCTTTTAGTGGCCGCGTATCTTAGCTTCAGCTCGGCTTATTCGGGGGCCCGTGGCTCGCAGGTGAAGGCCCGTGTGAATGAAGATTATGTACGCTACCTACTTGATTACTGGTAAGACTGGACATCGTCGGTTGTTGGTACATCGACGGCATGAAACTGCTTGACGACTGTGGCACTGACCTAACAATAATTGCGCTTGATTCGTTGGGCATTACGAGTTGTTTTTTTTTTGTAGCACGAGGAGGGAAGTTGTGGTCGAGCGTAGGATAGAGTCCCGACGAAGTCGATAACGGTTTTTGTTTGTTTGTTTGTTTTTTTTTTTCAAACAGGAGGGTA
Organism: Tromatobia lineatoria; assembly: GCA_949699805.1. Lineage (NCBI taxonomy): Eukaryota > Metazoa > Arthropoda > Insecta > Hymenoptera > Ichneumonidae > Tromatobia > Tromatobia lineatoria. Next base: position 9,629,406 of record OX453052.1, read on the forward strand.
AAAAAAGTAGTGGTGGTGGTGGTGGTGGTGGTGAATAGTAGCGGAATGAAGAACACAGGCTGGGCTCCTTACCTCGGTACACCGCGTAGGGGATCCGGAGTGACGGAAGAATTTCTCACCACTCCGGAATTTGTCGCATTCGCTGGTGATACGATGTTGCTTGGCTGACCCTGATGGTAACCCCCACCCCCAGCTGGACTGTGCCTGCACATAAGAGAAGCCCAATGTTATCCATCTTAAACAACTTATAGTTAAGTTGTCCAAATAAAAAGTGATCCAGCTTTATTTTTTAATCGTGCGTCAATGACTCTAAAGCGCGAGAGTACGAAAGGTTATTTTTTTATGTGAGGCTAGAAATTATTAAGGTAAACGGGCCAGTTTCGATCACCGTTAGAGCTCAGGCCCGTTTATTTTATTTTAAGCCTATTCAAAAGTTTTATTTACCTTATCGTAGGACTTGGTTGAGGTGGAACCAAAGATCCTCTGTGCTGCTGATATTGCGACAAAGAAGCTGCCGCAGGCGGCGAAGGATCAGGTGGAAGACCATTTTCCATTGGTGTAGAATGTCCACTCGAACTAGAGTGCGGTAGGTATGAACTATTGACCCGCGATTCGCGATTTACTCGCGATATCGTTGCCAGATTTCCTTGGGGACCTTCGGGATGCGGCATGTTTTGGTGCGACGGATTCACCGACGGGTGGATATTATTCACTGCAAATGCAAAGCACAATTTTTCGTGCGTAAATCATAGGTTTCCCTTTTTTAAATCAATATATTCATTTTCTATCATCTAAAGCATCTATTATATTTCTATCAACGTAGAGAAAAAGGTACATTTCATTTATTGTACCCATAGATAATTATTATTACATATTCTTGTAATTGATTTATAAATAAAATTAAATAAATAACATGATTCGATATTGATTCATCAATCAATAAATGAATTTTCTGTCATTTCATGTCGGGAACATGAAATCCTTTTTTTTCTATCAAAAACAGCATATCAGAAATACTTAAAATTTCATTGCTCGAGCTTAAGTTTAATAATTACAAAATATACTTGTATTTGCTTATAGTTATTTATATCAAAAAGTATTTTTATTTAATACAATTTTAATTAAATGTTTTCATCGTTTAATGAAAAGTAGTACATAATAATAACAACTCTTTGTTACTAACCTGGATGCGTGCTCGGCTGCGTCGTAAGTGGAATCGCTAGCCTAGCATTAACCGCCAGCAAATGATCTCGCCTCTGCAAAAGACTGTTTACGTGTTCTTCGAGTCTCAAATTTTCCGCCCTCAGCTGATGTAAACACGACAAAAGCGATGCAACTGCAAGAAAAATTATAGAGTTCATTTTTGTAATTGTCGCATGTAATTTATTATCACTGCTTCACGATCCCGCCAGAATTTCGTTCGGTTAAAAGAATAAACTTAAACATGCTGCGCATAAGCGTTAAAAAATAAAACCCATTCTCTTTATCGTATATCTTCATCGTCCAGATCGAAGGATAAATCCTGGAAAATTCATACAGTTTCTGCAAGTTCTTGTGCAATAATATTACTATCTATACTTTATATTTATATTACGTGCATTTGCATGAAGATTTATATATTTTTGAAGAACCGAAAAAAGAAAATCACCAGATTATTCCTATTAATCTTGTTGATTTAAATTAGTAGACCGAAAAAAACCCGAAAAGTCCATGCGATCGTAAGCGTGATTTTCCTTGCCGTACACTCACTGTCAAAGTGTTGAGCTTGTTCCATAAGAAATTGACTGCCCTGTTCCCACTGTCTTTCAAGCAGTTGATCGAGCGTTTGAGGAATGGCTCCACCTCCGAGTGCACCGGCGGTCGTGCTTGCGGCAGTATTGCTGTTTGTCGAAAACACTGAAGAAAACGAAGTGGCAGGGGCCGTCGTCTGATTCGACCGTATCTTTTGACACAGAAATATATCATGTAGCACAAAATAGTACATTTCACCACTTAAAGTTACAATAATCCAATGTGGTAAAGGCTTAGTGTTTCTCTCGGCTGTCGAACAAAATTTTTTTAGTACGACGGTGCGAAACTGCACTTTTCACGAACGAAATCTTACGCGAATGTTCACCGTCCTGATTCCTAAATCGATTCCAAATTAACGATAAAAACATTTAAGAATTTCTTTAGCTTTGCTTTCCTATTTAATCCTTCCTAACGACTGTTAATTTCCCATTAAAAATAGATAGAGTTTTCCTGTATTTCCGATGAATATTTTACTCAAGCACGAATTTAATGTGAAAAATCTGGATTTGCACAAATTACTCATTAAATATATTGCTATAGAAAAACATCACAAGCTCTTAACCCTTAAAGTTTCTTATAAATTGACTTATTTGGATGTGAGTTTGTTTTATTATCAATTTTTTGCTTAAAAAACTTAACATTATCGGATAAAGTAGAGAGTAGCAGTATCATTTTAATGTTTCTGTCCTACTCTGCTTCCTAGAAGAGGGATCTTTGTTTTTCTGACATTTTTACGTTGATATTTTCGTGTAAACTTCGGTTGAGGAAAATTAGATATAAAAAAATTATATTCAAATGGGATAATTTACGAAATTTCAAGGTTGAAAGGATCGTGATTTTTCCCCATACAGAAATATATTCAAAGAGTAATTTGTGTGAGTTTTAGATTTTTCGAGCATAAATTAATCCCATAATAAAATATTCATGGCGGATACCAATAAAGGCCATGCATTTTGAATGGGAAATTTCAGCCCCCTTGGCAGTTAGTTAAAGGTGGAATGAAAAATCTGAAACAATTTCAGCAGTTGTTTTTATTTATTTGGAACCGGTTTAGAAGACGGAACGGTAAAAATTCGATGAAACTCTGTTTAACGATTTTCTTAGTGCGTATTTCTGAACGGAAGACTGAAAAAGTATGTTATATCTATGAGAACCCAACGGAAATGTAATACAATTCGAGTGCTTACCGACGCGATGACACGACTGTGCAGCTGAGGTCCAACTAGATTGGTTGTCGAATTACTCGCTTCCGTAAATATCGAATGCGCCTCTAATTCTTGCGAAAGGGTATCCGACATTTTTTGTGCCATCGTCGATGTTGGATTTAATTGGTTACCGAGCATGTGCGGGGCGCTCACACCGTTTTGGAATCTGAGGTTCATAAATCGAATTCTTTAAAGATAAATCGATATACTCAAAAAGCGCGATTTTTTTAAACAAAATACGATTAAAAACAAAAATAAACGAATAAACGGTGAAACCTTGCATATTTCTTGTTCACAGAGGAAACTTTGTAAAAAGCAAAAAATAATGAGGAAGCAATGTGCAAGGTTTTACTTGGCATCCTTATTTTGTATACATGTGATATTTTCAATTTTAGCGAATTTTTAGCAGTCAACAGGAAATGAACAAAAATCGAAGTCATCTAAAATCCGAGCCCTTTGAGGGATCTTTATTCGATTAGATATGGCGCACCGATGAATCACTTTTCACCATACCAGCGGGGGAAATCCGACTTCCCGCCCTACGGGCTTTACGTAACTCGAACTTTCCGCTGGAGATACGGTGGAAAATAGTCTACTTTCACTCCACTTGGGAGTGAAAGTAGAGTATCCCCAACCGCGCGTTTACGACCCTCGGCTTCGGTTCGGGTGGTAATCTTACACGCGGTAGTCTACTTTCCCTCCCTCGTGTCGTAATATACTATTGTTTACGAGAATTCTTTGTGCTCGCTAGCTCAAATTTTGCAAAAGTTTATGCAATAACGCTAATTTTTTAGAAGTGTCAAAACAACATAAGATTCAAACTGCTTCACCGATTTTGTCCAAATCCAATACCAAAGGTCACATCACTTAGTTCATTTTTCTTATGATGTTTCAACCCTACATTTACACTTAGTTTGAAAATCGATAAATATATTGTACGCTTACAATTTAACATCTTTCTCTTCCTTGGTGTTATTAGTCAAGCCGGTTGGTGTGCTCGAAGCGGACGGAGTAGGTGTAATGGGAGCAGCAGCGCCGGCACTCTTCCGCTTCCTCCTTCCAGGTCCGACGCTGCTCATGCTTTCGGAGCCCGGGCTGCTGGGTGGAGAGTCTTTAACAACCGGGCCCATGGCGCTCCCAGAACCAGAGCCCACACTGCTGAAATGGCCAGTTCCCAGTGTGGGACCCTGAATAATCGATGGCACCGGGGCCACCGTAACGGACGGTGGCGGAGTTTGACGAATCGTCCGACTTGCACGTTTCGACGTCGTGACTACGGCACTATTCGACACAGAAGAAGCAACCGACGACACTGGCAGTGGTGGAGCTGCTGTAACGGGTTGACTATTCGAAGTCGAACCTCGCTTTGGTTTTCTTGTCCTTTCCGGCTTCTCCGTTGACTGAGAACTGTAATTAACACATCGAGCAAAAGGTTTTTCAAAAACCACAAAGCATTTATCACCATAACAGCAATCCGCAACTCCATAACCGGTTTGTCATTTAATTAAAAACGAAATTGGCGTTTCTCTTGAAAAATTTCACTGCAAATAATCATCAAATCTTCCATAAAGAAGAGAAACATAACCTGGAAAAAAACCTTTTTTTTGTTTCACATTTTTCGGGCGTTTCAAGAGCCGAAAGTCGAAGTAAAATGTCGGTTTTCGATTGATATTAACGGAAATGTCAACCGGTCGATGGTTTGTTGTGAGATTTGAAGTTTTGATAAAACTTGGAAATGACCTCGAGTGAACTGTTGTGCTCAATACACATAAAGCGGACTACTGTTATAAACACTCGATTTTTTTGCACGAACCTCGTAGCGATTTTGTGACTGACGGAACGGTTAAGCGTAGATTTCGCGATAAATCGGTTAGTTGGGGGGATTACCTGATAATTCGTGAGGGTGAGTGAGGTTTTATTCACTTGTGAAAGACGATTAATCGCTCGCGGAATATATCATTATAGATCGCGGAAGAGGTTAGAGCAACCTGCTTGTTTACCCCCCACGTCGGCCATTTTGAACGCAGCTCAGTGCACTCTCGAACTCGCCGCAACAATCGACCTTCTCGAAAGTGCATTCTCTCTCGTTACATTCATTTGAGCTCGCGGTTATCGATTGTTACTTGAATTTTTCAGTCACAGTTTAGGTTGCGCGGTGAACTTTATGCCGTGCGTTATCGCGTTAATCATTTTATTATAATCGATCGATAAGTCGTAATCGATTTTGCTCGAAAGTGCACTGAAAAAGTATTCTTACCATATTTTCCATTCCATTCTTTTTTGCGGTTTTTGCTCAAGGTTATCGATTGTTTCTTGAATTTTTCAGTCGCAGTTTTGGCTCTACAATATATTTTGTGTCCTACGCTTGCGCGTTGATAATTTCGTTATAATCGAACGATAATTCGTAATCGACCTTCTCGAAAGTTCATTGGAGGTGATCTGAAACGTTTACGAGTGCGAGAGAGACAAGACTAGTTGTGCGATTTCAAACTTCTACGCGACGGTTGATTTTAAAAATAACGTCGCCGTGCACAATTGTTGGACGGAGGGCCACGTTACCGGCTTTTATCGAAACGATCAACTGTGTCAGAGAAATATGGATTATAGTTTCTGTTACAAACCGAGTAGTTTCAAATCATCTCAACGTACACGCTTTTGTTGTTCTTTCTCGCTCTTTTGCAACCGCGAATGGCGTTGTCTCTGTCGCCCTCATGGCGACTCAGTGCAACACATGATGTTAAGGTGATTTTTCTCGTTCTCTCTCGCTCGACAGCGACTGCCAATCGCGTATTCGTATTATATATAAAAGTCGAGAAGTACTGACTGCAGAGTACAAAGATGCAGTCAGTACTTCTCATATTTTTCCTGAAACATCTATTGTGGCCAAAAAGAACGCTTTACAGTTTTAGTTACCGGCCAAGCAGTAGCACATCATTTTGAAGGAGAGTTCTGGACATCATCTTAAGGGGATGCTGGAGTAGATTTTTTTACCGTCTTATTTTTACCGTTGGTCTGTAAAAATAGGCGATTTCCTAGTATACACTATTCATCGGAAATATGCTACAAACATGTGTCAAATTTTGCAGGGATGTAATAAAAACATTCATGCTTGGGGGCCCGGTCGGATGACTGTTTAAAAAATACAGAGAATGTAAAAAATGAGATATTACTGGATCTCTCAAAAACCAATATGGCCGCTCGAAATGTCAACAGGTCTTTTGAGGTAAGATATAAACATGAGATATAAAGGTTGTGGCCGCAGTTAATGATATTGGATGAAGGTTTTTGGCTATTGGCGACCAAATAAAAAGAAGATAGCTGCTCTTCTGTTAAAACGTTTCGACCTTATTGTAGGTCCTCTTCAGTTATTATTCCTCATCTTACTTTGATGCAACATGTCTGGAACAATGTTACTATTTTGGCCGGATTGTCTGGCCATGTTGTCAGTGGGAGGTTGGTTAATTCAATTATTATTGAATTAACCAACAGTTTATGCGGATATTGGAATTACACAACGCGTCCCCGAGAATTTAGACTCGGTCGCTAAGTTAAGATGTCTTCAAGATGATCGCTAGTAATAATAAACAACAGAGATAAAGCACATGGAAAATGTAATGAAAAGTGCACGTTTATTTAACACTTACCTTCAAGTTTACTTTATGGTTAAAGTGATAGCAGTAATTGGCGACATGTGACAAACATTTTATTGGAAACAAAAAAAGGGGTCTTTCAAGATAAGTTGAAAATGCAATGAAGGTCAAAGTGATGAATAAAGAACTTTCGCTGCTTTAACTTCAAAAATCTGTGAAGGGTTGAAACATCAATCTGATTTGCCAGGGTTCATTTCGAACCCTGATTCATCACGAAGAAAACAAATTTACGCTGGAATCACTACATTATTATTTCACAAAGTTGGATTTTTTTTTTTCAAGTGTCATTAATAACACAAGTTTATCACGCTAAATCGATGTAATTTGTGCTACTAGAGACAAACTTGCTTTCCGTTTTGTCGAGAAAGAAATAATTTCATGAAAACATCCTAAAAAGTGTTATTTTACAAAATTTTGAATGATACCATCATGATTCGTTCAGATTTTCATAAGAATTCTATCGTATTTGTCAGTGTTTTGTCTATTTACCCTAGACAAGATCACTTGGAAATAAAAAACAGTTTGAGTGTTTAAAAAAAATATCAATATCTAATTATTAAATATATGAAGCATTGTTTAGAAGGGAAAAAAAAAAAAAAAAAAAAAAAAAATCATCAACCAAAGATTATTCCTAAAGTATCACAATTGAAGGTGATTTGTTACAAAAATATAAAACTTTTAAATAATGTTTGAAAAATTGTCGAATTAAAAAAATACTGTTTAGAAAAAAAGAAGTTGCCAGCAACAAGTCTCTCGTATCTATAATTTAAAAAAGCCCTTTTTGTTTTTATTAGATTACGTTCTAAGAAAATAAAGTGCAAAACCGGTTTAGGAGAAGTTAACATTATGAATAAAATATAATACCGAATGATTAAATGAGATGCTGGAGAAAGTTGCGCGGCGCTTAATGCGATGTTGACTTACCGCGATCTCTTAGCAGGTGCATCCTCGGCGGGGAATCTCTCGGGATTGGTAATTGCACTAGTCTTGGGTTCAGTGGCTGCGGCGGTTGTAATGATACTCTGTTGAAGCTGCTGGTAAAGCGTCGGCGCACTCGTCACGACGCTCTGCACCGAAGCTGGTAAGGAAGTTGCTGTCAGTGGCACGGATACCACAATGCTGTTCGACATTGTCGTCGTCGGCGGTGACTGATTAGCGACAGCACTTTGAGACTGCGTTATTGATATTATTACAGGTGTTGTCGTAGCCTCCGTTGTTACCGGATTACTCGAGATACTACTTTGCACAGGAACCGCCGGAGGACTTTCCACTTTAAGCTGTAAAAAAGGCGATTGTTCTGAGATAATTTTTTTTTTTTCCTTATACCCGTATTGTTTTCAGTCAATGCATAACCACTGCTGAAGGTATGCAATGTGTTTTATATTTTATAAACACCGATATTCAAGGGTCTACATTTACCTAAAAGCCTAAAAAAGGTTTTTCGAAGACCAAACTTTTTTTTTTTTTTTTTTTTTTTTTTTTCTTTTTTTTTTTTTCTCTAAGAAAGTTTCAATCGAACTGAAGCAATTAAGGTAGTAATGTCGGGAGGCAGTGGCAATAGCTCGTCGGCGCATATGTTTTTGATGTATTAAGAGTTCATGTGAATAATCGAAAACAAATAAAAGACCTAAGTTGGAAGTTGGAAGTTGGAAGTTGGAAGTTGGAAGTTGACCAACAGGCGAAGAGCTCCCTTGAGAATTATTGGCAGTTATTCAGATGGGAAATTATTCTGAATATATTTTGATAATGTTTGTCAGAACATAAATAACACACCTTTTTCGACTTTTCCGGTTCCGTCGTAGTGGTGAGACTCGTCGCTTCAGTGACTGTAGGTTGCACACTGTTGCTTGACGGTTGTTGCGAACCAATGGAACTCGCAGCAGCGACAACGACCGATCCACTAGCTTCGGAACTCACAGAATGATTGGAGTTATCATTTCCTATAACTGTTGGAGTTCTCGCGCCAGTTTTACGTTTTTTGCCCGTGTGGCCCGTCGTTTTGTTGGTTGAACTCGAAGAGCTCGATTTGGATTGGTTGCTGTTCTTGTGAACTGCGTTTGCGTTAGACGTGGACTTGAGTGTCCCCGGAGCAACGACCGAAGCTGGAGGCGCGGAAATTCCGCCGCTCTGCTCGTTTCCGAAAACACTCTCCGACTGAGTGACAATTGTCTCTACGAAATTCGAACTCGTAAATTTACTAGAGCCCCCAGAATTTGGTTGAACGTCTTTCGGCGTATTGCGGCCGCTACCGCTCTTTTCCTCGACTATTCCATTTATCTCCAGATTCGGACTCGCGTTCGATTTGCTCTTCGAGTTCGAAGTCGTCGACTTCGAGCTCGAACCTTTGCGCTTCGTCGTCGTTGACGTCGCTGTCGATGTCGGCGTCTTTTGAGGAGGCTCCGCTTCTTTCTCGGGGGACGAATCGGAAGAACCGTTATCTGCCGGGATCGGCTTGTATGGTGGTATTGTTTTCACGTTTCCACCTTTTTTCTGGAAGATTTTTAACAGTCGGACAAATATTCAAGGATACAAAACGTTAATTCTCCATTTTTTTTTCCCTCGACTTTTCGCTTATTGAAAAGGTTTTTCGTGATTTTTATATGTAATTTTTCTGTCCAAATGTCTAAATGAATGCGATCAAACTATCCATTTTCTTGAAATGATGAGCTAGATATTTTTTTAAAAATTGGGTTATTGAAAACCTTCAAATAAAAAAAAGGTTTCTAGCGAGCCGGAATAAATATTGTCTGCCGGGTCGGCATTGTTTTCATGTTGCCATACTTTTTCTGGAAAATTTTTTAATAGTCTAACAAATATTTCTTTTTGTCGTGGAATTTGCAACTTGGAAACGTCAGTGAAATAAAAATTTTATATCTCAAAACAATAAAAGATCTTGATTTTAGATTTATCATTGGTTTTTATTCCAGAATTTGGAGATTCGGTTTTCGATATTTAAGTCGGTTTTTTTAAAAAGACAATTCTCTAGAATCACAGAAACAGTAATTCAACAAATATGAATAAAGTTACAAAAATAATTAACTCTTTCATAGGATCGTTAATGCGCTGCTGGAGTAGATTTTCTTATCGACATTGGTGGTCGGTAAATATGTGCTATTTCTTAGTATACACTGCTTATCGTTACTACGTTACGTATATGATCTATATTCGACAGGGATATAATAAGAACATAGACGCATCAGCGTTCGGTCCAATTGCAGTCAGAAAGTTACACGAAAGTGAAAAAATGGCATATTATTGAACTTTCCGAAAACCAATATGGCCACGCTTGATATTTCAACGTCAGACCTTTTCTGTAAGATATAATCGTTACTGGTGGAACTTGGATATCTTAATCAAACCATACACCAATTCTGTAACGTTTTTCGAATATTCTAGAACCATAAGAATGTTGATAACGCAAGCAAAATCTACGTATAATCTAAACTACGTTCCCGTGGAAAATGCTCGTAGTTTTTGCCGAAAGCATACAAATTAGGCGAGCGCAGTTTAGGCTATACGTAGATTTTGCTGGTGTAATCAACATTCTGATGGTTCTGGAATATCCGAAAAACGGTAAGGAACCGTCGTCTGGTAGGATTTTACATATCCAAGTTCTAGGAAATGCTTATATCTTACACCAAAGGTTCATTGACATTCCAGTGCGACCCAATCGGTTTTTGGAAAGCTCAATATTGAATCGTTCATGTTCATGTTAAATCCTTGTCAAATATGAAGCATATACGAAACGATGAATAGTGTATACTACGAAAGAGCCTATATTTACCGAGCAATGTCGGTAAAAAAATCTACTCCAGCAGCCCTTTAATAAGTTATAGAATACTTTGGATGGTTTTCAGCTTTAATTACTTTTGGGGACTTACTAATTTCGAATAATGATGCTGGCAGTATCCGCAGTATTTAACATTATCGAGGTAATTGCCAGCCTCTTCACAAAGCAAACCTAACGCTTGGGCACAAGTGACATGAAATTGCTGCCTGCAGCCTGTCTTATTGCATTGCATGCACGCACCCACGTTTGCTCTGTTCCCTCTACCTTGTTCCTCACAAATGTAACACGTCTAGAATAACAAATTTGCCATTAATAACTATGAAATTGGAGTCAATGTTTATCGGCTATTCAGCGGAAAATAAGAAATCGCTATACTCACTTTGCTGAATCTCTCAGCAGGTATAAGTTGCAATATAATTGGCTCCATCGTCGTAACATTGCCGAAACGTACCTCGGGTATGTAAAGAGCACATACGACATGGGCCCAGCCCGCTTGATCTGTCCTTTTGAGCGCTCCATCGCGGCTCGGACACAACTCGCAACGCTGCTCCAACATTACGCATTACAACCACACGATTACTGACATTTCAATGACCACATTTTCCTAAATAAACCTCGTAATTTTCAAATAACACTTGAACGAAAAAAAAATCACGCCATTACTGACATTTCGATAACCAACTTTTCCTAATCAATACTAGTAATTTTCAAAGAAATTTCAAATAAAACGACCACATGGTTAGTGACATCTCAATGACTGATTTTGCCTCAACAAATCTCACAGTTTTCAAAGTTATTTAGTAAAGATTACCAACTTCTTTTAAGAGAGTTAACTAAACTCTGATTTCACGCTTGGGAAAAAATTGCATTTATTGTAATTAGGACAAAAAAATGATCACATCCAGAATGATCAAAATCATCTCGCAAGTAAATTTGACAGTTTGTTCTTATTTCCCATTTGTAAGTTGCTTAAGCCATTTTCACTTTTAGATTTTTGTTCAATTTTTTAGTAGTAAAGAATTTCAGGAAATTCAAATGACTTGAAAGAACAATGAAATAACAAAACAGTAGAAGGAATGTTTTGAACGAGATTATCAACAATTTATGAGAATATATATAGAAAAAAAATTGAACACTAAGTCCAAACCCATAGACAGAAAAAACTTACCACGCGAGCACTGCGTTCTTGCGATTCACACTTTCTGCAGTACCAAGGCCCCGTAGGTACAGTCACAATTCCATAACACGCTAAAACCATTAAGAAGATTGTTTATACAACTGCGAAAATGAATTGTGTTGATAAGTAAAGACTACAGCACTGGTTGGATTTCAACATTGCAGCAAGGATAGAAATTTATTTACAGCACATGACACTTATATTGCATCAATGGCACAGAGGTGGTCTCTCCAGAAGCAGTGGTAAATGCTATATAATGAAAAATTGCAATAATTGCAAAAAGTTGCAAATAATTCTACATCAAAGTATCGGAACACTTTGAAAGCCTAATGCTTTGGGAATATCCCAAATCTTGAAAATTAACAATTAACACAGTCATTATAGTAGTAATTATCATTGTTCCTTGAGTTACTCAAACATAATTTCAAAGACTTTCAAAAATGAAAAGTAATTCTGTAATCTAAACATCAATGATAAACATTTTAGAACAGATTATTCAATTATTAATAATATTTCATGTTTAAAACCTAAGTGATCTTTTCTAAACCTCAGCAGATAGTCTCCAATTGGAAAATGAAAGCAATATTTATAATTTGCAAGATCTATAAGTTGTGCATAAACATTTTACATACATATATTCATCTCCAAATTATTTTGAATTTAAAAATAAACTTGCAAAACCATTGAAAGAACAATAAAGACCCAAGAAATTTGTTTCAAAATCCAACAGAGTGTATGAAAATAAGATGGAAAAGTGGTATTCATTTCTAAGCATTCTGATTCTCTCATTATCATAAATGGTAAAAATTTCATCCAAATCAACCAAGGCCTCACCGAAATGTTAAAAAAATAAATGAAAACTTTTCTCCTTCCTAATGGTGTGCTCCAAAACAGAACACGGAGACAGTATTTCTATCATATTAATGATATTGACTTCTGCATAAACATTATTGATAAATTGTTCTCGAACTTCATAAAAAGAAACCCTCAAATCAAAATCCAAAGATAAAATGCATCTCTAAGATCCGCACCCCCTGCATAAACAACAGTAATTAACATTTTTGCTCAACATCCACAAAACTAATAACATATTTTTTAAACTGTTGTCATTCATATGGGGGTAAAAAAACAATACATAAAAACAATTTCTCTGCCGATAATTCACAAGATAACTATTTTTTTCAAACTCCCCTAAGGCTCATTTGAAAGATTTCAATAAACTCCAAGAAGCTTCTTCAATCCCTATCTGAGACCCTTGAAACAAAACTCAAAAACAGGATCCCTAAAATTCACATATCCAACGTAAACATCACGAATAAACATTTTTCTTCAACCTTCCAAAACTATATAAAAAATGTTTCAACTTCCATCAAACCTCTTAAAAAAACGACTCTGGAAATTTTCTTCGAGCATCTATGCATCTTTGTTAATCACGAATGATAAACAATTGCGTGTCTCTGGGAAACATTTTTTAAAATCTTTCAGAAATTATAGAAGCTGCAAGAACCTCAAAAAGCTTTTCCTATTGGGGATATATCTCCATATGTGGATGGCATCCGCATGACTTGTAAACATAACAAAAAAACATTTATCCCAACCCTCGAAAAACCTACAAAAAAACTTAAACAATCCCATAACCAAGATAAAAAACACAAATAATAAAAGATCATGAATCTCCATGAAACTTCATCAACCCTCAAAAACCTTTTTAAATCCTTCTAGGAAACCCTTGAATGCAAACCCCAAATGAAAAATGTACCCCTGTATAAACATCGCTTATCAGAATTTTTCTCAACTCTATAAAAAAATCTGGAAAACCAAAAAAAAAACGTGCGCGCCAGCATAAAATCTCCTTGAAACCATACAATCCCTTGAAATATCCCCCCAGCATCCGCGCATCACCGATGAACACGAGTGATAAACAATCGTTCTCTGGGCAACCTAACCTAACCATAATAATCCAAGATCACGTTGAGAGTGATTGTCGCGTGCCCGGAATTCCCTCCCGAACAAATCTTTTTCCGAAATCTCAAAAGCCCTAAAAAATCATCGCGAATCCCACGAGAGATTCGGAGCATTCCGCGTAATCGTGACGTCCAGGGTCGAGACTCCTGGCGTTGTGTATTTCGATAAATTCCGGCGGGATTCGGGAGAAAACATCGTGAAAATAGGGCGGTGGGTAAGGATATTGTGATAAAACGAACCTTGATGCACGGCAACGGTACATCCCTGTCCATCGCAGTAGACCAGCGGATTTTCGGTCCAACCCCTCTCGTCAGAACACACGCAGCACCCTCCAAGCATCTCCTTCATGCTGTGGTCCAGGCGGTTCGTGAGACGAGACTAGCAGCCCGAGCTATGCTAGCCGGCGAAATCGGGCCACTTGGTTACGTCTGTCTCGTGAATAGATCATTCTGAGGTGTTTATCGGACCTCTTACCAACTCGATTAGGAGCTTTCTAATTGCCTTCTCGATAGTGGCTTTATTAAAAGCTTCGGGGTGTACCGAAGAAGGACAAAAAAACAACACCTTTTTAAAACATCGTACGGTTGTTTTACATATATACGTGTATATATATGTATATATACGCATACGCGTATGTATGCGATGTAGTGTGTACAGTCGTGGCGTACCTCGCGTATACAGATTGTATAGAGATTGTCCACCACGCGCGTGACGCACACAACGACACCGACCTCGGCTGTGGGCCCCGCAATGCAACGCGGGGGCCGTCAGGCTCTCTCTAAACGCGAGCCCCCGGCCTTAACCCGCCCACGTGATAAGCGAGCCGCTTTGATATGCGCTTTTATAGGCTTTTCCGCATCGGTCAGATGTTGTCTTAATAATAAATAAAACGAATGCACGCACAACGCCTCCGAACGCGCACCGAACGTTTGTTATTCACTGTGGCGGCTCTCTCTATTTGTTTCGTTGGTCGGCCATTTTGTTTTTCGGTAGTCGCGCGCGACTCGCGCACGCGCCCAACTTGAGCCCGCCACAAACGGGATGCATCATGGGCTATCGCCAAGAAGGAGACACACTATGTCTCTATGAATATTGTGTCCGTAGGTTTATGTACCTTCGGAGAGAGCTAGCTGCACGACCGCCCACACTGCACACTTGTGCAGAGCGCTTTCTACCTCTCCTTCCTTCTCTAACTCTCTTCGTTCTTTCACTACTAAGCAACTTCTAACGCTCTAACGTAGCGTCACTGCGTGACGGTCTTGCAGTCACGTTTTAGGCAACGACGCGCGAGCTTCTCTTCTTTGTTACATTGATTCTCGGACTAAGTGAGGGTAAGTTTTGGATATAGATATCAGTAATATTGTTTATGAAGGAGAATTTCGGGTTTTAGAAAACGGGCATGTCAATTCTATAGGAAGTTGGATGAAGAAATTGAGATGTAGGCTACACGAAATATTTTTTTGCTTGAAATAAGCTTTGCTTGTGAAAAACTTTGTTAATGAGAATAGAGTCGGCAAAGAATCACAAGTAATGAATAAGTTATGTGTACACGAAAAGAGCTGCACAAAAACGCGTATCACAATATATATTGTGGGACTTATCGAGTTCGTTAAAATTGCAGCATCTTTCTCGCTGCTTCTCAATCCTCTTCGTCTAATCGAGTTCTAACGTAGCGCCACTGTGTGACAGTGTTGCAGTCACGTAGACAACGACGCGCGAGCTTCTCTTCTTTGTTACATTGATTCTTAGAGCAAGTGAGGCTAAGTTTCGAATATACAAATTAGTAATATTGTTTATGAAGGGGACATTCGGGTTTTTCGGAAACGGGAATGTCAATCTAATAGGAAGTTGGATAAAGAAATTGAGATGTAGTCTAAAGGAAAAAATTGTTTTGTTCGGAATAAACTTGGCTATAAAAAAAAGTTGCTAATAAAAATATAGTTAACAAAAAATCGCAAGAAATGCATAAGTTATGTATAACTTTAGCACCATAAAACAGCAGTGTGAAACTCATGAATATGTGTTTCAAAGGAATTTGTTGATCCGATCGGTTGGTTCATTGACAAGGAAATATCTCTCTGGTTATGTCCGTTAAGAGGCCGTGCTTCGAGCTTGAAGCAAACAACGGCATCGCACTTTGTATCTCTTGCTCCTTCTAAAACTCTTCGCTTTTTCTCCAATCAAGTTCAAACGCTTTGACGCAGCGCCACTGCGTGACAGTCTTGCACTCACTGTCACGTAGAGAACGACGCCGTGAGCTTCTCTTTGTTACATTGATTCTTCGAGTTAGCGAGATGTGTGCATAAGTTTCCAATACGGAGATCGGTAATATTGTTTATCAATGGATAATTCACATTTTAGGAAAATGAAATATCATTCTACTGCGCCGTTGAATAGAAGAATTGAGATATAGCGAAAAGGGAATGATTGTTTTGTTGTTTGGAACAACTTTTTTTAGAAAAAAAGTCGGTAATGAAAATATAGTGGGCGTGTATACATCGGATGCATGCATGAAGAGAACTGCACAACGATGCATATCGTAAGCACTATTCGAATTTGTAGAAAGCATTGCACCATTTCTCTCGATACACTCTCGTTCCTACTGAACACGTTCCTCTTGCCCTCAAAGCCTTGCGACTTGTCTAATCAAGTTCTAACATTTTTACGTGGCGCCACTGACACTCTCGCAGTTGAGTAGATATACAAAAACAAAGCGCGAGCTTTTTTCCTCTTCTTTGATATGGTCATGTCGAATTCTCGATAGATATAACAGCGGATATGGAAATCGCTAACAAAAACTATAATCTCGTTTACGAAGACACAATTCGTGTTGAATAACTAGATAATGAATAGAAAATTCCGTCCCACCGCAAAATTATATAATCTGAAATTATTTTCGAAAGAAAAATCTTTCAGGTTCATGCTGAAGAGAGGAAATTATTTTTTATTTTCCTTTTAGTGCAAAGAAGAGTTGATCTTATAATGAACAACGACTTTTCTCACTAATACTCATCACCCATAATTCAGCTTTTCACTCAGATGTATTTTTGTGTCATTTTTCGTTTGATTATATCTAATTGAAGTCTTTCGTTTTGTATCGCAGGTGTTGGAGTGTCCTGCAATGTTTTCACCGGTTCAAATTTCGCCCAAAGAAACCTACAGCATCGAAGTCGCAGGTCCTCATCATTTTTCGAGTGTATTGCGAATAATGCGCGAGAATTTTAATTACGAAGAAACAATGTTTAAAAGTTTATACTCGAGTGTCGTTATGAGTGATGACGAGAAGAAGCGAATGGACGAGTTCTTCGATGCATCGATAAAATTAGCGTTTCAAAAGTCAAAGTCTTTAGTGGCGGTGCACAGAGAGACTCTGCAAGTCGTGGGGGCCAACATCACGTCTGTTAGCGTTAACCCGAAAACGGCAAGTTATAAGGATCAAATTGCCGCAGTTTTTGCAGTCGAAATACCGATTCCTCCGTTAGCGAAAACGTATATCGAGTATCTGACGAAAATGAACAAAGAGGCGAATCTCTTCAAGAAATATCCGGATGCCAGAGCTCTGTGGGAATTTTACGCCATAGCAATCGATAAAAATCACCGGAAGTTGGGCCTCGCGAAGGATTTAATGACCGCTGGTATAGCTTTGGCGAAAGAGGCGAGAGTTCCTCTTGTTTTTGGAGTTTTTACTTCGATATACTCGAGAAAGAGCGCCGAGAAAGTTGGTATGAAATCTATATTGGAGTTTGATCTAAATCAGTACGAAGATGCAAATGGCACCAAGGTTTTCAAAGACACTGAACCTCATAATATTGTATCGGTTATGGTTCTTGAAATTTAATGTCTTTACGAATTTTTGTGGTATTTCTCTACAGTATTAATAGAAAATGAAATGTCATAATTTAATAAAATCGATAATAAAAATAAATGATTTTTCACGATTTTCTTCAAAATACTGAGTTGAGTATTAATAATCGTTGCTATCTTGATTATTTATAGATTTTTAAGTTAGGTTAGTGAAAATATGAAAGCCTTTATTTCAAAGAATCTCACAAGCAAATTGAGGTATCTTAGAGAACATATCTTAATTTTCTTTGTTTCACAAAGACTTCCACCCGTAATGAAAAATTACAAAATCCCACCGATCAAAAAGAGAAATAAGCTCTGTTAAAAAAGCCGATTTTTTATTGATTTAACTTTTCGGTGATTTCAAAGTCGAAAAAAGCGACGATTCAAATTTAATCAGTATAAAGATGCAAATAGCATCATATTTTTCTCGTCATTTTTGGGTATTTTCTTTATAGCATAATTAAATTAAAATAACTCATAAGTTCATAAAATTAATAATAATACTAAAAGATCTTCTATAAAAGGCGCCATAGAAATTGTTGTGCCTTCAGCTGTCTACAGATTTCGAAAGTTTGGTTAGTAAAAATACCACAAGTGTTTTATTAATAACGGTCAAGTGCAAAAATTAAGTTATCATAACGATCTTAGCGTAACTTTTTTCCGTTCGGCAAGATCGTCGAAACAGAAAAAAAATTGAATATCCGTCGTACAAAAAAAAAATTGTTCGCTCATTGAAATTACTGATTTTTCGTGATTTTAACTGTACGGCAATTCTGAAATCGGAATAAAACAGAAGAAATCGGCGCGTTTTACCAAATTTCAAGTTTCTATGTGACCGAAAATTTTATTTGTATCACAATGAATACCAATATTGTAACCAAAGAGCTATTTATTCAGCAAGATCTTTAAAACGAAGAAAAGAAATTCAAATTCAGTGTAGGAAAAAAAAAAACGGGCGTATTCAACTAAAAGAATATGGGACCAGCAATTCTCTGTTGATGACGACAACACCGACATCGTAACCAAAAAGCTATTTACCCGAAGAATATTACGACCGATCTATTTTAACGTGGGACGGCCCATATAAAAAACAGCGTAATAATAATAATAATAATAATAATGACAATGGAATGGTGCAAGGGGATACGAGCGCTGCAATGCGAGCCGCTCGCGTCAGCTTGCAGCTTCGCGGGCGATGGTAAAATAAGTCTCGACAGAACCGGCAAGCGACCTGGTTTCGTTTCTTCTTCTTTTCTTGCTTGCGATTCGCGCAGAGCGGAAGCTATCTGTCATTCTCAATCGAAAGTCTTTCGCTCTGCGCTTTGATAGTAAAAAAAAAACTTGACGTTCGCGTATTGTTGTCCGCGGTCAGTTAAAACCAACGAACCGTAGGAACGATGCCCGCGTACGATTTTCCGTCGGCACCAATTTTCTTATAAATCATATGAGAAATTGGATATTATTATACGGTACGTATTTCATAACAATTTTTCAATCGCAATAGCGCTAAATAATCATATGTTTCGTAAATATACAGGTTTAAGTCCGGTTTGTTTACAGCCGGACGGAGAAAACATTGACTTAAAGACGTTTGACGTTTAATGTGTCAACGTATGTGAGAGTGAGAGGATATTAATCGCGCGACTCATACAACATGCTGAATATAGGCATAAGCACATTTATTTTCCGTATGTCTGTGTATGTATATATAAATATCCTATACATATCTATACATATATGTACACAAAGCAGGTGCGCCGATAGTACGAGTGTCCAAATTATTTATATAATCAGCTTAAATGATTCGCCTCCGTTTTTCAGGGTACGTTTTTTCGACGTTTGACATTTGGAGGCAAATGCGAGGAAAAAACAAATTGAGCTAAGAACTATTTTTGAGAGAGACGTTCGTAAGATTGGTTTTTTTGGGATAGCTGCTTTTAGATTTTTTTGGAGCAAAGACGAAAATCTATATTTATCTTCGCTTATTTTCTGCGGCAGGTTTTACGGGCGACGGCCTTGAAATATCGTCACGTGAATGTGGGTTTGTTGTTTTCTCTCGTGAGCATAGATACGTCACTGCTTCAACCCGACCAATCAGTGAGCGCGGTTAGTCGAACGCACCAATGGGATGCGAAATGGCGCGAAATACTTGCGGCGTTATAGAGGTTTGAGTTTATCGATGAATTGGTCTTCAGGAACGTATTAATTACTGTAGTTTTAATACGTGAAAATATTAAATGGTTATCAAAGAGGATATTTCATAATATAAACGTTGAGGCATCTAATATGTCGATATTAATATACACATGCACATTATTCATGGTTATTGTATCCTGATTATTTTTATTGTCATTGGTAAAATATAGATTCTGCAATTAAAAGTTCAAATCCGAGGTAAAGTTCAAATTTGGAAATATCAATTCTTTTGATGCTGAGATTATCGATAATCAGCTGTAGACGTAATAATTCGTAATGTAATATTATGGATGTGTGGTTTGATGAATCAAACGATGTAGATACATGGAATAAATTATAGTTTTATGAAACCCAACAGATAATTTATTGTCCTGGGAGGAGTGAGAAATTCATATTGTAGCCATATTTTTTTTTTCGAATAAGAAGATGAATTCAAAATTGCAATTATGGGGACCTAAAATAATTGGTATTTTTTTTTTTAAATATTCTTTTGTATTTCTAATTCATACACAATATTAATCACATTCGAAATTAACGAGAGAATAATATTTAAGTATGATAAGTGCTAAGCCACACAATTATAGGCTTGTAAGTCTTGAAATTACATTCTTGAAGGGATTTACTTCGATTCTTTATGTGGGACGTGGCCAATGTCATGATAAGATATCATCTATCCAGAAAATGCTTGGATATGAATATTAAAAAAAAAAAACAAGTACCCGCACTGGTTTTGTAACTGAAAAATTTAATTAAAAAAACTGCTTTTTAAATATATTCATGAAAATTTATTTTGATAAGTTATAACCAATATATTTCAAGAATATAAAAAAAAATATTTTTTTTTGGAACACAATCCAGATAAAAAATATAATCTGTCTCTTCAAATAATGACCGAATAAAAAAATAATAATAACGATAATTAACAACTTTTTTAACAATTGAAACGTAATTGAAGAAACGATGCGAGTCTTAACGACTTGATTGAGAAAAAATTGTTCATGTGTGGAGTTCGAATTTGACATTTACGAAATGTTTGAGTGACGAGTAAATTGTCATTGATCGCGTGACGTTTATCGAAACTTATACGATGTGTAAACATAACAAGAGAAACTCGTAGAGAGACACAATCGTGAATACTCATATATAACGGAGAAGTGACTGATAACGGATAAGCAAAGTCTGTCGGCGGCTGCAGGAGACATTTGAAAACGCTTCCATACAATGTTTTCATGGTATTCATTATTTAGTGATGGTCTTTAGGTGGTGCATGCTACTGCCCCCTCTTTTCCCACATTACCCACTGATACTAATACCCGACGCCGAAGACTTTGTGGGAGTCAATCCGCACTGCATATGTCCAGTCTTTGGTGACCCGTCGTCGTGTTAAGTGCTGCTTATAGAATTTTAGAACGATGAGGTGCGTTTAAACTTTTTATTCAAACATTTTTTTTTTCCTTCAGCAATTTATCACAAATACGCAAATAATTTTCTTCATGACCAAATAATCATATTTTGCCAAGTGTAAAAAATATTTAAAAAAAACCGAAAGAATTTTTATATATTTCAATATTAATGTTAAACTTAGGAGTCGAAAACAATGTATGAAAATCCAAAAAAAACATAAATTATTATCAGTATTGACCTGGTTTTTTGGCATAACAAAAAAATGAAGTAAGACGTCATAAACAGCGAATTGCTTCATTTACTGTTTCGTCATTGTGGGTCGAGAGGAGATAATAAATATAAGAACATTGCAGAAGACGTAAAGACCTAAACTCGTAAATTCTGTCGTGGAAATATTTTATAATCCTACTTCTAGATAAATTATTATTAGCAGCAGCTTGCAAACAGCGTTGAAAGAGTTGCTAAATGAATTTAGTTTTCGTTGAAAAAAAAAATGAGACTAAGCAAAGAGCGTAAGCAATTTTCTATTGCTGATTTATCGTTATCGGATGTTGTAAATGAACGTTTTCAAGAATATTCAAAAAATAATGTGGAATATTAAAAAAATAACCGGTAAAAATCCACAATATTAAAAAATTAAAAAAAGTTAAATTTATCCATCGAATATTCACAAATTTTTATTTGTTACCATCAGTAGATAAAGTACCGATGGAAGTGTATGGGAAACCACAATAATAAAATTTATTGTACCGACGGAAAACATTTAGGTTTAAAAATTGACGCAAAACAGTAGAATTTTGCACATTATCCCGTCGTGATTTTTCGCTTTATAAAAAACTAACTCTAAAAGGCAGTTTGTTGAATAACTTCAGTTTCCTCACAGAGAAACCTTTGTATTTGTAAGTAATGTGCAACGTTCTACTTTCCATCCTTGTTTTAAATCAATAAATAAAGAACGGACTCCTTTCAATTGTTCTCGTTGAGCAATAATAAATGAAAATTAAATTCCTGTAAAATTCGAACCCTTGTTCCGATCTTCGCGAAATTGAATAGGTCCATTTTTTTGCTTATGGATAAATTTTGTGACCACGGTTTTAATTTTTCCAGTAGTTTCCTAAATGCAATACCGTCAAATTTTTTATCTGTCATAGGTCCATAAAATTTGAACCGTTTAACCGATTTTTCCTAAATTTAATCCCGACGGTGGCATCACTACATTCAATTTTCATGCACTCAGAAAAAAATCTGGTAATTAAGAAAAAATTGTTAGACCGAAGATAATCTAACTATGAACTATAATTCCCCGGAAGATATCTATATTCTATGGTTACACCAAATATAAGATAATAGTCGGATGAACCATTAATATAATTCCCAGGAGTAACGTTTATCTTTTATGGTTATAGCAAATATAATTATAGGAACAACCATAAAAATGATAATAGTCTAAGAAACTAGTCTAACTATTTCAGATATGCCGTTCTGTTGCATATAGGATTTCAATGTTTGTTTCTAATAACCTTGCAATTATCGTTCATCGAACCATATTATCATTGCTTTAACCATCAACAATATGATTTTCTCTCAGTGTACGAAGTTTCACTTCCGCAGCTAAAAATTTGTTTGAGTTAGAGCGTTGACGGATATCGTGACTTGCGATATTGCAGAAAATCATCAGATTGCAGGATTGTGGTTTGGGTACAAAAAAATAATTTCCACACGGATAATTTTTTTTTTTTTTTTTTTTTTTTTCAACCGAAACTCAATCCAAGCCGCGCTGATGATTTTTCGGCGATATCGACCGTCATACAGGAATACTCAGTCATTTTCTTAGGCAAAAAAATTACCGTTTTTCAATTTGGAAAATAACAATTTTCTCTGGTTTTCGGAACTTCTACTAGAACATCAATTGGTGCCACTCTGGCGATTTTTTTTAGATATCAGAAGTCATGCGAGAATTCTCTGTAATTTTTGAGATAAAAAAAAATATATATCTGGTGTAAAAGATTTTGATGAAAACTTTCTTGGCAAGGGAGCAAAATTTGGATGAGAAATGAAATTTTCTACGTGATTATAAATGGAATTGGAATTTTGTTATGCCTAGTAGCCGCAAGAGGATGCCGTCCTATCGGCCATGGGGTTCGACGGACGATGGGGCAATAGAATTTGAATCGTTAACGACAAGAACCTGCGAAGGTGCTTTAGATGTTATAAGAGAGGCATTTTTTACGGACGAAAATGTAAGCATCGGTGTCGAGCTCCTTTCGGAGCCTGGAGCGTGTAAAGAACTCGAGGAATTATGTGTGGACGCTATCAGGGATGGTGTTAGCGTCGTTGCCATCGATGTGACAACCGGTCAAGTCGTCGGTGCGGCCCTCAACAAAATCCAAGTTCGTATACAGTCTACAACATTTTTTACAGTATATTCCAAGAAATTATTTTCAACATAATTTCCGGTTTTTCTGCTAGATAAAAAAGTCTTAAAATCTAACTTTCTAAAACTGTTAATGACGGATTATTTCATGTATGGCTTAATCACAAACAATTTTCACCGTATTTTTAAATCGTTGCTCCGTTATCAGATCTGCTATCATAGTTCTTATTATCGGCGCAAAGCTTTTTCAAATATTACTTTGAAATTGAAATTATTTTTGAGAGAACGTTGAGAGTGTGTTATTTATAGTGAAAAGACGCTTTTTAAATCGAATTTATACGGTAAAAGTTGATAAAAAATTTAAATAAAGTAGATCTTTTTGAAATTGCTTTCTCATTACTATTCATATTTTATAAAGTCCTCTCCATGAGGAAGTATAATACTTGATTTTGGCTTTCTTATAGAGGCATTAATATTGTGTTACAAACAACTTTGAACGTATCGTTAGATATTCTGAAATAATAGATTTAAAAAAATGAAAGACGTTACACCAGGTTAAACCAAAAAAACTCGGTTTCGTTGCTGCTCTATTACAGTTTCCTACTCAGCAATGTAACTGTTATGTAACAACAGTGTTATTTCTGTTTACTGGGTAGTTATAAATTTTTAAGTTGATTAACGTGTGGGATAAATAAAAAAAAAATAGCTCTATTGAAAGAATAATTTTATCCGAATTCAATACAAAAATATACACAACAAAATATTTTAAGGTTAACGACTATAATTTTGAAAAAAAAAAAAAAACTTTCAAATGGAATAAAGAATTATTTTTTAATATTTACAGATTCAATGAATAGGATAATGATTTGTTTGAACATAGTTGGGATTTCGATGAAAAGAATAATTGTTTTTCCAAATAATTTTTGCAGGTTCGATCAGATCCAACGTTGAAAGGATCCTTCGAGCGGTTCAGCGAGAGATGCAAGTGCAAAGCCTCAAAAGGCTTAGTCGATTACATGATAAACGTGGATTCAAGAGTGGACATGTTCGAGCACTTCAATGTCGATTGTATCCTGGAAATAATGTTCATAGCGACGAAAAGGAATTACAGGAGGCGAAGAATTGGCGAGTTATTGGTAGCAGCCTCTGTGGAAATCGGCAGAGAATTGAACCGAGGAAAGAAGGTCAAGACGCCGGTCGAAATCGAAGGTCTAGAAATCGTCAACAATGCCGACTGCATTCCAGGCCTCGTTTCCATGATAGCGACCTCAAATTATTCAAAAAGGATTGCCGATCGTATGGGCTTCATCACATTGACCAAGGCTAATTTCGACGAATTTACCTTCGCCGGTAAAACTTTCAGCGAACGAATCGGCAACGAACACAAATTCAGTTGGGCTGTCGCCAAAAGACTTACTTATCCCAAGACTTCTATTGTATAATTGTCTCTTGAAAAATGCTGAAGAAATTATTAAAGGGACCCAATCACTGAAATAAGCTCATAAGAAAATAATATTCTGTAAATGAACTTCTTTTAAAAAATCTTACTTAAAGTAAACCTCATTAAATTCATAACAATCTTGGCAATCACGAAAACTTTGATCTTTTCCTGAAAACAACTGTCAAAGTGACCATGAAAATAACTTTCAATAGAAGTAATTTTTCGCACTGAAAAATATTTCGGAAATGTTCAAAACGACCCTCGAATGACCAAACTGAAATAATCTTATGCTTATTTTTTCGTCACTGTAACCAAAAACTTACTGTCGAGATGACCTTCTGACGGTAAGGTTGTTTCGACAGTAAGTTATCAGTTCCAGAGACGAAAAAGTGACTGTCGTATTCTTTTAGTTCGATTATTTCAGAGGTCAATTCGATAAGTTCCGAAAGTTTCTTACATGATAAAACTTCTATGGGGTTTTTCTTTAAAGGGAAAAGAACAATTTAGTCTATCGAACTTTGACGTTTATTTTCTTATATATTTGAGTGTGTGAATAATCCTTTAAAAGGCGATACAACAATGAACTGCTGAGCAATGATCTCTTTTCGTGGGTGCCTTGCCACTGTAGTTTCTAATTCGCGGGAAAGACGCAGCTTGTAATACTTGTCTAAAAAAAAAAACTCGAAAGAATTTTTATATTCTTTTTTCTGCGTGAACTAAGGAAATTGTTAAAAAAATATGATTTAAAATACTTTTTCTGCATGTTAAAGTGATTTCTTCTTTTTCTGCTAAAAAAACGCATTTTTTTAAACCTAGTAAAGTTATAACTTCACGATTATTTATACTTTTTCATTTTTTTTGGTTCAGACAAGAATTACAAATTGCATCTTACTGGCCAATTGGAAACTACAGTGGCAAGTCATTCATAGAAACGGATCATTACTCTACAGTTTATTATTGAACCTACTTTTGGAAAAAAATATTATACATACGATAATATAACTGAAAGTTCGCTGGGCTAAATTTCTTTTCTCCCGTTTAAAAAAAATTCGCGAACAACAGCTTTTTTGGGTCCCGTAAAGCGCAAACCCTCTTAAGCTTACCAGAGATATTATTTTTCTTATTGTTATTGACTTTGCGTCATATATATATATATATATATATATATATATATATTATTTTTTTTTCACGTACTTTACTCCGATGTACATGGTATACATATCATAAATATAGTACATTTCTATTCTATGTCCAACTATCTGTTGTTAATTGTAAATTGTTGTATAAATTAAAGCTATATTTTCATAGACAATGTGAGCTGTTGTTATTATTCTTAACAATCTACCTTTTTTATCTTCCGTGAAATTAGTTGCTTCTGAAAAGCGGTACAGTACGGTTTTACAGTACTCTGTTCATTTTACGTGTATTTTACGATGTGGTTTTATGGATTTATTGCTATAAGTGCCATTCCATGGCAGTTTGGTCTCTCATTCGAATTTTTCCTTTTTTCACGCATTCCGACAATTTTTATTCCGCTCTTAACTTTATATAACCCTTAGTTCTTTACATAGAAACTATAGGAAAATGTACAATGATGGCAAACGTTATTTACTAGAATAATAAATATAAATGAATAAGTATAACTTAGTTAATGATCTGACGAAGCATGTCTCATATTTTCAAAAAGATTTAATCTTATCGATGGGTCGAAGCTGCCGCGTTGGTGTAAATACATTTTCTGCAGGCAATATTTCGCACGGAATATTTCCACGAGAACAAATAGAATGGCGTTTTTATTGCGTATACGTAGACAATACGGTTTTCTATTTTTAGTCACGCAATTTATGTGACGGAAGATGGGAAATTTGTTCTCATCGTTTTTACTTCCTCACAGAAGGCGCTTTGTTTTCATGTTAAAAAAAATTTCGAGATTTTTATGTCGGAACACTTAGGATTATTAAAAACATCGAGAAAAGTGGTTTATTGATTGCTGCAATTTTTACGAACTGTATCGGGGGCAACTTTTATTTCATCGCGCTTAGAGATTTTTCAAAAAAGAACGCGCGCGCTCTACTTTGCAAATTGTTCCCTCATTATTTTTGGTTTTTCTTACAAAGGCTTCGGCTAGGAAGAAGCCGAAATCGATTAACATACTTCCTCATAGAGATAACTTGTAAGACAAACCAAACATAATGAGTAAGCAATTTGCCAAGTTCAACTTTGCATTTTTTTTTGTGTACATACATTAAAAACTGTTTGTGTTCTAAGATCTTGTGAAAAATACATATTTCGTTAAATTACAAAAACAATTTTTTTGAAATGAATATGTTGTTAAAGATTTGTCCATTTGTCTAATATTACTATCGACTTTCAGAAAATTTTCCAGAAAATTTTTACGGTTTTTGTTGTGCTCGATTCCCTTACTATGGGAAAATGTGTTGATGTAGTATTTGCAAAATATATTCGGTGAGGGGATTGAGTGATCCGCGAGCAGTGAATGCTTCGTTAGATCGCTAACGAAGTTTGACAACTCTACTTTTAGCACTTCGTAGGTCTCGCACAGCTTCATCGTGCTAGGCGACTTGATTGTTCTATATTTTACCTCACCATGAAATCAATCCGAAGCGGATAATAATTTCCATGAAAATATTACTTCAAACATTTTGTGCTTCCTTTTTAGAGGAAGCTTTGTTTTCGTGAAAAAACATTTTTTCCGAGTTTTTCATGTCAGGATACTCAAAATGGTCGAGAAACGTCGAGAAAAACGGTTTTTACGAAATGTCTGTATGTATGTGCGTGAGTATGTGCAGACATTCTTGTACGCACGATAACGGTCGTAATTTTCTACGGATTTTCTTTTATATTGGCACGCAATTGCTTATGCAAATAACTAGGTATCGGGTTTCAATTTAGTTTACATATGTACTATGATTACACAATTTTTGACTAACAATTTTACACAAATCGGTGGAGCGGTAAAAATTTTACATTCTTTGAATTATCATAAAAAGGTCTTCCGAGTATACACTGTATATCCTGTCTATGAATGGAGCGAGTATTTATAAATAAATACGAGACTGGGTGTTGAGTCTTGTTAAGAAAAAAAATGAAGTCAATGTCACGGAACGGTTCGGTGATAAAATGGAGGAAGAGAATAGAAATGAAAAGACGGGAGTGATAAATGGCCCTACTATAACTATAGTCGGGCATTGTTCGACCGTTGTGGAGAATTGAATAAATTAGCACACAAGAAGAAGAAGGGAGGAGCACGAGTTTGCCGCGGCTCGTGCACTCTCACTGATAGAGGCAATCGAAGAGGAAGCGCGCAACTTGCGCGCTCACCGATTAATTCACCACCTACCGTCCTCCAAACGTTTCCCACTTGGATTTTCTCACCTCACCTTCAGATAACATCCAACTGTCGTCTCTGCTGGAGCTTTTCTCCACTCTCCCACTATTCTGTGAGTTTTATCTTTCCACTTCTTTATTTCTTTCTTGATTGTATTTTCAAAATTCATTCTTTTTTTTCAAACTTTATCTTAACAATATGTTATTTTGTCGAAAATATAAGAAACTTGTGGGCAAACAAAAAAATCATCAGATCAGCATGAATACAACCGTTTTGTGCGCTTGATTTCGATCTTAATTGTAGAAAAATTTTTCATCCAATTTTTCGATACTTTATATTAACAATCTTTGCTCGAGAATATATAAAACACTTGTGATCGGCTGGACAAACTAATCATGAATTCATCATCATCATCATCATCATCAAGAAGAAAGCGCTTTTGCTAGGACAGCCAATCTTGTGTTAAAATAGTGACAACGTTCCGGTATTTAGTAAACTGAAGATTTTTTTGCTGATCTAGCATATCACACACAATGCTATCACAATTTTGGTAATGAAAATTGTTTGGCCATAAAAACCGTTTTATCGCTGCTTTTGAATGAAAGTAACGTTTGAACAAAAAAAAAAACAGTATTCTTTATTATGTTGTTTTCATCTATAAATAACGACAGCTTTGTTAACAATCTATGTGTTTATAATGTGTATCGTTATGGAAACAAATGATAGTGTGGATATGAAATTGATCAAAATTAGAACAGTGTCTGTTAAAGTTAGTTAATTACATTATCTATTAGTATAACAACTGTTTTATTTGTTCGGTGAAAAAATGAAACTTTATTTTAAAAAAGTATAATTTTTTTGTCGATGTATTTAGGATCTTTAATGGTGCTTTTTTCCTATTTGTGCCGATCTCTGAAAGAGTCTTATCATTGTTGGAATAAAAGGAAATGTATTGATTTTTGAAGTGACAAATACAACTTTTGACATAGACTGTGAATAATTACAGATATAGGAGAAAATTGAAAATGTTCAGTCGTTTTGGCCCAGGCCCCAATGGTCCCATCGAGTACATGATTTTGCCCCAGGAAAAAATCGAAGCGGCGTTGAATGTTCAACAAAAATCCATGCGGCAAGAAAATGTTGCGTTGGGGGTTGGAATTTTTGAGGAAAAAGGCGCAGCTGAGGCAATGAAACTAGTTATCAATGAAGTGATTAAAGACGGAAATACTGTAATTGCGGTAGACGTGAAAACTAGTGATGTAGTTGGGGCTTCGTTCAACAAGCTGCACGTAAGTTTAGGCACTGATAAATAAATTCATCCATATTCACGAAACATAAAGAAATATTATTCCTTCGCTACGAAAACTTCAGTATATTCTGCTCGTTATCTTTAACTATTCCAAAAATATTGTGCCATTAACAATTTTTTTGTTATTACCCTCAAGGACATGATTTTTTTAAATAATCGATATTTACCAGAATTGCCCTCCAAATGATAAACTCCTATAGAAGAATAAAAATTTAAACTTTTTCATTGCTCGCTTCAGAAAATGTATATTTTGTCGTTGCAACAATTTTCATATTCTTCAATCTCCTTCTTAAGTAATTAAAAAATCTCAGTGACATTTTCAATGACACTTTGATTATTGTCAAGAGTAAGATTTCTTTCAAATAATCAATATTCATCAGAGTAGCGTTTCAAATAAAAATTTCTGAATAGTTCAAATAAATGAGGCTTTTCAAATTCCTTTCGCAAAATAGAAGAAAAAGTTTCATTACGTTGTAATCATTGTGGCGAATATATGTTTATCGTCGTTTTTGGCGCTGTATCTCGAGACACGTCTTATCTTGACATTCTTTTGCTTGTAAATCCAAAGATAAAGTCTGGCGACGTGCTTCACAAACCAGTAATATAATTAACGAATTGTTTCTAAAGATGAATTCAAACTGTTCGAACATATTTACATCTAATGAAAAATAAGTATTCGTTAGATGAAGTGTATTGAAAAAAAAATTTGTTCATCGTTGAAACGGCCTGTGAGAGAATTTTTCTACTGGCGCCAATCTATAAACTATTTTCTTGAAACGGAAAACAAATTCGTATTTATTTCGTGAACTTCATTGATTATGATAATTCGATATTTTCTAATTATGGTGAACCTTTTAGAGATGGATTATTTGTTGTAGGTGCCCCTCGCAAAGGATGAAGTTGATCCTCTGGTGGAAGTAGTCAAGAATCATGTTAAGCCGCGAGCCAGTTTAGCTTTGGTTAATTTTCTGGATGACGTAAGTTCTAACAGGCTCTTACAATAACGTACAATGGGCAGTCAAGTGCCTATTGGCATGTGCATAATTTAAAGTGGGTCGTGGTTCTTCTACTAGTTTTACTTTTTTCCATGCGACAATAATGCATACAATGTGAATGCCATTTTATTTTTCTGTTCTTCAAAACATTAAATATCCTTCACATTATGCTTCTTCATAAAGGAAACTTTGTTTTTGTGAAAACTTTTTTTTTTCAAGATTTTCATGTCAGGATACTTAGAATGGGTTAAAGAAGCAGACACAAGTGTCGAAGAAAAAATGTCAGTAACGGTGTGTAAGACGTACATGTGCACATTTTCTTGTTACCACGATAAGTGTCCAAATTTTCCAGGTATTTTCTTTAAATTTAGTACGTTATTGGGATATCATACAACAACGCTTGGGATTGTACTTGGCGTGAATCGGTTCGATAGTTGAAGTTTTACAGTATTTTGAAAATTAAAAAAAAGTATTATTTCGCTATAAATATGGTAAATTACGATGTATCGAGCTAACATTTTGTATGTAAATGAAGTTACACTGAACCACGATCGGTGTCAAAATTGGAAAAAATCAATAAAGGTCAAATTTTATTACAATTTGTATTTTGTAAAGTGCCTGTACTGCACTATAATGACTGTAAATATCGAGAAATCTGGCTGCAGTTTTCAATTAAGAATCACGATTATCAATTATCAATGTATGTTTTCGTGAAGGCAACGGTCGCTATGTTGGTGAATTTCAATTTTCCTTAATAACGACGAAAAAAACGCTATCATAAAAATGGAGAAATTTGAATTTTCCACGAATTTCGCGAAATTTCGATGCACATACCCAAAAAGATGGAACAAGGTGTGAGTAAAAATTTCACGGCAATCGAAGCAATATAATGACTATGAAATTTGTGAAAGCCATCCCATTTTTTAGTTTATTGTGAAACAAATATCATTTCCGTTTTCAGCTTTATTCAATTGTATTATCATAGCTCCATTTTATCCAATTTATCGAAAGTAAATATAATTTCATGCACTCTATTTATTTCGTTTGTAATGAATTTCACCTTCAAGGTCGAGTCGAGGGTTGATATGTTTGAAAGGTTTGACACGAACGCAGCAATGGAAATTTTTTACGTCGGTACAGACCCAAACTATCAGGGTTATAAAATTGGCCAAGGGCTAGTCGATCGTTCAGTCCAATTGGCTAAAAGCTTGGGAGACGATAAGAAGGGAGAACGATCAATGGCACCAGGAGTTGTATTTGGTGTCTTCACGTCCAACTATAGTCAACGCATCGCCTCGAAACTGAATTTCGAGTGGCTGGCGACCGTTCGATACGCGGACTACGACATTGGTGGAACAAAAATGTCACAGAGAATCGGCAAAGAACATCAAACTGCTAAGCTTGGCGCTCTTAAATTGTAATCGAATGTACCTGATCAATTTCACGAGTAAAAAAATGTATTCCAGTGAAAATTCATTCCACAGATTCACCTCATAATCTTCATTCATTTCCTTTCACAAAGATTCAAGTCATCGGTAGATATAAAATTATTCTATCAAATACTTAACTAAAATCCACATTTAATCGATATTCAATTTCTTGTATTATTTTTTTCAGTCTGTATTTAAATTGTAAAAGATATGATAATTGAAGCAAAGTAAATAATTATAAGATTCTTATATTATACGCAAATGCATGAACGTTTTGAGAATTGTTTATCATTTTTTTTTCTTCTTTATTCGGATATTTTCTTCCGTATACCCTATTCAGGCTTTTACGTAGCCTTTTTACTTCCTTTTTCCCGTTTCTACATAGACGCGATTTGATTTTGATTTTTTTTATTTTCAAAAATGTGCGCGATAACAAATTTGGGATATGTGTTCGGCATAAAACGCAATCCAAAATTTGTTATACTCTGCGCAGTTTCGAATTTTGTGAAAAGTATCCGGTCAGTCAAATGTTTTTTTTTGTAGTAGTAGTACAAGGCACTTATTGGACAAAGTTTTTTATAAGCAGTGTTCTCATGTACTTTTTTTCCGTTTAAAAGTAATGCGTTCTATGCCCAATGGGCCATTAACCGTCCGCCTTCAGCCTTCAGCCTTCAGCCCGTTGTTTTCTTGTTTTTCTAAAAGTTCAATTATGGTAATACAAATATGTCAGATTCTTATAATCATTGAAGCGGTTCTCACCGTTGAACCAGACCATGAGCTCATTTTTATTGTCATTAAAAAAATTTTCTCATTAAAAACGTTTTGAAAATCCAGACCAGTATTTCAGGCCAGATACTCATGATAGTTCCTTGAGGGGTTGGGGATAAAATCAATCCTCTTCTCGATTTTAATACACCATTAAAGTCTTATTTTATCGGAATTTGGGAGAAAATTTTAAAAAGCGCTTTTTTATTAAGATTTTTGTAACTCGGAAGAAATCCGAAATTTGCTATTCAGAAAAGGACATTTTTAAAACCTTAAACACGATCAAAAAAATTCAATACAATGAACGTAAAAGCTGGAAAAAAGATAATTCATATATCAATTTAGTCTTTTTATATAAGTATATATTAATGCCATATACAATTCGGGTACAACGTTACTGAATAATATGTATATGTATATTGAGCACACTTATAAAGTCAATAAGCCTGCAAAGACGACGCGTTGATCACTATTTGCTTTTGTTTCACAACATATATTTGTGAAACAAATATTCAAACATATAAGTAATGAAGTCACAACTCTGAGTCAAAGACTCAGTAGCGAATTATGCGCAAAGTTCAGCTTTAAAAAATAATTGTGATTCCAAATGTTTTTCGAGAACATTTGATGTTGATGTCGATAAATAATATTTTGGTATTTTATTTTCTAATCGATAAATGAAGGCTCGCGAGTTCGATGAAAGGTGCGCTCAGCGCCTAAATTTTCTGCATGCGCCAATTAAAGGTAAATAACTATTTGAAGAATTGGCCCCGAATATCGAACGGAAATAATTCTCTCGATCCAAAAAAGCAAATAATCAATAAAAATTGGCACATGCATTTGTAGTAGACACTTTCAATAAACGCAGTTGATAATAAATTAAATTTAAAAAATACTATTTTCATGCTGCTGTCGATTATTTTGCTAATTTTTTAAAACATTTTCCAGGGCCAAAATTTTTTGAAAAAATTGTTACATAAATGTGCCTAAAAAATTTCCGCGCAACAAGCTTTTTTTAACATCCATAATGACTCGAAGTCTAATTTTATCGACTACAAAAATGTATTTTTAACGGGAAGACATTCAGTACCGTTAAGATAATATACATATATGTGGATATCACTGATAGTAACAATAATAATACTACATCCCATTTATTCTTCATCTACAGTACAACCGCTCGTAGCTATCATTCAGAACATGATTTATTTATTTATCGACGCATTCGCCTACGAAAAATCACGATTGATGCGATAACTATGTTTAAATTTATAGAATAATTATTAACTATATTATATACCAACGATCAATCGAATTGCAATATCTATTCCAGATTTTTATGTCCAACAAACATATATTGCAAATCAATTATTTTTATCCTTAGTAATATTTTTCTTCGTTTATTTCTTGGGTTTTTTTTTACAACAGTTTAACAAATATATGAATGAGTCTATTAATAATTTAGTCATACCTTTCCCTGCGAAGCCCTTTAACATCTAAAACGATTAGTCGGGCCGAACGGCTTCCCGAATGACATTTGTTTATATTTTTGCACACATAACTTTTGCTTCATAATTGTTAACAACATTCCACTTAGGAATTGCATTGGATCTGGATCGGATTCGCGTATAGTTTAATAGTTATTAATGAGACATTGAGAATGAGCTTTTCATTCATTTTTTCCGACGCTTGTAATAAGTGGCCGTTATTTATTTTTACATGCGAACGATAATTTTATGCATTGGCACCCGACTCATTGCTACAAATCGCACTGGAAATTTCTAATTTTGGCTCGTTTATGAATTTTTCTGTTGAGCAGAATTCTTTCCCCGTATCACAAGACGACTAACGACCGTGACTGCTGTAGCTATTTCGTCTCGAGAATTTTTCCCTGGTAACAATATTTCCCAGATATATGTGTCTTAAAAAATTATAATCATACGAGTGCGGAAATTTTTTTATCGATATTTCTCAAATTCTTGGCTAATTTCTTGAGCTCTTTCAACGAGTACTTCTTAAATGAATCATTTATTTATTTTTTAAGTAATCGGCGGTGAAAACAAAAATTTTCCACCTAAAATTCGAGAATTTTAAATGCGGATATAACTTAAACTTTATCTTTAACTTTCCTGCAAAAAGTTTCCCTCACATAATTTCAAAGGTTTCAAAAAAATGTAAGTGATTGTAGAGCAAAATCCAGATTTTTTAACGAAATTACAGATTTGATAATAAATTTCCAAATTTGTCAACGAAATTCAAAGTTTACAACAAAATTTCGAATGTGTCATTAAATTAGAGATATTTCCGTAGAAATATTATCACCAGGAACATTATCAATAATACAGTATATGGTTATATATTTCGATTTTTTTGGCCATATACATTTTTCAACGGACGCGCTTAAATAAGTTGATGCTAATGCAATGCATAGGCAGCTGACTGCCAGTTTTACTAAATTGACACGTTTTGTTTGTTCTTTGTGGAATTTTCATGTCGGAAACGACGCGAAACAGTGGCATAGGAACGAGGCTGATAACGGAAGTACAGTGTTTATCATCCTCACGGTAGAGACGAAATTCATTCATTTTTTTGCTCATGAAGCTTTGTATTCGAAGGGTTTATAAAAAATATCGGCTATTTTTCATTTTTGAGACGGAAGAATTGATAAGTAATTGGAAATGGAGAAATTTCATTTTTTTTTAATGCCTAGAGGTTGGCACTGCGTGTTAGGAATCTGTTTGCTTATTTTCTTTTTTTTATCAACAATAATGCTTTTTCCAAGAATATAACATCTCTGTCAGGCTAATCACCGTATGTGTTTCTTTTTTAATTGAGTATCAACAGAAGATGGCAAAGAAAATTCGAAAATCTCAAAAAGCTCAAACATCAAATACTTCCATTTTTATTTTTCTTCACTTTTTTTCTTTTCATTTTCTTTCGTCGTTCTCGATGTCGTATTTCTTAGGATAAATATCGGGAAAGATTTTCGTTATTGCTTGGTAGAAACAGAGCTAAAGATTACCCTTGCTTTGTCTGCTTTTAATTAAAACAATAACGAAATCGTGCCATCTTCGATCAATATTTTCTCCACAATCCAAGTATAACGCGTTCCTAGGTCACTGAGTGAATAAAAAATAGCATCTGCGACTACAAACAGCGATCAGTTGTATTTTTTGTATTTATTTCGGACGTTAATCAATCGTTATTATTATCAATATCTATTATTACATGTGCATAATTTTATTGTATTTGTTCTTTGTTTGCGGATTTATTGATATTTTATTGTTATCCGTTGCATTATTTATTTTTTAACACTTTGTTTTAATTAATAATACACCTGTCGTTATAAAAATGTGGACGTATGACTTCTCAATAAAATACATGATTGACGTAATTTCCAACGTGTAATAATTATCTCTTACTGCTTGATCTTTAACATTTACTTAGTTACATACTTGCTTGAATTGTCGTTAATCGTACATCGACAAATCTTTGTGAAAAAACTTAAAAAAAGCATAATTTTTTCGCAAGTCAGATATCTTTCTTTTAACTGTTAATCCATTTTGTTAAAAACCGAAGAGTAAAATAGGTGCTTCGGCACGAATAATAAAAGTTTTAATATCATTCACTCACAATACTGCACATTAATTCGTTTGATTCTATATTGTGATTAACAGTGATTCGGTATTTATTTATCATTGAATTATTAAATATTTCGATAATCTAACAATAATTTGACAAAATAACTTTGCAATTTTCACAATTGTTTTTTTTTTACGTGACAAGAAAACGAGTATTTATTAAAAATAACCGACAGAATTTTGGAGGGTTTGAAAGTTTAGGAGTTAACAAAAACGGGCTTAAATGGATAATTATATCATAAATCTGAATATAAACAATTCTGCAGTAACTCTGTAATGATATTTCAATAATATAACAATTCATCGATGAATCAATTTCAATACCGACAACGATATTTCAAATTGACAAAAGTATAGTATTTCGAACTACAAATATTAATAAAAGGTTCCGAAAAATTCCATTTAAAGAAATTCTTGTTCGAGAAGTTTATGAGAGCTGAATACATTGTGAAAAATGAAAATTCTGTGCTCAAGGAAGAATGATACAATTATTGTGAATGAAACAGTTATTCACGTCACTGCGCGACTTTTCTGTGCTAAAAATTCACAAAATACATGTTATTTCACTCATTCACACATATTTCATCGTTACCCATATGTTATCATTATGCGCTCGTGTCTCATAACGGGAATGTTTTGATAGTGAAATTGGAAACGATTACGAATCCCAATGGGAATAAATGATAATCTACGTCATAGCTAGAATACGACGCACGTGCGCACAATCATGATGTAAAAACCGAGGTATCGCTATCTAATCTTGATGTAATACTGACAGATTTATTTTTGTATTTTTAAATCACAGCAATGAATTCAGACATTTATTGATTAATATTTGGCAAATATAAGTCACTCTTGCCGCAATGTAATTTGAAAAAGTTGGCATTAAAAAAAAATTGCAATGAAATTTCGATATTCAAACGACTTTTTGCTCTCCGCTATATATTTTTAACTGTAGAAAATAATTCTATACTGATAACCGTTTTATCTGAATTGGAACAAAGAATTTGATTACAAAATTTATTCAATTGTTAATTTTATATTGAAAAATTGTAATCAGTTGTGCTTTAACATAATTTAAAAAATGTCAGGGATTCTATTCATTATTTGCAACTATTATTTAACTTTTTGTTATGCTTCTTAACGGTTCTGTTTGTTTGAAAAAAAAATTTATCCTCGTTTACAGATTTTTGCTCCTCGTAAAAAATGCTGCCTATATAAAACTACTTTCATTGGCATACGTCTATCGCAGTAGTTTTTGAGTATAACAGTACAGTTGTGTAGTGAACGCTGCATTTTGACCATCATTGGAAAATATAAAAAGTTATTTTTCGTTATTATCAAAATAAAATATTAATTGGCGATAACCGATGGCTCGATGGACATTCACTTTCACAATGTTATGAGTTAGAAAACAAGTGACGTTGTTTTTTTTTTTTTCATTTGGCTTTTTTTTTTGCACGATTTTAATCAGTGAGATTTGTTTGTTGTTATTTTTGGTTAATTTTTGTTTTATTTAATTTAACGTGTGTCTTCGTTTCGAATTATACGTTTCTTAGTTACACTTACTCTAGTCGATTGACTCCACGCTGCGCAGTAAGTTGGATTTATTTTTTTCAAATTCATCTGTGGCAAGTGTCGTGATGAAGCTCTGGCGGAGGTATGTTCTGATAAGCCGGTTGACTATCCCGGAAGTGAGACCTTATAAGGAGACCCAGCCCAAGGAGAACGACCGGAAGACCGAGAAGAGCGCAGATGAGTTCGCCAGTTACACCAGGTGCCCATGCAATTGTGCCTGTTTCGTTACAATTATTGTGTAACGATGAGCACAAGAAAACAGGATTCTCAAAAGAGTTAATTTTTCGAAATATCTAGATAATTCCTGTAGATTATATTATTATCTAGATACCTCAATAATTGATCATCTGTCATCATAAATCACAGTTAATAAATGATATTACGCGCCTCTCCCTCGAGATCAGTATGTAGTGCCGAAAGATCTCGAGCTGAAAACTGCGATCGATCGCTCGTTCGCATTTTACATTTTAGACGACATTATAGGAATTCCAATTGTACAATAAACGAATGTACTGCACGTATTACGATTTCTATTTGAAGAAAATAGTATTTCCGATTTTTAAAAATAATACTTACTACCATTAGATCCAACATCCATTTTGTAGATACTCCACCAAATGCCAGACAGTGGAAGAGATACCGTCATTGCTGCGATGGTGAATACCGCACTTTCGCACATGGACAAAAAATTGGCTGTAGCGATTGCAAACAGTATGTAAGAGAAAAGAAAAATCCAGCCGTGACTGCCAACGTTTGAGCATGTGTTGCCTCCTCTCATATGACACACAAGACCGTGTTGCACAGTCTCATAAAGTTCTTTTGGTGACAAACCCTGTAACAACAAAACCAAGAACCGTCAATGTCCAATTCTCCGAGTTGATGTGAAAAATTCCCCTTTTTCGAACGAACCTTCAACTATTTCTCTTCACTCAATTACATTTCACGAATTTAACTCATAATGTTTTAAAAAATGACAATTTTTCCAAACAGCTTTTATTTATTCTTCCAAGCGAATGTCTTTCAGAATTATCATATAAGCCAAGTAAAGCATATTTTTATTATCATAAGGAAATCATTATAATTATGATAATTTTTCTTTCGAATTGGATCCATAATTTAAAAAATGACTATCATAAAAGAACTTTTTCCAATGTAATTTTTCCAATAATTAAAGTATAATTTTTTATAGTAATAAAATTAATAATCATAATAATCTGGTTATGGAAATTTCACGGATAAAAAACATTTACAAAACCAATTTTCCCAAATTGATGTAAAGAAAAAACGTAGATACATAATACAATAATTTGCTTGAATGTAATTGCTTAAATAATTGAAGTATAATTTTTCATGGTAATGAAATCCATGGCGATAATAATTTTCTGTTGGTACGTGAATGAATAATAAGAAAAGAGATTTAGCCAAGTTGATATAAAATGAAAAGATGGAATGATGTTGAAATAAAATCCGTTCAACTCTCACCCTGCCGATTCCAGGTAAAGTATCGATCCAGCTGAATGCGAGAATTGCGACAAATGCAATAGCATGAATGTAAAAGAGTGTCCGTAGAACTGGAGGTTTGGGAAAGTTTTTCGGCTTTATCGTAGGGTCGGGATCGGTGACGTGCAGCAAACGACCTCCCTCCTCTTCGGATCCCCTGCGTCTAATGTCCCGTGACGATACCAGTCGGGACACCGTGTACAGAAAGGAATTGTGCTGAGTCGTCAGAAGTTGGCAAACGTTTTGCTGCTGAAAATCGGTTCCGATCGTTTATTAGGATTAGCGACACGTTATTTCGGTTCCTCACCATATTCCCTCCAAATCCACATTATTCTTCAACCCTTTTCAATACTCTTGTACTTCGATTTACAAATAAAGTAACTTTAATTTCAATACCAATTCAATTGAAATCGGGAATTTATTGAAAATCAAATACAAATTATAGAAGAATGAAAAATTGATTTTTCATTCAAGTACGAATTCAAATATTCATTGCTGAGGAATCAGTCATAAATTTTCAGTTGTATCCTAACTGCAGGGGATTTTAATTTTTTTTTCATTCCCATACTTATTCCGAAACTATTTGTCATTGATATTTATTTATATCGGGCAAGAATCTGGCTTTCAAATTTTTGACGGTCTTTCTCAGGTTTCGATTTCCTATATTAAAATATACAGTAAGGCCGAATTTGAGATTTTCTGCTCATTGTCTACTGAAATCGGCTACTTTAGTTTTCAAGTGAACATTTTAACTTTCAATTTTAACATCTTACCACATCGAATCAGAATAATCATAATCACTATTCTTTGTCGTAAATTTTCTGAAAAAAAAAAAATTTATGTTGACATTCGACATAGTGAATCGAAACAAAAAGATTTTCGATGGTTTTTCTGCACGTTTTATTTCGAATGTTATTTTTTCTCAACTTCGACATATGGGCTTTCTTTTTTACTTTAATATAGGGAATCGAATCATGAAATAAAGAGTACCAAAAATTTGGAATTCAGATTTTTGCCCGACGTTTGGTGGAATGAGCCATATTCTAATTGCAGTAGAATTATATTTAAATACTGATTTCAGGCGATTCAGGTATTGTTATTTATTTATATCCTAATTGTAGGAGAATTAGTTATTTTTATTTTTCTCAAATACTGGTTCTCGACAAATATTGAAATTTTTGGCAGCCAAAATGAGCGATTTTAATTAGTATTAATTGGAAAGGCTTCCGTTTCACGTTAAGGAGAATGTTCATCTTACTCCTGTGGTAAAGTGGCGTTCGAGCATCGTGAAGAACATAGCAAAAACAGCCAGTGATCCAACGTAGACGAAAGTCCAAACAGCTCTGACACCCCAAGAGCCTCGCATTGTTACTGTGTGAGCCGAGACTTCCCTTCCTCGACAACGAAACTCGTCGCAAAGACCGTAATCAACACTTATAAATAGACCCACGATTATGGTCGTGCTGGAGAAAATTCTTTGAAGGCTCATCACTGCAAAAAAGATAGATTAAAAAAAAAAAATTTAACAAACTGTTGTTTTTTAAAAGGGCAAACAATTTTTTCATGCACTTTTATTAAATTATTTGTTCTGTTCATCGACCGAAAAAGTTATAAAAAATGGTTAATTATAGTCCGAGGAACTATAACAATTTTTATGATATTTTTGTTGTTGTAATTGTAGAATATTAAACATTCACTATTAAATATTTGAAATTCCCAAATCGGTACAATACTGTTGTCTGTAAATCTTGTAAAAATGTATTTCTATTTTCGCTGTACACGAATAAATCTCAGAAAATAGGTTGGAAGATTTTGCGGAAATTTTCGGTTGAAACAACTTTAATAATGTTTGATGAAAAATGCTTGACAAAGATCGAAAGTTTAAAAGTCATTAAAGTCTTGGCATAATGTAAAAAATGGTCTTACTTTTTCTGCAGAAGAAGAAGTAGTAAACGAGGGAGAAAACGAGGGTAATCCCCTTTATGGGATCTTGCAGATGACAGAGTACTCTGTTCTGATCGAGAGACAGAGTCACGAGGATTCCAGCAAGTGCATAAATTCCACTCATTTTAACAAGGCTGCAACGTGGTATCCTTATTCTCATGCTGTTGGGTATAAGAGGCGGCGGTGGTGAGATCCTCTCCACGACGAAATACACGAGACCGAGGATGCCAGCAGCGCAAAAAGCGGTGAACAAGAGCCCTTCAATATTGATAAATGGTTAGATGGACAGGAAATGTATGAACAAGCCG
Source organism: Tromatobia lineatoria (assembly GCA_949699805.1). Taxonomy (NCBI): domain Eukaryota; kingdom Metazoa; phylum Arthropoda; class Insecta; order Hymenoptera; family Ichneumonidae; genus Tromatobia; species Tromatobia lineatoria. The sequence goes on from OX453052.1 coordinate 9,671,064, forward strand.
AAGAGTAGTCTATTCAGGTCACTATTATTATGGAAATCTTAAGTTCACTCGATCATATATCTGAGCCATTTTTCATCAATTCAGCCACTTTTTTTTTTCAACCTTCTTTGATTAATCTCACAAGGAAGACAGATTTTAGTACCACTTAAAAGTACTCCCTCCCAAATTTTTCCGATATTACGAAAAGTCGGATATTCCTTTAAAGTCAATATATCTTTAAAAATTAAGGTCATAGAAAAAAATTGTTTCAACATTAAAGTTGTAGTTTCATGTGAACTTTTCAATGAAAATTTTCGAATGATTTTGCAACTCGATAATATTACTTTTTTCGCTGAAAAATGTAAAGTTTATTTTTTAACCAAAAAACGCTACTTTTTTTGGCTGCGAAAATTACAGAATTTCAGCGCCGCCTGTGTATTGATAAGATGAAAAAATTGCCAGACTGAGTCGATCAAAGCTTCGAAGTAAAAAAATTATTTGTTCTAAGTAAAAGGAATGATGAAAAATGTGTTATTTGAGATTTTTCGTGTTTGATTTGGACAATGAATAAGGGTTATAGTGTAAAGAAGTGGATTGAATTAACATTAATTCCGTCCACTCGAGAGGTCCCAGGCTTCGATCGAGTCTTTCAACGGCACGAACGAGCTTTCAAGATATTAACACAACCCGACCACATTCGAATATTCAATTCGATATTCAATTACGTGATTTGAGGAGAGAGTACACGTGAGTATTTTATTTAAAGTATAAATTAGTAAGTGTTACGTAACATCTAGTTTTCACATAATAAAAAACAAAGTAAAAAGGTAAAGAGCGGAAAAGAGGTGTGCTCGCGGCAGAGAAGCTATCGTCAGGAGTAGCCAAGAGGATATTATTATCTTTAACCTAGCGCACGAAAAATAACACTCTCTGTACGTGGAGAACGTGTAAGATTGTTTGATTTTGAGAAAATCAGCAAACTTGAGATAACAATACGTACCAGCGTAGGCGTTGGACACGGCGCTGACGCTCTCGAGATAAAGTGGAAAGCTGATAATTGCGATAGTGACCGAAATAACGAGGGCTGTGAGGGTACCGAGAAAGCCGAATTTTTGCCATCCCGGTTGATCGGTGTCAAAGAGCTTATCCGTCGACTGATAAGCGGCGTATGGTGATTCCTCGGTGTCGGTGTATTCTTCGATTTCGACGTCACTTCCAGTGCAACGAAGTTCATCCTGATCGTCGTCATCCATCATCGTCGACACACAGCTCGTCAGGCTCTCCAGATTTCTCTAATCTGACGTCAAAATTGCCTAAATTATAATGAAAAATACACGAACCAATTGCTTAGTGCATATTTCTTTAGGATAACTAGACTTTTTTTTTTCGACATTTTTTAATTCAATGTTATTGTTCACCCAACCGATTTATCGTTGCTTCACCCAGTTTAATTTTTTACCTAAACATGTTAATTATTTGCATAACTAATTTTATTGCAGCAGGCCTAGCCAATTTAATTATTGGCCAAGTCGATTCCATTTTTTTAATTATCAATTTTTACATTTTCGGTCTAACTAATAAGAGTATTGGCCCAGCCAATTCAGTTTTTCGCCTATCCAATTGAATTTTTGCTCTGACTTGTAAAATTATTGGCCCAGTGAATTCATTTTTTCGTCTATCTAATTCAATATCTAGCCTATCCAATGAAGTTATTGGTCGATACAAATTTATTATCGGCCCAACCAATTACATCATTCGCCCAATCGATTTTGTTTCTATAGTTTAGCCAATTTCATTGTCAGCCCAGTCAATTTACCAGACAATTGTTAGTCCAGCTAATTCATTTATTGGCTTGCTCATTAGCCTACCCAATTCAACTGAGCCAACTTATTCATTGTTCCAGGAAATGGAATTTCCAGCCTAACAAATATAATCATTCGTCCAACTTAACGTCTATTGCTAAAACTATTCTAAATAACATCAGCGATCGCGATTATCTTTTAACCCTACGATATTATTGAACATAGTTCTAACGACTACCAATGTTAAAGTACAGCAATACGAACAGCCTATAAACTCTGACTACTCCCCTGTGGACGACCATTAGGTACCAATAACGGTCCATCAACGATAGTCGCAGAGGACACATCAATGCAGATGGATAGAAGCGATTATGTATTCGAACATTTCTCTTCCCCTTGTGCACACGTCGTTGCAAAGAAACGATTAATGCCTCACAGAGCGAAACATCCACGGCCGTTGGTTTATTTTCAGTCCGGAGATTAGATAACTTTTTTTTCTTTCAACTCATTGTTCACGTCTATAGAACCGCGCGTTGCTAAGGCGGGCTCACACATAGACACAAGCTACGATCGATCGATTTTAACGGAATCCACGATGCGTGTACAACACGACCAGGACTGAGCCTCAAGTATTTAACGTCGTTGGTATGCTTTATCGCTTAATATTCCTTCATTAACCAACATCAAATATATTTTTTCCTCCTAAGAAAAGTAACGCTCTATTTATCTTGCGTCTTTATCTACGTTTTTCCGATTTTTTCCTCAATATCGACTGTGCATCACATATATGCTTTTTTTCTTTAGTTTTCTTATGTTGGCAATCGCTCGCTGCTCAATATATTTATAATCCATCACGAAAATTTACAAGTGCTGCGAATAATGGGCAAAGAGGTCGATTTGGTTGATATCATGGGGTGGTTTCATATTGCAATCATTTTATTCAAGATATGAGAAGAATAATAATAATAATGATGGGAAATTAAAAGGGCCGTAAATTTAACGATATTGAAATTTCTTTTGTGTATTTGTTTAACGTGATTGAAAATGTAGTCTGTTTGATTGAAATTCGTTGAGGGCATTCGCTGTCGCTGGGGAAATATGCTGATAATTAAGGGGGGCTAATGAATGAGTTTTTATGTTGAAAAAAATTAATTAGGTTCGAGACGATTTTAACTGATGTTTATCAATTATTTTTCAAGTTCTCATGGCAAGTTTATTTATAATTTTCCACTGATTTTTATGCAGGTTGACTTTATTTATTTACTTGTAAACGACTTACTGATGCATTGCATACATTTTTTGACGATTTTCGTGTTTTGGTAATTAAATTTTTTTGTTATTCCTCAAGTACGCCATTTGGCTTTTACTGTCCCTTTCCCTTTATTCCCCATTTAATTCCTCGAGAGCCCTCTCGCGGAATGTTGTCCACAGCCACTCTTTCTAATCCACTACTGTATCGCATTTGCACGAGGGCTCGGCGAAACTGCGAATAACCTGGCCGATACAGGCGGCTTTTTTTTTTTTTTTTTTTTTTTTACTGAGTTTCTACCGTATTGAATCCATTAGAAAAACTGCCTGCCGCTTGACAATTAACGCGGAAACCAGTGCGCGGCTAAGCGGTCACCCGTACAAGTTATGGCCGCAAACAATGCTGCTTAACTGTGGGGACTGCCGAAACCACACACCGACCGCGCTTCCACTGCTCTCGGCTTAATTCAATTTGTATTTTTATTACTATTACAATTTTAGTCAAATTTACAATTTAATTAAGATACAAAAATCACTATTCAAAATTATAGCATTTTAATGATGTTGTGTCTGTCTGAATTGCTGATATACTATAAAGATTGATTTATCACACAAATGACAATTATTTGAAAATATTGGTAATTTCTATTTCAAAAAAATTAAGTGTCGCGAGTGCAAAATTCAAAGAAAAGATTGTGGATGCTTCTATATAGTGACATATTTTTTATCACTTATAAAATAAATTCTTCAAGGGGTCAACAGCACGTATTATTCCATATTACACCGGAAGACAGATAAGTGAGATATGCTTCACTTAATATCACTGACTTCTCCTCTTAATTACGAAAAATGATAGGTGAAAGTTTAAGAGGGTTATACCCTCTTAACTATGTGGAGCTTACGTCGCTAATATTTAAATCATTCATTGAATCAGTCAAAATTGTTAAAATTGAAAATCCTGTAACTGATAAATAAGAACCATTTAACACGTCGAAAATGCTGAAAATCGAATTTCAGGAGTGTAGAGCAAACAAGCCGATGTATCACGATACTCGAACGCAAATTCTGATAGGAAAAGTACATATCTTATGGGCTAATCGGTGTTGTGTGTAATCATGGACACGGACTCCTGAAATAACATCTAATCATTATGCATTAGAATTGGTAGCTCAAAGTCGGAAAAATGCATGACAGTAGTATAGTATAGACTCGGTATCGAGTCTGACTCATGAAACATGTACTTTCAATGATACTGCATTATTCCATGCCGATGACAATGCCCTTTGTAACATTGGATGCGACTATTGTTCCAGTACTTATTACAGACCGTACGACGCAGGAAATAATGCATTCGATCGACTAGGAGGACAGCACTAATTATTCTCAATTACGGATAGAATATCACAGTTAATTTAAAACATCTGCATAAATTTTCTTATAAACTCCGATAATTGTATTGTATGAGCAAGTGCTTATTAAATTATATTTTGTATACGTATCTATATCTAAAACATTTTTATACTTATGTATGATTAAGGGAGTAAAAAATAGGAGTAAAATCTTAAATGGACAATAAAAAATTAAGTGAAAAGTTTATATTAATTTAACTTGATTAAATATCATCAGCTGACACTAATTACGGAATATTTATTCCATAGTCTATGAAATGTGTCTGACTCAAAACGACTCTCTAACCATATTGTGAGGGCATCTACTTTAAAAGAATTGGTGAAACTCATTTTCCTCCCGACAATACATATATTTTAAGTCATTAATTGAAATATTTACAAAGTCTTGCGATACGATATTTTATGATAATAAATACGAAATTAGAAAAATATTTGAAGCAGATAATAAAAACGAAAATAAAAAGTCTATTTAACGGCTGCAAAGAATACAAAGAGTTTTAAGAAAATTTCAAAGAAACCCTAGATTTTAACAACCATGAAATCAAATTGTGGGGTGAACAATGAATGTGTAATAAACTAAAAAGTCAAGCCCAAGATTAAAATCAATCAATAAAGAAATCTTCGAACAATCCCTAAACTTCATGTTTTTAAAAAAAGGTTGAACAAAAATCGATAAGCAAATAAACGAAAACCCAATTAAAGTCATCTATTATAAATATATCTAAGAACTTACCATAACGATCTCATAGAGACATATATGCTAAGCTGGAGCTTTGCGCGATACGAAAAGAACAATGGCGATCATCCCGATACGATATTTCTCAATAATAATAACAATAATAATGAGCAATAAAAGTAGATAAAGAAGATAAGAGAAAAGTTATCAGCAGGGAATTGGTAAAAATGTAAAAGCATGACGAAGGACAGTTTTGATCCCTGTGAATACAGCGAAAACAGCAGCGCAGTTTTTCTTGGCTTACCTTTTTGAAGGAACCTAACCTGACACCGCCTCGAAGATACGATGAGACTCTTATATCTAGGGATGGTCCAGCCAAGTTTCTCTCTCTCTCCCTCTCTCTCTCTCTCTATCGTGCACTTTGGAAGGCTATGAAACGCCGAGCCACTCGGTCTGACTATTCCTTGATTATACTACTGGCACTTTGAGGCTTCACTTTATCGACAGGCAAATATGTCCCGAATAAAAAGTACGTTCTTTCATATTGCGGAAGGCAACATCGTAACATCCGTACATACTAGGCGAAGTTGGGGGGGTTGTGACGTTGCTGGGGGAGCGAATTTATTTTGTCTGACGCGCATGTGTCGGCTGGCGTTACTTCTGCGCATGGCCAATCTACTCGTGAACTAGCCAGACGGTTGCTCGTTAAAAAATTAATGAAATATCTAGTGATTCGGGGCTAGCGTAACTGTGACCAGACTGATTAATGTTTCCTAACGAGTCTCCGCACGCCTGCTCCAAAATTGGCCAGCTAATAGAGAGAAAATGCGCTTTCTTATTCAGGCAAGAAAAAAACGTTGCAAGAACAACATAAAAGAGTATACATTCCATGTATACAGATTTTTTCAGATTTAATCAACTTTTTTACTTAAAAATGAAAAACTTCTTTCTGAGAACTCTTCTTTATTTATAGAGACAAAAAAGTATATTTAATTTACTCATTTTTAATGTGGGATTAAGGTCTCAGCTCATCAAATATTTTTCACTGTCTTTTATCAAAATTAATGAAATATCTGATGATTCGCGGGTAGCGTAACTGTCACTAGGCTGATGAATGTTTACTAACGAGTCTCCTCATACATGCTCCAAAATTGGCCAGCTAATTGGAAGAGAATTGTCTTCATTTTTATGGACGAATATAACGTTGCAATATTTAATGAAAAATTGTAATCAAAATACATTTTGATCTGATTAACCATGATTATTTTAAGGAAAATTGTATTAGTATTACAGTCGTAATAATAGTTCTCGTTGTTTATTGGTCTCTCGGAATTTTTGCAGAATGGGCATAATAAGGTGTATATACAGATCAAAAAGTATCGCTGGTGGAGGCCAATGAGCCAATGACCCAAGTTTTTCAGCCTATAGTATTATATTGTTCGTAAATAAGTGAGAATAAAATTAATTAATCTGTGATAATAAATTGTAGTAGTAGTAAACGAAATTTTATTGACCGCATTACAGTGTGAATATATAAAAAGTATTATTTGTTAAATCGCACGCATTTGTCTTTAGGGGCCAAATGGCCATTGACCGAAGTCCTTCAGCCTGGAAATTTCTATTTGGCTTTGTAAATTGTATTATTTATTTTAGTTACGAATTATTCACAGATATTCAAATGGAAAATTCTGATACATACATTTTATTCGAATATTGTCTATAGCTGACGTATCCTATTTTTTTGAAACATAATTAATTTGTTTACTTGCAAATAAAGAAATTATTCTTGAGGACTCTTTTTTTCAGGGACAGAAAAAAATATTAAATTTCTAGCGTTTTCAGGGACTTTACCGGGTTTGGGGTTAAAAGTAATTTTATTTTTAAGTTTTGATGTGAGCTTGGGATGTTATCTCACCGAAAACTCCTTCACTGATTAGAAATATGCAAGGACTTTCGATTCTGGCAAAAAGCTAAGATCCACAGGAGCCCCTATAAATTATGAAAAGAAATAATTTCTAATGTCTTGTAGCTTGATCAATTGAAATTCAATATTACAGCTATTTCTGTCTGTCTTTTTTCGCAAATACGTATCTTGGACCGACGGACGCGAACATGCCATTACCTTAATCAAGTAATTAAAGAATGTCTTCAAAGAAAAATGAAAAAAATCGTTACGATTAAAAAGGATATTGAAAAAATGACGGGTTGGTAATCAGCAGTTTCAACATCGTTTGAACTTCAGGTAATATCCATTAAAACTCGACAATGCCATTCTGGTCCAGCGAAGGAAACAAAAAGCAATCTACGAAAAGACATTCTCGAAGTTCGTGCAACCGGATGCCATTTTCAGAGTGAGCCATTTCAGTGAGGATCCATTTTTCGCCAAAATGTTGGATCATATTATTTTTACTTTTTGGCAATCAATTTACCTAAGAAATAAAATATCTCATACAAAAAACTAAAAAAAAAAAAAAAATCATTGCGGTTCAGATGGTTATTTAAAAAATTCTTACAAGTCTCATTTTAGCAGTCTAATCAATAGCAAATCGATTTTTTTTCCAATTTCTCGTAATATCCATCGAAACTCCTTCAATGCTATTCAGGTCCAGCGGAAGTCTGTATCACCGGATGCTATTTTTCAAAATAAACCATTCCAGTAACTTTGCATAAATTGATTTTCTACTCTTTACGATCAAGTTAAACAAAAAAAAAAAAAAACAATCTCACTCAAGGAACGAAAAAGAAATTTCGTAACGGCTGGGACCGATGTATAAACTATTCTAGGCAGGTCATAACCATTCTTATCAATAGCAATTCGAACATTGTTTCAACTTTGTAATATCCATTGAAACCCTCTTAATGCCGTTGAGGTCGAGCGAAGGGAAGAAAAAGTCCAATCTACAGAGGGAGTTTTTCGAAGTTGGCGTCACTGGGATTCCAGTGACTCAAGCTTATTGTTGCTCGTTCCGAAAGACGTTTGACATGCAGGACGTCGGTTCGCGTATTGTTCACGCAGTGCCGGAGGCTTCTTCACCGTAGGAGCAAACGACGTATAGGGGCAACAATGGAGAAAGTCAAGAGGAAGTGCTCTGCCATGCCAGTAGCTTAATTTCTATAGGAAATTCGGCTAACTTTGTCAGAGCGTCACGTTAGGAACTCTGTATCGAAATTTCGTAAGCTAGAGGAAAGTTGTAACGAAGTGACGGGGTAAACGTCGGTGGTGGCAAGCCCACGTTGAGTTCTGCACGAGTAGCCGTCGCGTCGAGGCCAGCCCAGAAGAGCAATGGGGGTGAATGGGGCTGGGATGGCCGTAGCGTACAAGCTTGTGGACTCGGGGTCTTCGCTCTATCAGAGTCTCTCAACTCAGAATTGCTTGCCCACGATGACCAAAGCACTCATCTACCGCACATGATAATCTTTCGTCAACAGATTCTGTAATTTGGCCAAATATCAAATGTTTATAGTCTCGATACAGTTATTTTTCGGGTAGAGATTAAGGAGGAAAATTCTCAAGATAAATCAATGTTAAGGTATCTATGTCAGTACGCTTGAGTCACAGACACTAGCAACTATCGAATTCTCTAAAAGAAAGACACGACGTTAGAGCCGATCGCGGAAAACGAAATGGCCGATTCATTACGCGTAAAAGAAAAGCGTCGTTTAACAACATTCAAGCAACAAAAGAAGCCATATACACTGAAGAATCGACGCAAGTAAAACTCCCATAAAAATGAAAAATTCACGAGAATTGATAGGCGAATAAATCCTATTTCGGTTGCGTCAATAATTCTGGTTACGTTTAATTCGAATCAGCTTATTAATGTACCGATTTTCCGTGTTGAATTTGCAAATGTCATGCAAATGTTTGCAAACGTCACGGCTTCGTGTTATTAATACGTACCAAATGCCGATATGGCTAGATGAAAGCCATTGAAAGGCGACGAGGGCTTGGATAGTCGATTGCGACAATTTTTTTTTCAATCTTGATTTGATGTCGATTGAGATGTCACCTCAGGATTTCAGATTTTAGATTAAAAGTCGATTATACCATAAACTTGACAACGGATGGTGTCGACAAACACGTTCTTATAAACAATTAAAAAATACTTTTTTAATGCGCACGATAGAATTATAATTTTCATATGATTTCTCTCTGGTATTATAATCATAACCAAATTAAAAAGCAAAAACAATTTTCGAGAAATATCGACCCGACTTCCATACCCTTGACGATATTTTGCGGGATATAAAATAATGTTTCAATAATAATCTTGATGGAAACCACATAGTGTCTTGTTTTCTGTCACCACATCTATAATTACACTTTTTCTGCGTAGATGCACAATATATATAGTGTATATGCATAATGAAACAAAACCGCAGACCCAATCGATAAGAACTGGGTTAATACAATCAGGTAAAGTAGCTGACTTTCTTTGGTCTATGTTGCAATGTATATAGCTATATATGCAGGGATGTTCACGTCAAGTGTATACAAGGAGTGTGGGCTACATCGATACAGATTATATTACTGTGGACATGGCAAGTTGAATTTGACGCTCAACTATCTCGATATGGATTCATCGAACTAGGAATTCCTCTAGATTTTTAGCGAGGATGTAAAAAGTGCTATAGAAAAGCGCACATCTATTTAAATGGATAAATATAACCAATCGTTATACAGAATCTTTTGCCGTATTCGCAATAGTTATACATAATATAACATCAGTATATTTTTCATTAGCTGAGAAAGAAAAATTATTTATGTGCAGTAATAACGTTTTTTTCAAATGGGTTATTTGAAGATAACAATAGTCGCGTTAATTTATTGATAATTGTCGGAAAAATTATTTTTACGAAAATCATGACAAGATATTTCAGGTGGCAATGCGTTTGTCTTGTATGAATTGCAAATGAAGGATGCATAGCTAATAACATTTTGATATTGATATTTTTTTCAGAATTTTCGGTAAAGAAGCTGTTTTGAAAAAAATTGATGTTCTTCTAATTGAGCAAATATTTTTCATTACAGGAATATTTTTTGAGTTTTAAATTTTTCTTATCTTTCTTCATTTTCCATGAAAAGTTATGAAAAAATTCGAAAATCTAATAAATAGTATAAAAAACGATCGCACTATTCGGTTATTATAAAAGAAAAATGCGTTACTACGTGAAACTTGAAAAAGTGATGAGCCTTGGACGATAATGAGTAATGAAAATGTAATCTATGTTGAAAAATTTTTGAATATCATTAGAAAACGAATGAATAGAAAATTTTTCGTTATTCAGAAAGTGAAGGGGGTGTGGATAACTTTTTCGGGTGAATGCACAAAAGAGGTTGTTATGAGAAAAAGGAAACGACATGACAACCATATAAGGGGATGATCGTTTCAAGGGTTCACGGACTCGCCGATCATAAGAATAACAAGGCTGAAGGGTCCGAGAGACTAAACCTGAATGGCCCTGAATGGCCTGACGCGTCCAATTGAGCCAGGCGCGATATAACACGGAGCTTATAGTACGTAATGACATATGGGTTCGTGCAACAGAAACTCTCGGGCAAATCGAAGAGAGATCTCTAGTGATTTTATTCGTTTTGACTTCTCCTAGATTTATTGAATTATTAAGAAGCTGATCTGAAGGTCAGCAGTAATTGATGAATTAATTATCCGATTATTATTGCTAATTTCACCATAAAAGTGTAGGAATAATATTTAGAAAAATAAATGCTTATTAAGATTATTGGCAAAATATATTCTTGTTTTTTCTTCGCTTTCCTTTTCTTTCAAACAATTTCGAATAATTACTTTAATTAGCATTATTCGATGCAGCATATGGATTTGGAATAAAAGTTCAATGGATTTTTGATAGCGGGATTAGTATTTAAAATTTATATTATGGAAATGATAATCATTAGCCATCTTACCGGACATTACCCTGCGCAGAATGTCGTCACGCTTTTACTATGTTCAGCTACTGAAAATGATGGCAATGTGACACGTCGTTCTCTTCAAGGTCATTTGCCGAGACAGTCGACCGTACCATATGTTACGTCGGACATATGCAACGCAGAACGCTCAAGTATCTCTATATATCCACGAATTACATCGATCAACCTTAGAGGAATTATGTATTTCGATCATAACATCATTATGCAATGCAAAATACTATAATAATCAGTGAATACACAATAAAATATCCCGTCACTTTGTGTTTAAAAATATTGTATAAATGATTTCCCAAAAATACAGAAAAATAAGCTTGTTCTTTCTATCCCATTTTCCGTAATATATTGCCTAAAAGTAAATTTCCGATCGGAATATTAGAAAGCCATTTTCGAATTTTAATCATACGCAAATATCCAATTTGCATATGACGCCCTTAAATTTTATCATAACATCATTATGCACAAACAAATATGTTGTCACTTTGAGTTGGGAAAAAAAAAAATTATTTAAGATCGATTCCACTGAAATTCGGCTTACGATTTTTTTTTTTTCAGAAAATTCGAAAAACTCGCTTTTTGTTATTGTAATAACGTCATCAAATTTCAATATGATGAAAAAAAATTTCATCAGACATTAGAATTTTGAAATTTTTCGTTTCATCTGCTCTGTCTTGGGACAGTTCCATTGTTCATACATTTCTAGAAAATGGATATGTGTGGATGTGAAGCGTAATTTTTTCATCTTCGTTCGAATCATTTTTCATTTTTGTTCGAAAAAAAAGTTAGGTTGACGGATAATTTGTTAAACAATTCTTTTTCACCTATTTGTTAATTCCATTTTACGATTATTAATATGGGAAATTAATCATTTCCGCACCTCTTGTAGGCTTGATTCTTTTCAGATTTTTACCGTGCATCTCGAGATTTCGTCACAGCGAAAACAACTGGACGCTAGAGTATGAAGAAAACAAGCGTGCGTTCGATCTCACAGTGGCGTCTTGTCGATGCTCAAGTGTGTATAGCCCCACAGCAGCACAGCGGAGGCGTCTGATAGTTAGACAGCGCGCGGGCTTTCTACGGCGCGCAATCGGCGAAGCGTCAATCCGAGCTCAGTCACCGCGCGGCAACCGACTGAAGCGGCTCGCGCTCCTCTCGCTTCGGCTTTTCAGTACAAATAAATAAAAGCTCTTAAGAAAAGAAGCCAAATAATTTATATATTTTCTCACATCGCTAAATTAACTAAAAATATGAAAAATAATATTTTTTTCAAAGTTTATTTGACATAAACAATTTAATAAAAAAAATTGTCAGGGGGAGAAATTTTTTCAAAAATCGAGATTTACCGATTTACTTTATTTGACGATATTTACCGACTTATTTAATTTATCGATATTTCAATGATGCTATGATAAAATTGGTAAAGCCGTTTTTGCGAAAGGACATTGAATCCGTATTTTGGGCCTACTAATCGGCTAATTACTAAACCAGGGCGTCAGTTATAATCGCCAAGTGAGGAGATAAATTATTCAGCACCGGCTTCGACTAACCGCCGCTGTACGAAGTTAAATTTCGTTCGTTAGTGCAGCATAAATGATCGGCGTGATAACGCGGTGCTCATATTCCGCTCATCGGTGAGCAGTGCATTTTCGATCGTTTTATCGATCCGGTTTTCCGCGCTATACACTTCGATAGCTCTTTCAAGTTCAACGGACAGTTTGAGATTTCCGGAAATGCTGAAATAAAAATTTCAAGTATGCAGCACAGAAAAAGTTTACTACAAATAAAATAGATAAAAAATTGGTGTTGTTATAAACAATGTATGGAATAAATCATTTTTGAAAATCGCTTCGGAATCTGTTTATCAGTTTGAAATAGATAGAAAATAAATATTAATTCAAACACATAAGTGAATTAATTCATCTGAATAAATCGGTTGGAAATCAGAAGAGAGTTTCAAGTTCAACAAACAGCTTAAGACGATCTGAAATCTTGAATTGAAAACCCTGATTATGCAACAAAATAATCTCGGGTACAAATGAAATAAAAATAAGATTAATATTAATTGTAAAGAAAGTATTTAACAAATCATTTTAAAGAATTGGATTAAAATCTGGTGAAAGTTTCAGGTTTAACAAACAGTCTAACTGTCGCGGGAAACCGCACATAAGAAATTATACAAACAAAATCGTCTCCATTATAAATAAAATAAACAAGTGTAAGTGGTAAGTAACGAATATAAAACAATATTTTTGTCAGTTTGCAGTCAGTTATAAATTTCAAGTTCGAGCTTAAGCGTGTTAGAAAAGTAAAAATAAAAAATTCAGTTATAAAAAAAAATCTCGCCAATCAATATAAATAACGAAAACTGCATTTTCAATTCCACAAAACAGCAATTTATAAGTCGAAAAAATTATTGTTGTGTATTCCGAAGTGAGCTTAAAATCCAAGAAAAAATCTCGTCGATACGTAAATGGAAAGAGGAAAAACCCTTATTCATAATTGTGAATCGAAGTGACAAATTATATTAAAAATGTAGTCTGAAGTGCTTTAAATCCTCAAATAAGACCTTGAAAAAATTATGCCCCTGCTTATAGAGAAATAAAGATTCCTTAATTATAATTGTGAATAAACTTGAGGTGATAAATAAAGAAAGAATAAATTTTTGTGTATCGAGTGAGTTTCGCGGTTTTGAGTGAACGGATTTTCTGGCGATGAATCTATCGTTGCCAGAAAGTATCGGAAAATCTGGGCGTCTTATCGTACGCGCGGCTAGTTGTCGACGAGGCGTCAAAACGAAAGTGCAGTGCACAAGGGAAGCCAGAGTATCTATGACGAGAGTTAAAGGAGCTTGAGTACCTTCGGAGGAAGCTTCGTCTCGCAGTAGTGGCTGAGGGTGAAAGGGTGAAAGAGAGAAAGAGAGAAAGAGAGCGAGAGAGGAGCGGGGTAAGCGAATTTAATTTAAGCGTTTAACAGGCTATCGACGTAATTATGCGGCGTCAGCGTGAGCGCCACACGCCAGTGGCAACGTCCTCGTGTCCGCCAAATACCGCCTTCCCATCCCCACGATCCTCTTCCCGCTTCTCGTGGCTTTTAAATCTGGCCCTCGCAATGTTTCCAAGCCGTTAAACGACTATTAAGCTTGTTGCCCGCGGCAACAGCACGTTCACCGCCGCCTCAAGATGCGATACCCACTTGATACTGGTCAGCCACCGCGCGGAGCCGGTTATTCCTTGCAGCGAATACTCGCCAATATTTTTTCAACTTGGAGAAAGAGAAAATTCAAATAATTTCATCATTTTAAACAATTACATCTACTTTTGTAGGGTAGAAGTAGCGGTTGTCGTCACTTGAAGAATTTTTCCATTTTCAAGTACTTGTCATTGCTACTAACCAACTATCATTAAAATCTTTTAAACCTATACTTTTCATATCTAAAAAAGTAGAAGCTTGCAAATTGCTTCCTCATTATTTTTTCCTTTCTACAAAGCTACCTCTATGACGCACTATCTTGATCAATTTTGGCTTCCTCATATATATATAATAATAAATAAATAATTCGTTTTATTATTCATTCATTCTAGATTCATTTGCTTCACTAAAATATATTTCTCAGTAGCAAATATTTTTGTCGACAAAGAATGAATTCAATTAATTCGGGGATTAATATTTATTGATAAAAAAGAATTGTCTTTAGGTGTTGGATTATAATTAATAATTGCCTTAGTCGAAATATCAATAATTCTCAATTTAGACGGCGATAAATTCAGTTAGCTTAAAATTTATGCATTACCAGCGCATTGCAATTGAATATTAATTGGGAATCGTCAAAGATACTATTAAATGGTGGTATACGAGGCCAGACTCCGATCTTCATGTTCAAAGGTGCTCCAATGGAACGTTTCAAGTAGTATCTGTGCCAATTCTATCTCTCCGTAAGCTGAATTCACTAAAACTTTTATGAATTCCGTTATTTGACCCTAGTTAACATGTCAAAGGCAAGATACTACTGCAGATACCGCCTGTTTCCTCTTTATTTGGTAATACAACGGCTTTCAGGATCTCCAATAAATTCTGTATTCATGATAATTCAGAGATCTCTATCTTTACTTTTTCCCCTTTTTTCTTTTTGAGTAACTTTGAAAAACTTCTGAGTAACTGTTTACAAATCATGGAAAAATGGAAAAATGGATAAATGTTGATTGGGTAAAAAAAGTCGAGTTTCGACGAAAAAAACGACCTTAATCGTTTGTAATCGCAGTTGTAAATCTTGGAACTCATTCTCATAATACTAAATAAAAAGTGGTAAGATGCAGTATCGGTCAGACATTTTTTTACACCGCGGAAAAGAGAACATTGAAATTTGATACCATAGAAAGATTTGAAGCGTAGTTCATGGCGGATAAGCCGCCATTCATTTGTAATTTTTTGTTTCACTTTTTCCTTCCGAATATTTTTTTTTGTGATTCATTCATTGAAAATGGCTTAATTTCGGATTTTTGTCACGAGCATGTTTTCACCCATAATAGTCTTTTTGAATTTTCTCTCAAATTCAAATATATAAATGTGTTTTTATTTTTAATCTTCATTCAAGTGTATGATATTCCATCAATTTTCCCCATTTTCCTGAATACATCACATTTGCACGTGAGCACAAAAAAATTGCAGAAGACTAGTAATATATATATATAGTTAGGCTTTTGAAGAATGATTGGTTTTCCTATGGGAAATCTTGTCCACTGTCAAAATGAGATCCTGCCTCATGAGCGATACGCCAGCCAGGATATAACCGACCGTTAAACCCATGTCGAGCAAAGTCAGCCTAAATAACGATAAAAAACTTTTTGTCACATACATTTCAACCGACAAATTCCACAGGATTGGAACCTTAAATCCTTCAGAGGATTAGAATATGTCATTGCAAATTCTAAAAAAATTTACTTAGAATATTAGCGGGGCCAAAAATGTATCGATAACATTTTTATAAAACCTAATTTTCTTGTTCTTACAGGAAGAATTTTCTCACGTTTTTGAATACGCATTATTTCAATATTTTTTACACCTTATTGATTTTGGAAAATGTCGCAATGATGAAATAAATCCATATTGCAAAAACCAGAATATAGACAAATATTTATCCTTGGAATATAATATGTGCTAAAAAATGGATTCGATTTAATATTAAAAAAGAGTGCCAAGTAGAACCTCGCACATGGCGTCCTTAGTATTTTTCGAGTTTCACAAAGCTACCTTTATGATCAAGTATGTTAATCAATATTGGCAAAGAGAGCGCTTCGTAAAAAGCGAAAAATAGTAAAGAAGCAATGTTCTACTTTGCATGCTCGTTTTAATAAGATAAATAAACATGTTGTCAATTCACTTTTTCTATTTCTCTATTTTGTTATTATTAAAGCGTTTCCGAAAGTAAATGTGATAACGTATATTTTTTAAAATAATTCAACATTCTATAAAATCAAAAGTTTCATACAGTTCGTCCCTAATTTATACATACATACATGATGACTTAATATTGTTTAATTTACATTGATATGAAATTATAACAAAAAATATTGAAATAATTGTTCACATTAATTTATTAATCGCTTTCAGGTTGTATTATCATTTAATATTGACTCATTGCTCAGTGAGTTATGAAGAGCTTATTGTTAAAAGAGTAGAGGCACTTTTGCCTAAGGTTATTTCTAGATTTTGTTCATCGCGTGCTCTAGTTGACTGAGAAGATATTTTTTTTTTTTTTTTTTAGAACCCGTACGGAAATATCTATTGACGACTATTTGTAGTCCAGGCAAAATTGGAAAACCTTTTTCCGTCGCGGAGTCGCCGCGGAGTCGATGCTCGTAAGTCATCGTGGAGAAGTAGTGTTTGTTTGCAGAAGAACCCACCGTTTGTTTTCATACGTACACTGAGAGAAATAAAAATTGAATGTACCGCATCTAGAATCTAGAACCACTGAAATACTATATGAGAGCAATGCATCATTGACAGCGGTTGTAAGAAATATGAAAAAATTTTATTTTCTATCACAGTATAAATTATAGCGACAATGTAATTTTTAATACTGCGGTTTCATCGGTAACAAAACTCGACAATCTGTTCGATATTATAGAAACGCGTACATCACTCATAGTGCACCTATATAATCAAGCTGTGACGTGTAATCCGATACTTTGATATTAAGTGTCGCCACGCGTCAATGTATTTCATGATTGAACTGCGTCGAAATTGATGCGCGGTGTTGATTACTCCATTCCCAGAGAATATGTAATTCTAGCCCGGCAATCTTCTAACCAATATTTTGTTCTTTCCCTTCTCTCGCAATAAATCGAATGTAAACGGAGTACATACGAGATTCGGACGAGTTGTTCCCTACTTTAATTTTCTTTTTTAACATTTATAACGAGAATATATCTGTCCGTTTTCAGGCATAGAAATAAATGAGAAAGAAGTTACGAACTCCTTTTTACATATCTTTCGAAAAACACATGCAACAAAAAATCTGTACGTAACACATACGCGTAAAGAGAAGATTTTGCGCACTTGTTTCAAAGAGCAGTATTTGAGCCTTGCTCGAAATAGCGAATGCTCTTGTAACTAACTTCATAAGCTCCGTCGAAAAATCCGCTTTTCCCTCTAGTATCACAAAGTTCTTTTTGCTCAAACATATTGGAGTTTATTGCCTCTTCCTGGCCGTTCCAAACGGTAAAAAAATCAATGGAACTATTCCATAATATTCTACCACATACTTTTTGGCTATAAAAGTATGTGGTATCATTTTCCAATAAAGAAAAATAACTTTGAAACTTGTGAGCTGTGAAGTGAGAAAAAGACCCTGACGTTACCAATGCGTAAGCTCGCAAAATATGGTTGCCTTGTCTTGTAATTATGATCATAGATAAGTAAAGAAAATTATTTTATACAGACGATTATAAAACTAATTTTTTTTCAATACCTTCGTATATACATCGAACCGGTTTTTTTGTTTTCCATTGCAATATATGTAAGGAAATGCTTAGTGCCTGTCCTTTCCAATATCGAACGTTTCTTTTCCTTCTGAATATATGTAACGAAATTTCTAGTGCCTGCCCTTTCCAATATCCTTTTTTTTTCTTCTTTTCAGTATGTGTAACGAAAGGCTCAGTGAGTGTCACTTTTTCCCAGCGGTAAAAAAATCAAAAGCAACATTGTAGAAAGTCCTGGCGCATAACTTGGTGGCTATAATAGTATATATTTCATATCTTGGAAGAAAAAAAACCTCCGATACGCGAGTGACGGGAGGGGGGTAGGCGAAGAAGCTCGTAAAATGACACCGAAGAGGATTTAGTTCGGTTTGCCGAACGAGTGCCAAGTGAATTCGTTTAGCCGATATCTTTTAAGGAGAAGCGGCACGATGTGCCGCTCGATCGATGGGGATTGCGTATTCCCCTTGCCTATATACAAATGCTTGTTGTTTTCGACAACTTCCTCGAGATACGAACGTGCTTCTGGCTGTTGAGAGTGTGGGAGTGGATCCCGCATGGATTCCGCCCCCGAATATCCAGAACAGCCCTTCCCAGAACGGCCACGCGTATACACTATAAAGATAAAAGACAACATTATATAGTTGAGTGGCAAGTGGCATTAAAATAACTTGCAATGTACGAAAAAAACCCTTATTATAGAGTTCTTTTTTATAAAGATAAATGGAAATGTTACTCCTCCCCCGTGGAAACGTTTATAAAGGTGCGTTTATTTAGGCTCGAAAATAAGGATTTTATACAGCATTATTATTTACTCTTCATCCCACAAAGATACAGTTTTAATATTCGTCGTGGCAAACTTAACAATTGAAATTATCCAAAATAACATAACAAGATGCAAAGAAATAGGAAATAAAATGAAAGCAAAAAATAAATTGAAAAATACCCACAAAAATATGTAATTCTAGTGGAGCAATCTTATGATCAATATTTTGTTATCTCACTTCTCTCGGAATATATCGAATGTAAACAGAGCGTATATGAGATTCAGACGTGTCTTTCACTACAATATTTTTTTTTCTGTTTTTCATAATTCATAACGAAAACATTTCTGTCACTTTTTTTTTAAACTGAAAAATAATTTTCAATATGTTCTATTTACATATCCGAACAGAATATTAAGAAACTTACCCTCAGGCATAGAAATAAATGAACAGTTACAAACTCCTTTTTGCACATCGTTTGAAAAACACATACAACAAAAAATCCGTTTGTAACAGAAAAATGTTTCAATATTTTTCGTGGCAAGTTAAATAATTAAAATTCTCCAAAATAACATAACAAAATATAGAAGATGAAAAAATAGGGACACTGGTGGTTGGTGTGCGGTTGGTGAAGGGGCTTTGGCGATCCCTCGAGTTAACGATGTATGATTCGTGAGTTTCAGAGACAATTTCGATCACTTTCCGATGGGATAAAAATCGGAAAAAAATTATCGATATTAAACGTGCTCAACATATATTGATTTAGCATAATAATAATCCCAAAATGTTATTAACAAATTGGTGAAAAAACACAATTGTTCAACAAACAATCAGTCAATCTAACTTTTTTTCTAATGAAAATCATATGTTAATTTATTTGAATGCATACAAATTTTTTCAGTTTTTTTTCTTTGAAAAATGCGCAGAATATAACGCAGAATCGGATGAATCACTCATTATTCAAGTTAACTAAATTCATATCTGATATACTTGTAAAGGGCAGCATTGGTATAGTGTATGTTTAATGGTAAACGTAGTTACGCCATCTCATCTTAATACCCGCGAGAGGCTTGCATCGTTACGATCGCGGAAATCTTACGTAAGTAATCCAATTTGCACAGATCAAATCCCCAGACAATCGGATGGGTTTATCCCTAAGATAGTCCATTTTTTTCTTTTTCCTGGGCTTATCGTTCAGATAATCTTTTTTTTCCCCCTTGTTCCTGTATTTTCATTCAGTCTTTAAGATTAGTGAATTAATATTGAAAAATGGATTCATAACGGAACACCGTTTTATGGTATTTTCAAACTTTAATTAAGTCTATCGATTCATTTATTCCATCACTCATCTAAAGACTGTGTTTATTGAATTAAAAAATTATTGGTCTGTTGGTTCTTCCTCTTCGTATAGATTTTGATGGGGGCGTATATCGAAAGTTAATTAAAGCAATTACCTGAATTTCTATCATTTAATAATTGTCGTGCTCAATTAAAAATTTATTCATTGACGCAATCTCCCCCAACTTGATCAACTTCCGGTGTATTTTATTTTTACTATACTACAATATCAGTGATTTATTATCGAAAAATGGTTTTATACCGCAATACAGTTTCTGTGGTGTTTTCAGGTTTTAACTCAGTCTATATTCGTTCATTTATTGCATAAATAATTGATTGCTAATTATTTTTAAAGGTAGTTAATATGAAAAAACTCTTTATACAAAAAACAATCAAGATAAATTTTCCATAAATTTATTAAAAAATACAATAAATACGATTTCGAGTAAAAATATGTTTTTATTTAGTTAAGGTATATCCGGCTTAGCTATTCCTTTACTTCACACAGATTCTATTGCGAACAAACATTAGAGGTAAAAAAATACTTGAATTATTATAAAATCGAATACTTGTCCTTTTTTTTAAATTAATGACAATTATATCTCAACGAAAAGTAATTTTAGATAAGATGTATGCTTCCTTCTGGGGCTTAGCCAACAAAATATAACGCTGACATATTACCAAGCTTCCATTTCGTTTCTATGCGATGACGGGAATTCTATTATTAAAAAAAGTGTGCGCGAAGGACGTAGTCCCGGTATACCATTTACCTTCTCAGGGCTCAGGATGACACTCTTGGCAAACGCGATATTTTATATTTCATTTACAAAGGTAAATACGGAGGTGTCATGCCTTTGCAGTACAATGCTATCTTTCCGTAGAAACAACGGCATAATTCGTGGAGAATACTAATTAAAAGTTCATCATGGCTTCGCATCGGTTTATTATCTTTATTCATACAAATATGCCAATTTAGAAAAACCTGTCCACAAGGAAAAATTGTATATTTAAAAATATATTATCCGGTACATTGAAAAATATATGAAAAATACAATTAAAATATGTAGACTATATACGACATACATTCCAAGTTCCAAAATAAATACCTAACTTTTGGACAGAAAATATACCTGCGGAATATAGCTAAGTTATATGTAAGTTATACCCACAAATATGTATATTCGAATACCGAAATAATAGCGAATACATGTTGAATCAGTATTCATTTTTCTTCAGTAATGGATACAATTAAACTCGGTATTCATTACAAAAATGAATAGTAAATAACATGATTTTATTATTCATGAATAAAGAAAGATTCAAATATGCTCAACCCTGGCTATACTCATATGTGTATATATATATATATTAAGGTGTCGAAATTTTTTTTTTTTTTTTCAAATCTCTCAGCTGTTGATATTACAACCGTGTGCAATTCAAGACAATAATAGCGTAGTTTGAAAGCAATTAAGCAATAAGAATTGGAAAACGATGATATCCTAGTTTTGCAAGTACGAAGTTGGGTTTTACTGAATGCTCCACTTCCTGATGTCTATAATTGTTTCCTCGCATTCGCAAAGCTTCTTCGATCGAAGTAAAAGTCTGTGTTCTAAAGTTCTCTAATCGATTTAGTAAATATTAAGACTAAATATATTCGTCAGGAAATGAAGCAGCCACGTAAACAGAAAAGCTAATAGTGTATTCGCGAATAAGAATTATAACACTATTATCGTCGAAAATGACAATGCAAAGCTGGGCTATATATGTATATATTGCACGCTGCATGCACGTGAAGGTTTGGATCAAGGTCTCCTTGGGTTTCCGTCATTCGTTGTGATTGGCAGTGACGTGGCCGGATGAAATTAACGGGCAAGGCCAGGTTTACGAATTTCGTGAGTATCGTAGCAAGTTCACAAATAGGACGACGAAATGGTCTGTCCTATTGTACAATAATTGATTGACCGTAAATTAATTAATAATCGAAAATAATTAAGAGCATATTGCTCAAAAAGTTAAGTACATAAATAAACTACCTTTTTTCACGAGGAAAGTAAGCAGGATCACTGGTGTACTCGCTAGTGATAGCGTTATTTATTTTTCCCTGAAAAGGATACTTATCTGCTCCACAACAAGTAGATTTTGTGAAAGTGCAACGCCTACGCGCTGGAGTAAGACAAGTTTCAAGTCGATAGACCCTCTAGAAAGCTTTCGTATCGCTGAACGAGACGAGAGGACCAGGGCCATTGCTCTTCACCGAACTGTCCAATGAAATTCGAAGACAAAGACCGAGAGGGGACTACCAAATACATAATATATCAGTTACGGAAGCATAGAGGACATACGCTCGACATGCACAATGTTTTCTTAAAGGGAAACTTTTCCTGGCAAGATTCGGTCTCTATTCGGTCCCATAGAAAAAGCAAGAAAATTCCATTGTTTAAAATCAGTCATGTGACCAACTTGACATAATTTCGGAAAGATGGACATTTTTTTAAATGGAATCGAATGAATTTTTAGGTGTTACAAATTTGTAAAAAAGAATCTAGAAAATATAAAAACATCAGTTTTTGAGCAAAAAACAACAGTTTTACAATCGTCAATAAAAATTATGAGTTTTTCAATATTTAAAAATAATTTACAAATAACTACTGTACTATGTTATCTTCGTGGTTTTATTACTAAAAAAAAAACGGAAAACGTGGAAGAAACTCCAAAGTTAAAGCTATACTTTTAGAAATCTGTTTCAACCTTTCTCGACCCTTTTACTCCTAGGTGCGTTAAAAATAATTAAGCAATTTTGAAATATTAAACAATATTCTGTGCTATGTCATTTTCCAAATTCCAAATTCCAAAGTATTATTTAAAAGCTGCTTTTACAGGTCTTATTTAAGCCCTCTCGGTACCTTTACCGCAATGCGTTTGTCAAATAAATCTGTCTCACCGGAAGCTAATGTGGTCGCTGCCGAGAATTGTTGTAGTTGGGGGCGGGATTGTTTATCAAGTGTGGTGAAGAGCTCTTTTTTCTTCATCGTACAACGTGTTTGTGCGTTGACCTTAACTTTTTTTTCACGTGCCAATGTATTCCTAAAGCCACGTGCTAAAGGGGACCATATATGTATGTATATATATATATATATATACACATAGCATCGAGTAGTAGTAGTCGACTGTAGGTTCATTGGTGGGGGGCCACCATGTACCGAACTGGGTTAATGCTGACGCCACGCTAACGAGCACAATCCGATAAATAGTCGAGTTAAAGAGACGAGCATTTATCATTATTTTTTAACTAGTTTAACTAACTTTGTTCTCCAGAACAGAGTTCCAAGACATCATTCCGGCTTTATTTTCGGCGTAATGAATAAAGCTTCAAGATGGTGTTCGAGTGATAATATTATCATCATTCACATTCCTCATCAATTTTCATCTTCAATTTTTGTTTACTTATCATGCAGTCTAGAGCTTTTTTTAATAACTCTATTTCGGGCTTATTTTGCTTACAATGAATGCACAACTTCAATATGGTCCTCGAATATTGAGGCTGTAATTTTTATTGCTTGTAAATTTACACCACAATTTGCGTTTGTTTATGCAGTTCAGTGCTTTTATTATTTTCTTAATTTTTGATTTTAATTAATTTCTCAATAAAAATAAAATGTATGTGTTTCAATAGGTTTATTGTAAAAAATAAATAATAATAATAAAATGAAATAGTCGTGAGAGTTGATGTAGTGCTATATATAAAATTTATAAGAGAAATGATAGGCGGAGTAGGAGTCACTGACATTAAACGGTCTCTTCTTGTCTGTAAGTGGTCGATCATTGAATTGAAGAACAATCACAGGAATTGTGAGGGTTGATGCGGTATTATGTAACATTCACGAGTAAAACGTTAAATGGCGTAGCACCTGCATCGTGCACTATTCGGAGGGTGAAACGGGCTGCGTGTTCATGGCAACTTTCATTCAGCACGCGCATCGACACATACGAACTACATATACTCTCGCGCTTTTGTTATCGTTATTATCGTCATTTAGTCGGCCTTGCGCCTTTTTATTCAACCCAAATCGCACGAGAGGAGCGAACACACGAACTGTACACGTATATAAGTAGCACGTTTTTCTTCTCACGATTTGTAGCGATGATGTGTTAATCGTCATGGCCGGTGACATAATCTAATTATAAGACGCCAGAAAATTAATTGAACAAAAATCGTTGACAATTGATTATAAAATATTGAGGATTTTTATTTCACAAATAACCTTGGACCATATATTGGGATGAAAGATTTCGAAACTAAAATCAAGATCGTGATTTTTAATTGTGAATAATGCAGTTTTTCAAATTCTAAATGAAATGAAACGATGATGTGTCAATAACCATCGCCAGTGGCATAATTTAAATGTAAGACGGAAGAAAGGTAATTGAACAAAAATCGCTGATAATAATTTGTACAATACTTACGATTCTTATTAACAAAATAAACTCTAACACTTCTTTGGATCAACGATTTTAAAGCTAAAACACACAATTGTGTGAACCAACATTTGAAAATTTCCGACATTTTTATGGTTAGCTCATTTTTTATTCATTTGCTTGAAAATTAATCATCAATTCGTATATGATTTGGAAGGTGAAAAATGCAGGTTTTTAAATTTTCAATAAAATGAAGCGATAATGTGTTAATGGCCATGGTACGTGACGTCATCTCAATATAAGACGAAAGGAAATAAACAACATAAGAATTGCTAACAAAAGTATGGATTTCTTAATATTGAATAAATTGGACCGCTGTAGATTCCTTCATAATCTAAAGTGAGAAAATAGTTTCGAGAAGTTGGAGAATATTTGGGAAAATAAATGGGAATTTAAGGTTTTGACGGATGCTCACATTTACGCTGAATTTTCATTTTTCATTTTCAAGCAATGCTTGAAATTCTCGTTGCATGCAACGCTAGAAACCGGCAGTAATTTTAGGGCTTACGATAAGGTAAAGGCGTTAACGCTGGCTTTGCTTGTTATACGTGGTTCTTTGGAATGCTGTTTTTTTCCTGCTTTTAATCCTGCATTTCTACTGTAATAAACATTAAAGTGAGTCCCACATATTTCACATACTCGGGTGAAAATATATTTCGAGCTCTTCACTGATTCCTTAAAACATCGTCTCTATAATTTTCGTTAAAGCTTACATACAAAAATTCTTCTCATAATTCATAATCGCCGCAAATTTATGCATAAAATATATTTTAATACCTTTAACAAAATGTAAGCAATGAAAAAAGATTTCGATTACCAATAATGAGCAGCTTATTTTTGGTAGAATTGACAATTATATATTGCTTTCATCTCTGGACGAATGATTTCAAAGTATTCTTTCAATTTAATAGAAATAAAAAAAATTTCATAATTTTTCAAGTATATTTTTTCCTTAGATATATATTTTTCAAGACATCTTAACTATTTTAAGGGGGATCTTAAGGTTGCATCTTGAATAAAACTGACAATTATTTTTCTAATAAAATATTGGATTAAGGGTGTGCATTCATGCATATCAGAATAATATTGCCTTACCAGAAGCTTAACTTTATTTCGACATGAACAGTGCAATATGCTAATGCATTAATATATAAACATGTTTAATAGATCATTCGCTCAGGGGTTTACGATTCACGAATAGCTTTTCCACATAACCTTGCAGCTTGGTGAATTGTGCGTTGCCATTTAATTAAGGTAATACAACAAAGAGTTTAATACACTTTTAGTTTCTTTCGCTGCGTTTTTACTATGGACCGTATAAAAAACAAATAAAAACCGTGTTAAAATGCCGTGTTTCAATACTTCTTTTACATTTTCGCAAAATGGTAATGGAACGATATTCACGAGCTCCCGATCATAAATTCGTAATTTCGTTTCTACACTAACATACAAAAAATGTATATGTATACATGTATAACGGATTTTTCAATAATATTTTTTGCAATTACTTTACGTGAAACTTTGTTTTTTAAATGTACAACATGTAGTCGCGAAATTACTCAGACTGATGTCACAGAAGATCGGAGGATCTCAATGGGAAAGCAAGCTTCTATCCAGCGAGAGTATACATTTTTTGCCCCTTCTTGTTTCGCTGTCAATTAATTTTCGCAACACGGACATAGTATATGAATGGAATTTTTCGTCAATAATTCATTTCAAGTCGATTAATAAAAGCCGGTTCCGCGGAAATTCACGCACGTATGATATTGTTCCATACACTAATACTATATACAGACATATATATATGTATTATATGTACATGCTGTACGCAGGTACTCGACTAGTGTGTCTGCCGCAATGCTCAATATCGATTAAACTCTGCTAGAATCGACTGCCGAGGCCTTTACTATGTATATAGCTCGTGAGGTCCCACTGTGGTACATATGCATCGAGAATACATCAACGTATGACTTCGTGTCACCATGGCTGGAGATTTGGGCTCCACTGTTGCCTTGCATCACTGGAAATGCGACCTTTTCGTCAACCACACTCTAGGCTACCCACGGACACCATTCACACACAGTTAATCCATTCTATATACTGAGAAAATTCGGTCCAATATGGATTTGTCCGAGTTAAGATACAATTCAATGGAATTAGACAGATCACATCAATTCCGTAGATGTCTTGGAAAAACAAAAAAACAAAAAAATTCCAAGTAGAACCTTGCTCATTGCTGTGTCATTATTTTTTGCTTTTTGCCAAGTTACCTCTGAGAAGAAGAATGCTAACCGATTTTGGCTGCCTCATAGAGAAAATTTCGGTGGGAGCGAAAAATAATGAGGATGTAATGTGCAAGGTTTTATTTGTCAGAAATTATTTAGCTCAATGGCTACAAATTTGTGGAAGCTATAGAAACGACAAAGATTTTTATAAAAATGAAAAATTTAATTGAAAATAATCTTAAGTTACTCGGATGGGGTCATTTTCTAAACCATCTTTCCTGATGTTCAAGGTGATTCTGAGTATTCTGAAATAGAAATCTCGGAAATTTCTTTTTCCCCGAAGCTGCTTCTATAAGGAATCAAAAATCTAGCGTAGGATATATTCTGTTTAAAGGAAGATCGATATTTAATGTAATTGGATTAATTAAGCTCTCTTTTTTTGCGGATTTACAAAATTTACAGATAAATTCGGTTCGATATTCAATGTTATTACTTAGAAATTTGATTCATAAAAACAATGCTTTGTTCTGTTTAAATAAATCCATTGGAAGATTTTTCCGTCAAGATAGATGAAGTAATAGAATTCTTAATTACTCGATAAATTAATGTTTTATATTTTTCAAGTTGCTTGACTTAAAGTTATTTAGTAACAAACAAATATAATGTGCTATATAAACTAGAGGACGGATAAAAGAGAAATGTCGCAAGGAAAGAGGAGAAATAAAAGTGACAACATCGTGTTAATCCCACTATTTCTCGACACTCGGATAATTCGGAGTTGAAGCAGGCGACATTAATAAACAATGTTGGGACGTGAACTCGTGATCCTTTCTAGGCCAGCTTTCTCGGCCTCTTGCCTTTTCCCGAGAGAGCGAATCTAAAAACGTTGAGCTTTCGTGTGCATTCGTCCAGCGGTCGTACAGCAATTATTCACAAATCTAGAGAGGCAGCGCTTACTTCCTCACCTCCATTTCCTCGCTTATTTTAATTTAAAGCCATTTATTTTTAGGAAATAAGGAAAAATAAACACATCATAAAATATACAATTTGCTTGTGGTTATTAATTCAATTGGAACAACTAAATCTCATGTTTTGGAATATTATTCGACTAGTCGAATTATATTCCAAGTTGGAAAATTCCATTTGAGTGAAAGCCGGCCAACAAGAAAATAAATCAACACAATTTCTTTCTCGCTTAATTCCAGATGAAGGACGTGAAATCATGAAGTAAAGTGGGACGTAGTTTGGAGCCACGAACAACTTGGCTTCATAGGCGTCGTCAGCAAAACCGAATATCAAAGCCATTGAGATGGACAAATTCGGTGCTGACTTTCCAAAGCGGGATTGGAATCCCAGATTGAGTTTACGTGGAAGCCGACGTAGTCATCAGGTATGGCCAGTTATAATACTAAATACTAAATTACGATAAAAAACAGATCGTAGCATCGTCATATTCAAAGATGTTAACTTATTAAAAACCATCTCATCAATATCAGTTTCGGGCTTTTAAAGCTTGTCCCTAGAAGTCCGACCGGCTCAATCTCGTCCATAGGGATCCAAACGTTATAAACTTTCCGTATAGCTACTGGCGTTTCAAACTTGTCCGTCAAGCTCTGACCGTTCGAAAATTGTCCGCGGAAGACCAACCAGTCCGAGCTTTCAGACTGTTTTAAGCTTGTCCGTACAGCCGTACCAACCGCTCCAAGCTTGTCCGAGTGTTCAACCATTCAAAACTTTTCCGTACAGATTCAACCATTACAAACGTGTCCGTTCAAGTTCAACCATTTGGACTTGTATGCCTATTGATGCTAAACTTGTCCGTAAATGTTGGAATAGTATCAATTTGTCCATAGAGCTTCTACCGGTACACGATTGTCCACAGAGTTTTATCTCTTCTGAACTTCACTAGAGGTGTAAACTTGTCCGTAGAAGTTCGGCCGGCCCAATCTTGTCTATAGAGGTTCAAACTAATTCGTTGTTTAACCAACGTTTGTTTACATTACTAACTCGTCTGAACGAGTCCTACCGGTTTAAATTCGATGCCAGACTTATCCGTCGAGGTTCGATTATTCGAAGTTCGTCACCGGATGTCCAGCCATTCTAGAGTAATCGGTACAGTTCCAACCTTTCCGAATATGTTCGTAGAGATTTTGGACCATCATTTCATTGAATCCTAAGAGGCTGATAATTTTTTTTCCATACTCCTGTGGAGTTTGATAAAACCCTGACCTGTGAGTGGCCAGTTGGATATGCTTACAGGGTATAAGAATTATCGGATCTATGCTGATGTAGTGCAGTGTGGGGACCCTGAGTAATCCCAAGCGATCGATTACGGAACGGACGATAAGTTGATTAGACTCTCGACGTCGCGGTGTCGCGCGCCAACCTAGTGGATTGCACGCTCTGGAGCTTTAAAAAGATTGCACGACTGCGAGCTGCCAACGTCCTTGATCTTTTCGTCCAGCTTTTTCCAGTCGGTCAACTTTATAACGCTCACTACTCAACACGGACTCCAGTTTTCTTAAATCTTTCATACGCCAATTTCTCAAACTTTTATTCCTTTCTGGATCATCTTTTCCGGTCAAATTTTTCCGAGTTTACCAAGTTTACCAAGGATGAAAAAATTGACAAAAACTTGAATCTCCACAAGGTTTGTCCCTCACTGGCACAAAATAAATATACCCCAGATTTACTTATTTCACTTTCTCATCACACACGAAATATGTAAAAAGAATAAGTATAGCGGTTTACAAAAAAAATTGGCTCTTGGATTTTGATATAAATCCGTGTTATGAGTGTCCCAGATTCCGAAAAACACATTCACTCATTTCTGTCTGTCTGGCGTTTGTATGTTCGAAAGTGCAATAACTTTTGAAATAATCTATGGACCGGAAAAAAATTAAATTTTTTTTCAGATTGCAACAAAAAATGTATGCTTTGGTCTGATACATACTGAGAGAATCATCAACGAATGAGTAATAAACAAAAGTATGTGATTCAGTAGGGCAAATATTTGTTTACTATTTAATTTTTCACATAGAATTTGTATAAACAAAAATTCCAATTAAGTACAATATGGTTTGTGTTACAGATATACAACATTATTATCACTGGTATTTAACCGTTTTATATATATGATCTTCTGATAATATTTGTAATAAATATTAAATTTTCAAATTATTAGTCATTATCGCTATTCAATGTAGTTAAAAAATTGTATTACGGAGAAGGTATCTTCGTCCGTAAAAGTCACGATTGGAAAACTTTCAAACTTCTGTAACTCTAGAACTCTAGAACGACTCGACAGAAAAAATTGCAACGAATGAAGAAGGCTCTTTGCGACATGATTTTTTTAAGGAATAAGTTCGTGTTTTTCACTTTTGACTACCCAATACAACTTATTTCCCCGTTTGGTGGAATGGCCCATAAGTATCTGCAAATAAAACGAATCATTTAAATCGTAATACCCAATTAAATTTTCCTCTCGTTTGCCAAAATAGAAATAATGACCAATTTGCTATTTCTTTTTAAATACCACGTTAACATTTTTTTATCTTTCGTACCGGAAAATTTCATCATGAATGCCCACGGATCAAATGAATAGTAAAATGAACAATAAATTTCAATAACAGCCTCCATCGTTAACGAGAGTCGATTGCAATCTTCGTCCAATACAATTTCAATCTGTTTCGACAGCTTAACATTTCTCATTTTTATTATAACAGTTTGTTATGGCATAAAATGTCAGTTGTTGCGCTGACAGCGACGGTGTGAAAAGAAGAATTGCTTTTCCATTGTTCCCCTGGAATGCCAGGCATGTTATGATCGCAGAACTTCCGTCTCGGTTTTTTTTTTACTTCCTCCACATCAAGCTATCTCTTTACCAATCTACCCGCCGTGGGTTATTTTCACGCATGAGAGAAATCGATTTTCCACTTGACGTAGCCCACTAACGAGATCGAATTGTCTCCGAAATTCGAAAAGCTAACATTATAAAAACGAAATTTTGATAATTTCTTCTCATTTTTCATAGTGTCTGTCAAGTTGATGATGGATAATTTTATCGATGGACGCGAACGTATAATTTATAACTTGCAATTTATGCTCCATCAATGAACGTCTCACCCAGTGTAAATGTTTCAATATAAATGGCTGGCACTTTATTTGGAAGCAATTTTTATTATTATATTTGCGTGTGAAAAATTGGATCTTTGGCTAGCCAATTATTTGTTTTGTTATGAAGTTTTGTCCGTTTGATTTTGATGTTATTGCCTCTTTTATATGTGGCATAATGTATTTGTGTTGATTCTCAACGGATGATGTCTGTTATTCTAAATAAATAATAGTAATAACAATAAAAAGCCTGCAAAGTAGAACCTTGCAAATTGCTTTCCCATTTTTTTTTCTCCTTTTACAAAGCTACTGACCTGGAA
The DNA here is from genome assembly GCA_949699805.1 of Tromatobia lineatoria. Classification (NCBI taxonomy): domain Eukaryota; kingdom Metazoa; phylum Arthropoda; class Insecta; order Hymenoptera; family Ichneumonidae; genus Tromatobia; species Tromatobia lineatoria. The sequence goes on from OX453052.1 coordinate 9,702,335, forward strand.
ATCCGGGGAATTCAATTATTTCAGGTAAACAAAATTTCTACTACGAGGAAGCATTTACAACAACAACAGAAGTAATAATAATAATGATTATGATTAACATAGGTCCGAAGTAGGTCGTGTATTAAAGAGCCTGGTCCAGAGATATTTTGATGAATTTTCGTGGACATAACATGATTGCTTATCGATATTGTATTATTAGACGTCAAATGAAAATGCCAAGTTTATACGAACAACTAGTGACCTAATTATCATTGTTGAAATAGAAAGTGAATAAATGTATTTGGGCCTCTGTAATACATTTTGGCTATTGTCGTATTTTGTATTCATTCCATTCTGACATTCGAGACGGTCTGACGTAAGGTGACGTTGTTATATATACGTAAACAGTGTTATGTCACTTTAAGTCACTGCGTAACAGTAAATTATTCATGCACCGTTCAAGTCGCTTCTGTTGAGACGGTTCTCGAACCTAATTGGCCATTGGACGCGCTTCTGCATCGCTTTTACCGTTGAGAATTCGTATCACTGACAAGTGACATCTCTTTGCATGTTCTTGTCTATTAAAAATATATTTATTCATCATAGAGCTGTGTAATCCGATTTCATAATTAACATTTCCCATAGACTATCTTTAAGAGATTGTAGAGATCAATCAAGCAGCTGCGAGTTTCGAAGATATCGATGTAAGACTCAATTTCCGCGTGAAAAGATGGATCGTCTTCTTATGCTATACCTTTTTTTATAAAATTGTTTTCGGCCAAACTATTTTGGCCAAACATCCTCTACACATTACAAGCTATCGATATTAGCAATGAACAAAAAATCGATTTTTCGGCCCATCTTGATGAGATCGCTCGCTTAATAAAAGCAATTATGTAGAGAAATTGGTGCAGTGGTTACGCTCCGTATGTCGTCCGGCCTACAAGCTTATCACGAAATACGTACGCGATGTCGTGTCAGCATCGATTTTAAGGCCGTCGCGCCTTAATTGCCGCTTTCGAGACGAGCTATTTAAATAGATAAGAGGATTATCGGGACATCTGGCCCACCCGTATGCCATGCACTTTAGGTACACACTGTTCGCGTACGTAGTATTTTACCGTCGCGAACTGTCGCAACCACGCGGCTTCGAAAGCTCTCCATGCATCGCTATGTATTTTCTACTTATATCAACTTATCTCTGTCAAAATGTTCCGACATTTTGTTTTCAACCATCTTAAGATCTGCCGCATTATTACCATATAGTCATATCAACGTACCACTAAGAAGCATTCTACGTGATTTTTCGAAATGTATACTCGTATACATTTCGAGATACAAGTATATAGTGATTTGTCAGTTTCGTGTTCCACATATTATTGACAATAAAATGTGTTTGCCATTGCATTTGCTGAATTTGATAGTAAGCCTGTCGAATCTTTAAGTCATTCTACGATTCGCTTTGATACTCTTGTCATAGTTTATATTCATATAGTTTTTAAAGAGGAGAAGTCACGTTAAAAAATTCTACTCATTATCTGCCAGTTCATAAATGCTCTATTATTATGATTGCTGTTGAGAATGAGAAATAAACGTTTGCTCTACGTAGAGCATTAATTCTTAGTCATCAAAGCGGAGGCAAAGTAAATATTTTCTTACTACGCCATTTCCAAGCTTTTCGAGGATTCCGGGCCAGTGAGAGTGTTTCCTGTGTTCGTGACACTTAGTACCGAAGATTGCAGACAGGAATGAAGCGAAAAGCTCTCACAGATGCGCTATGAAGGTGAGTTGACGCGCCTCGTGCTTCGCGTCGTTCACGTAAAGAGCTTTCGGACGCGTGCCGTATGCTCTAAGATGCTTCTGTGGCGTCGGTACGAGCCAATGCTTACCACATTCTTCTTACAAACAGAAACCCCAGAAACTTGTCGTACATTTGCACACTACACCGAACGTCGGTGTATGAATAGTAAAATTTTCAAACGTACATTTTACGATTAATTTAACGAAAAGAAATGAGAAAAAAAACCCACACACACACACACACACACACACACAATTTATTTATATAATTTTTATAAAAGAAATACATGTTTTGAGGATCCCAGATTCCAACAGTCAGTATACCGCAGTAAATTCACGATCAAAACTTCACGCCAGTATTTTGAAATAAAAAAAGTATTTCACGGTAATTGTTATACTTATTTCAGAATATTAGGATTTCTATATTTCTGTTTCATTACGTTATTACGATTCCTAGATTAAAAAGTATGAATTTTGAATGACGGCTAATATATCGTATTTCTTTTTATAAGATTTTACAAAAAAAGGTATTAAAGATGACGAAATAAGATTCTCCATTCGGTTTTTCATGTATATACAAGCATATCTCAATTTTTTCGAGACATTTATATTATATTTGTTTTCGGTAATTTAAAGAGAATCATAAGTAAAATCGTTTCGCAAAAGTTTCATACAATGGTTGTAAAATACATCGTTAATTAGAGATTGGAAAAAAAAATCATTTTCATATACTAATTTTACAAGCTAAAATTAGTGAACTAACTCCGCAACATTTAACGTCTCAACCACTAACGTGACGTCAGTACCCATCGTGTTGAGGTAGTCACGTGTTGCCTCACGCCAGTAGCAACTTTTTTTCGATCGATCCAAAATATTTTCACTTAGTTTCCCTTCAAATAAAGTAACATTTTGTATTATATTTAAAAACTGTTTATGTATGTTGTACACATTTTTGTGATTGTACTGTTAATAGTGTGGATTTTATTTAATAGACGATAGAATGTATATAAATTATATCTTCCCGTTGGCTCTAGTGTTTTTCTTTTGCGAATGTGAATAAAGAAGATGAGGAGGGTTCAAAATGGTCTCACCTCCATGTAAAGAGGAGCCCTCTCGTTCGTCTGTTATCGCTGTAGAAGAATGCGAAAAACTAATTAAGCTCATAAATAAAGAAGCCAAGCGAAGGGCGGCGGATATCCAAGCCAGAGGGTATCCTTTTATGCTCGTAAATTCGCTAGTACTAAAAGGGGAATATGTACGAAGGCAGTGACAGCGTCAGCACAAAGACTCAAAGTTCGCATTGTGGCCCACAATTATACCGCGCCTCGTCAGCGTCTTGTATTTCATGGCTTTGTTATTTCCGATATATCGATGTTAAAATTCAATTTAAAAAACCTTGACTCAACTAAGTGTTCGATAAGATGAATTAATCAATCAATTGACCGGTACTAATGAATAATTACGAAATTGTTATACAAAATCGTTAATCTAACCAAGTACTGGACGAGCTTAATTAATTAATCGGTTAATCGAGACCAATCACCGAATTAATAAATCGCTTGACACAAGTACGTAATTACCGGTTTATCGAATTGATTGAAAAAATTATCCAATGATCGGATTATTCAGTTGATTGAGACAATTAAAAAGTTATCAAATCAATTGGTTGGTCGACGGCATTAATCAGTTGGTTCACGGAACTCCTCCGTCTCGGTTGATACAACTACTTAGTTTTGGTTGAAATCACTTGCCAGTTGGTTGACAAAAATTTTCAGTCGATTGACAAAACTCCTCGATGACTTGAGACAATTCGTCAGTTGGTTGATACGACTACTCCGTTGCCGGAGAAAATTCCTCAGTTGGCTGAACATTTTTTCAGTTGGTTGACCCAACACCTTAGTTAGTCGATAACCAATAAGTTGTATGAATCAGCTGTTCCAGTGGTTTTCATTATCTTTTCATCGTCATCTTATTCCTCGATTATCGCATCTTTGAACTATGCGGTTATGAAAAACAATAATTCGGTATTTATATTAGCGATTCCGAATACAGTTTTTTTTTCGTGTAATTATGCGTAAATTTCGTATTAGGCTTCGGTATCGAGGTGAAAATGGGTTAATATTGGTAGTCGAGATCCCAGACGGCTACAAGCTTGACCCGTAGACGGTAAGACGAAGAGTCGATAATATCGCGGCGGGGTTGGATGTACTTCTCTTAATATGTACATATATGTCGATAATAAGCGGCGGAAGAAAGACAGAAATGAGGAGGCGAGACCGGTCATGGACGTCGCGTCGCGCCGCGCCGACCGGAATTTCATCAATTTCGCCCTTCGTCCCTCACATTCCCTTTATCTTACAGTCGCCATTGCGACGACCCTCTGGCCCTCTTTCCGCTCCTTTCGGACTCGTAACTCAAGCGAAAAGTGGCCCCCTGTACAACCAAGATTTATTCTTCTCACAAGAGCCACTGGGAGACGGGTATTTTCAAGTAATTTACGGCTCCGCCCACTGTCGAGCTTCATAACTCGGCGAATTTTCACCCTAGGCTTACGTGAATATTTGCCTTATCATGTCCTGTGGTAGCTTTCTCGTAGCTTTCCTTCTTTCCGACACTCACAATAAAAGGTTATTCAATATTATTTTGCTATTAAATTTATCTCATTATTTGATTATTCGACGAATCTTTGCGCCAAGCTTACGCGCCTCCATATTTACCATATCATGTCGTCTCAAAATATTGTAGTTTTACTTTTACTTTCACACTCACAATAAAAAGAAATTGGCTATAATTTCACCATAGCATAGCAGTAATAAGTTAATAAGCTTAATTGGATATATTTTCTGTGATAGCGCGCACAAACGTATTGTTCCTCCCCGGCCGCACCCGCCTCTCAACATATATGATACAATAAAATTGAGTATAATTCGATTTTCGGATTAATTCGATACCTTGTTAACACAATGAACTTTAATTCTCGGTTTTCCTGCCTCAAAACTGAATACATAATGGAAATAAAAATGACGGTGCATTAGATTTACAGAATTTAATTTCTATGTCATTGAAATTATTGCCACGCGCCAAATATTTCCTTCATCTAATTTTTCGTCAGCCGCGAAACTTTCCGTCATTGAAATATTAATTCAATTTCAATTGAATTTTTCGCCATACACGAAATTCTTTCTTTATTCCATTTTTCATCAGCCGCAAAATTATCCGCCATTGAAATTGCAATTCAATTTTGAATTTAAATTTCCGTTAGCCTTATAATTTGCTGCCATAACAAATTATGCCAGTCGAAAATATACCATCAACGGGAATTTCGTACCGCTTTCTCCGCAAATTTATCCATCATTGGAATCATCTGTTGAATGCGAACTTCCTTGTGCTGTATGATTTTCAGTCCGGCACAAAAATTTTTGACTGGATCGTTTCGAATGTAAGCGTTATTATTTATTATTTTTGTTATTTGCGATCCAATATCGATATTGATATTTACTTTTCCAAGGGGGTGTTATATTTGCCGGTGTTATATACAAGCCGATATGTGAGCCTGAACAGGCTTCAATCTTTCATCATAATTTTATCAGTAGCTACGAGCTGTTTTATTTTATTTGTCTGTATGTGTGTTTTTTTTCTGTCCCCCCGAATATATATGCGGGTAAACATGAAATGCTCTGGCTTTCAAGCCTCGTTGGTTTGCCAACAGAAACGAAATTATTTTACGTTGTAATCCGGAAGCGGTGATAAGGTCGAAAGCGATGTGCGTGCTTCGGCTACCTTCCTGCTTTGCTAGAGGCTTATGCGGGTACATGGAAAATCCACGGGCTTCCACGGCAAGTTCATGATAAGACTGAGTTTTATATATATTCTTCTATATAGAGTATCAAGCATACACGCATATTATGGTTCGAAAAAAAACATCTGTCGGTTCAAATTCAGACGGTCCAATTATACGAGAATTCAATCTGACTGCTCGTTAAAAAAGCAAATACGAAGCCTCGTATGAAATATGAATATGTTTTCATCATTTCCGTCCTCTTGTCTTTTTTCCAGATGAATAATTAACTGTCGAAATTTTTTTAAAACTGACTTTGTTTCAGATTTTTTTATCTCCCGTTATTCTATCAAAATACCAAATTTAATAAACTCTTACAGTAGCATATTTGCCAAATTAAACAGATATCTATTATTTTTCAATAAATTCATGATATTGTTTTACATATTTTTTTCAAATCTTATTTTAAAACTATTCGAATGTGTAATTTTTGTTCACTAGTTTCATTTACAAAATTAATATTAATTTAACAATGTTAATGTTTTTCAACGGTGACTGAGGGTTAGGGTGACAATATACGAGCCGCCGAAAGAGCTGCTTATACCATAAATTTTAATCTCAGGAATCCAATTCGTATAGCAGCAAGTGTTGTATGTAAAACGGAAAATTACGTTTGCGCTCGAAATAATTTAATCGAAAACATGCTCGATTGCATTTTATAATATATAGGCAAGAGACATGGAATCGGGTGCTTGCCGCATTATTTCGAACAACAGATTCGACTTAACCGATTAATCGCCAACTTTCCGCGACTACTGAAATCATTTTTCATCGGATGAGTCATTAATTTGTAGATTCGGATGAATTGTATTACTTGTCACTTGGGATAATTGCTTTGGAAGCCTTGAGTATTTATTCTTCATTCTTGAAAGTCACTACTATAAAATTTCACAACTCTGACCTTATGCACGCATATTCCAAGGACCTAAAATCGTACAATAATGAGTCATGTTCCGAAATTGATAACAAGTATGCTGCGACGACCGATAATTCGAAAATGACGATTGACCAATTAATATATACTGACGTAGCTTTAATATCTACTGCTAAATTTGTTCACTACTGCTAAAATTTTTTCACAGCTTTCACATCACTAGTGCTAAAATTTGTCCGCATAGCTTTTACATGAAATCTGGGAACAAATTTTAGTACTCGATGTCTTATTTTATCTGTCAAAGAGTGCATTCTAGGTTAGCTGTAGCAATCCCCGAATATATATACAGTGGAAGTTGGATTTATTGCAACGAATTATTTAGTGAGTTTTTAATGAAGAAACATTTATTTATATATATTTAGAATCATAACTTTGTCAAAAATGGCTCGAATAACAATTCCTATAATAACCCTAGAATGCACTCTTCGACAGATGAAATAAGACATCGCACACTAAAATCTATCCGGTGGTTAGGTCTGAAAGCTGCGACAAGTGGAAAATTTTACTTTTCACTCCATCATACCATTTGATGGATTGTATGCCGTTGCAAAATTGCACAGTTATAATGTAACTTCGTATGTACTGAATGATGTTGAAATCTAAGAATCTTTATAAACTTACGATTTTTTGCGACATTCGAAGTGAGATGTATGTGACTGTCGTATGAAAAAAGGGACGAAGGTATTTACGAAAAGCGTGACTGTTCGTGACTTGAAAAGAGCTACTGTAGGGCGCGCACCCATGACCCTGACAGCTTTTATTCCGAAGGACGATGTATAGGGCTGCTCTTGCTGGTTCATGTCCACCGTGTGCTTGGAAACTATCGGCTTCATTGCTTATGGGGAGAATAGACAAGAAAAAGGGACAAGAGGCAAAGCGATGAGCCTCGGGTTCGAGATCGTTGGCTCGTCCGCGTATGTTTTATTTATATTAAAATCAGAAAAGGCCGTCCGCTGTCTAGCTCCTATATATCTTCCTTCGGTTCCATCTCCCAACCTGGAGGTCACACTTTTTCGGCTAATATTACCTCTTCCGATGTATATCTATGACTTTTTAGGGGCATTTTTCAAAGCACTAAAATAAGTCACAATTATGAATATCCCCAGTAGTATTAATTGTCTTATTGCAAACTTAACTCAGTTTAATTATGTTATCTAATAATAATGTTTATAATAATAATAAATATTAAAAATTGTTAATAAGTTCGTTATCAAAAAAATAAATTTTTTTCTTTTCGAATCGTGACCGTTTTTACTTTCAAACATAATTTGAAAGATGAGAAATAGTAAAAATATGTTTTTCACTAAATCAGATTTCTTTCACAATTAAAAAACAGAATAAATGTTTCATACATGTTAGAAACCTTACTCCGTTTTTAGAGTAAATGAGATATTTTTAATTTTCTTTTCATCATTTTTTCTGGATTTATCTTCTGCCTCGTTGGGAGTGCATAACATAATCTGTGAAAAAAGGGTATTATGCAAGGTTTGTATATAGGTGCAGTCGAATTAGTAAAATTTTTAGCATTTGTACTGCATAGTCTAAAGTAGTAGGCCACTTTTATAGGATCGGAAGTAAATGGAATGGACCTGGCTAAAGAAAAGACTCCGAAAACTGTTGAAAAGTAATTTATACAAATTCAGCATTAGTGCAAGTCCTAAGAAAAATATATATTTTTCAAAAACGTGACCGCTGTTTTATGAAAATATTATTGCAAAATGAATATAATAAAAATATGTTTTTTCGTACATCGGGTTTTTGCACAATTAAAAAACGAAATTATTGTTCCATACACGTTAGAAAGCTGACCCCGTTATTACAAGAAATGATATATTTTTCATTTTATTTTAAACATCTTTTTGAATTAATCCCCTGCCCTGCTGGGGATCCATAATATGATCTGTGAAAAAGATGGTCTTATACAAGAAGCGTATGTAGGTCCAGTGAAAAGAGTACAATTTATAGAGTTTTTTCTGCGTATTCCATGGGAGTTGAACGCTTTGATGGGAACGGAAGTAGCGGGACGGGATATGGGTGAAGGAAAGGCTACGGGTGGTCTCGTCCGTTATAATAGAGCCGCGCGGTCGGTAAAAGCGCCTCGGGGACGGACTCTACGACGACTATGCTCTACATATTCTAGACCCGAGGCGTCGCTGATACAACCCATGCTATCGGACCAGCTGGTGAACTTTCATCGCCCTTTTTCCTACATTACGAGCTTCAAAAACCCTGTACACAATCTTGGCTATTTTAATCGAAAAAAAAAAAACAAAAAACAAAAAACAAAAAACATACCATGTCAGAGACTAACGACAAACATGAATATATGGGAGATTCCAAACTGGACCCGGTCTAACCCTCGATCTCTCAGATTTCTTTCCCCAATCTTTCTACGTTCAACAACCACGATTTCTATTAGATTTTTCTTTACACTTTTGATACACTTATGATCATTTATAGCGTACTTATTGAGGGCCGAAATTGGAAGATCCGTCGAAATTCTTGTTAATCCTTTATCGAATATCAATATTTTTAAGCATTAACTCAAAGTGTCCCGGAGTGGACTTATATTTTTTTAAGGATTTTCCTTGAGACCGACAATACACAGAAGTTGAATGCCTGGGAATCATTTACAGAAGGCTTGCCTGAACATTTCGAAAAATATCTCCGGAGAATATTCGAACAGTTTTTCGTCAGTTGGTGTAGAATGCCCGGCACGTAGGACACTTTATTAATTATTTTAATCAACATCTCCAACTGGAATACTCTCCGCAATATTGACTTATTCGAATACGGAACTTCTTAAATAAGAAAAAGTAGGAATACTAATTATTCTTAATTGGCAAATATAAAGAAAACTATATATAGCTTTTTTGATGTAATGAACATTCATAAGTGAATGATACTCTCTTTGCCGTATATTTATTTCCTAAATTAAACAAGTGCAATTTGTAAAGTGACTTTTGTAATTATAAAGAAGTGACATTATTTTCTATTGATTTATTGAATTATTAGTTTTTCATAAAAATCCGAGAAAAATACGTGTTCTCAAGAAATTCTTTAGTAGCATAATATGAATAAAAATGGTGTCTTTTGTTTTATTATCGTTTCAGGGAGAATTAGGGAGTCGAACGATGAGTGGAACAGGAAGTAAAAGTACAAGAAGATGGGCAAGCTTAAGGCAACACGTAACGAGCGGTGGAGGTGTCGAGGGCAACAAGCCCGCTGTCGAATTGCTTCTGGATGGAGAGTCCAACTCGCGAGCGGGAACTCCCGGCTCGCAGCCCCACTCGCCCAATACACCGAGAACTCCTCACACGCCATTGAAAAAGTCGAATTGGGAAGTTATAGAGCACTTTACTGGTGCACCTCGACCATCCATTGTCACGGTGAGTGCATCCATTCAACTGCCGTACTTTCTTCCTTTCCAAACTTCCACTAGACTAATTTTATTTCCAAACTCTTTTTACTTGAAAATATCTCATCTTGAAAATATGACTTCCGAAAAACAATCAAATAAATTTATCATACATATGGAAATCTGCAGATATCAATTTTTCGTTCTGTTCTTCGATAAATATACACTCTAAACGAAATCTACTTAAAATTTATAGTGTACTTTTACTGAAAATTTTCATTCATAAGCTGGTATATGAAATTTCGTATAAAAGTGTAATGTAAAATTGATGTACAGCATATTCAATAATTTACTCTAATTTTACAGTAAAAGTACTAAAATTTTGACAATTTGCTCTAATTTTACTGGAAAAGTACATAAATGATATACCACAATTGTTCATTAAATTTCGATGACGAGTGTTCGATGAATAAAAACTTCCAATATTTTCTGATAGTGTATGCACAGACACTCACATCCACTCACACAAACACTCGAACACACGAATATTTAAATTAATTGAAAAACACTTAAAAGTTCTTGGAAACATCTACAAAAAATTACCAACACTCACTAATATTCACAAACACTGGCAAAGACTCACCAACACTCGCACTGTCCTCAATTTGCTGTTTTAAATGTCCAAGTGAGTATCCAATACATTTTCAGACATTGCCTTTTTCATAATTGCAATTAACTTGTTTGATAGATGGCAGTTGGATCGGAATTCGGAGTTTGCAGCCTGACTGCTGGCGGAAGGGAAGCCCTCGTTGCGGAATCCACCCTTAATTCTAGCTTGACAAGGAGGGGCAGAAAATGTGCACTCGGACGGTTTCTAAGTGCTCTGTGCACTTCTCATCGGTTCAAGAATCTCCAGGTTTGTGTGCACAAATAAAAAAGGCTAATTGTGGTAAAAAATTTTGGTGAAATTACAGTCGCCGGCTAATATTTAGTTGAATAACAAAATCCGGACAATGATCTCGTAACGGAAATGAAAATTCGCAGTATTTAAATAGAAAATTCAAGGGGAGTTACTTCGAAAACAACTCGACTCTTCGTAATAATAATTCAAACAATGTTATTTCTTTGCAAAATATAACATGTCAAATTACGTAAAAGAGTAAATAGCGCGGAGTAAAAAGAGAGTAGAATGCGAATAAATTGCAGTAGCAGCAGAAAGTGACGTCAAAGTGGAGTGTGCCCTCGAAACAGAAAGTTCAAGTGCTCCAGAAACGATTAAAAAGTAGAAACAGAGTCAGACTTGGAGTTAGACTCAGTTCCTCGGATTTATCTCGATTAAACTCTCAACTCGCCAATTGTTATTCCAGAGTTTTACACTAAGTTCATCTCCATTTAGATTAAGCTATCGTAAGACACAAGTATATCAACTATATCGTCGAAATAAGACCTTCTTATCTGCTTCGACACTTTTAATTTATGCTTCAAATCGTAGTTCATTTATTTACTCCTCTTCTTCTTCTTCTTCTTCTTTTATATAAACATCAACGTACTCATTCTTCCATTAACTTGAAGCTTGATTTGGTGACGATTTGAGTACTTGAATGAAATAGAAAATCAAATCAATGTAAATCGCAATCTAAATTATTTTATATAACATTTTTTAGAATTTATTCGACTTTTATGAAATACAATAAATCAGTTCAACAAGCATGAAGATTTCCGTTTTGCTTATGTATCCCTTTTTTTTAGTAGAAAAAACTTTGAATAAGTTAATGATATATCGGAATACCAATAAATATACTGAAGTTGGAATTAAAAAAAAGTAATTTCGTATTATATCCGTGGTTTCTACTATATCAACATCAACGTGTTGGCTTTGTTTCTTGAGTTGATTGACTCCATAGTATAGTCCATAGTCCATAGTAACTTGGATTCTTATGTTGTTTTTCAAATTAATCTGTGGCGAGTGTCGTGATGAAGCTCTGGCAAAAAGATGTTCCGATAGACCGGTTAAGTATCGCGAAAGTAAGAGCTTATCAAGAAGCCCAGCTTCTTCACTAACCGATTAATTGATTCGTTTCTAGGATATTTAAATCATTATATGCGGAATTCTTTCTTTCGTATTATCAATAATATTTTTCACAAATATGGCATATTTCGAAAGTGAGCAATAGAAAATAAATATTTCATTTTATTTTCCGTTAATTTCTGGAAAAGGGTTACCAACTTTCGTGCTTTTTATAAGTTGGACGGTGATTTAAAGTCACTTGTACAGAAGACTTGTCACAAAATGAGCAAGCTACTTTTTCCATAGACTAATAATAGGTAAGCGAGTTGATTATGCAGTGATTTGGTGGCGGGCCAGAGAGTAGCGATTGCGGCCGGTGGAAATGGAAGTCAAAGTTAGAAGTATGTAGTGCAGAGTGCGGGAAATCGACCTTCGCGCTGATCGATGAAAAGCGTAGACCACAGAAGCTTGAACTTGCGAGCGATTCTCTGTCGCGGCCACCACTATGGCTAGTATAGCTATGACGCGACGGGAATTAATCGCCACCCAATTACTCGGCCGCAATTCGCTACTCATCCCTCTTTCACATCATGTTGGTTGCTGTGTAACCAACCGGTTACCCTCGACGATTCCCAAATCCGTCACGAGTCCGCTCATCGATTTCTCGCCTCAAATGCCACACGTTACGTCCACCTTCGTAATCCTTGGTGTAACGTTAATGTCCCCATTCCCGACCTCCCTCTTATTACCGACCACTCTGCCGTAAAGCTTATTTTACACATGCGGAAATCAAACAGCACGATTGTCAGTGTAATTAAAAAATTCAACAACTTATCCTGTACACTGACAACAAAATATATACTTTGAACTAATATTCAATATCTAATTGATTTAATTCAATCAATTTTTTTTTCAACATTGAGAAAACTGATTTCATTGAAACAATTCTACCATTTACTTGCTCCATTCGCTTAACTGAATAAGATATTTGTTTTACTTAATACAATATTTCATTGACTGAAATGAAATATTAACTTGAATTAATCAAATATGTCAATGCCTGGGCATCGGCTATTTGCGGCATCGGATTGGATGAATATTTCGTTGAATGGAAACTATACACATCGAAAATGCACAAAATCACTTTATGCCGCAATCTTGATATCCTAGCGCAAAATACCCTGTGAAAGAAATGAATTGCATATACCTGTAATAGTCAATTGATTAATCAGGTATTTTAACTTTAACTCGTTTATATGCTTGCCACGAAGCTATCGGGAAATATTCTATAATTTCTAAGCTATTAACGACGTCACATATCCCATTAAATTGTGATTTGTGAAAGAAGAGCTTTTCATTTAGTGAGAATACTGAAGAAGGTTTACACAAAAAGTTAAAATCAAAACCGTAATCTCCATTTCCACGAATAGCTTATCAATTACTAGGACAAGTTGAATAGAGACTCGAGGCTTCCGAAAGCTCATCTCGTCGTTTATACGGGCTCGTGTTCAGGTGGCTGGGCCTTTAGCTCTCGTTCGCGTCTTTCTCGATGAATCGAGTTTTAATCGTAAAGCCGGGTTCGGAAAATTGGTAAACGAGGCTGTAATTAGGGAGTCGAGGCATCGCGGAGCGCGCAAGAGAACCGAAGCAAAACAAGGGCGTCGGGCCTCAAGTAATCGTTGGCAATTCGATATATACCACTCGCCTACTCACATTTATCGCTACGTTCCTCAGTAGTTATGTTCCCTTTGGCAGCCCTCTTCACTACTCCAGCTGTAACCTTAATCCCCGAGTTTCTTCTGTCTAACCTTTATACTCTTTCTGTCTCACTCTAACAAGAATTTCTCAACAAGGATTATTGCTGCCTTATTTCCAGATAACAGGTGCACCAACAGCTAAATAAACGAATTTTTTTTCTGCCCTGAATTTCCACTTACGCCTCTAAGAGATATCACAAATTGGCTGATGGTTCTGGACGCCATTTTTTTCAACTATATCGTGCACACAAAATGGACACTTGGTTGAAATATCACTACCGTATACTTTTATTATCACCTACGATATCATCCATTTGATATTCTATTTCTTAATTCGAAATTGTAAATGTGTCCCTTTCAGGGACCAGTTTACCCTAGCCTTAAGTAACCTTAATTCCGACAGATAGTTATATCTAATTTTTATACTCTTCTCGTCCGACTCTAACGAGAATTCCTTCAGAAAAATAATTGCTGCCACGTGCACCAGCAGACAACCCTAGGAGGTCCAATGACCGGCCAAATTACTATAAAAATGGCCGGTCGTTAAATTCAAGAAAAAAACCATCGGACAGAGCCTAAGAAAACGACTAACCGACTGACCGAAAATCCTTTCAATGGTATTTTTCTTGGTCATTTGGCTCTTCTCAGTGGTTCTTTTCTTCATTTAACGTGTGGTCATTTTTGGTCGTTTTTGAGGCACAATCAGCGTTGTTACGGACATAAACAAAGTTATTCTTGAAAAGAATATTCACTTACTTAGTTACGCAAAAAAATTCAGAATCGGTTGGTGGTGCAAGACGCCACTTTGTTGAGTTGCAGTGTGCTAAGAACATCACGTCTCAGCTACGATGACGCCACATCGTCGCACTTTTCAAATAGAACTTACCTCTCGTCCTCGGATTTTTAAAAAAAAGTTGTCGGCATCACTAAAAATAATTCGAAAAACTAGGGGCCGTTCTACGTGAAATCGAACGTATTCAAAAAGAGTTTATTCTATATTATGAATTGTGAAATTTAAATGTAGCTATGTCGCAATGAAACGAGAAATGATTAAGGGGTTACTCTATTAAATTTTAATAAAAAATCGGCTGCGATGTTGTATCGTAGGTATCCAGATGATGCGGCGCTCCAAGAAAATTAAGATTACTAATACGATTGTTGAACTTATGTGTCCAGGTGGAGATGCTGTACCAGCGCTACTTCCTGCGCATGAATCAAAGCAACATGACGCACGTCCTCGGCCTACTGGCGGGCTTGGCCTTTGCCTTGGGCCTCCTTCTCATTTTACGATTGATATTCACTAGCGAACAACCCCTTCTCACTCTAGTCCAGAGATCGGAAAATCTTTCGCTGGCACTTACCCTGCTCCTCTGTATAAGTATTTATGCCGGTACGGATCATTAAATAACTCATTTCCTCATTTTCAAACCAAACTCTCTAACTCTTTTCATCGCAATTTCATTGACCTTCCATTTATAGATATTTTATTACCTATCGAAAGTCTCTTCAGCTTGTAAATAAATTGAACAACCATTTGCCAATAGTTGACGCCAACATGTTCTTATTACAATTTCATGGCAATTCAAGTTAGAGTTGAGTTATTCCTACTGGAAACTCTATTGCACATATTAAATCACTTGGATTTATCCCCGTGCACAAATCACTCAGAGAATCTTCGATTATCCGTTCATCGATTATTCCTTCTGTGTCATCCGTGTCTGATGAATTTTTCACAGCCCTCGTTGCTGCCATTTCGAGACCCGGAATGAACGAGGTCTGGTTGGCTGGAGTGAGCGGCGCAGTACTGGTGACTTTGCTCGCCCTCCAGGTCACCCTCAGCATTCATCTGGCATATCTGCCCGAGTTCGAGGACGTCGATGAAATGAGCGACAGCGACAGATCGGCTATGCCGAGAGATCTCCGAACTGGTGGACCTTTGGCTGCTGCCTGGGCCGTTTGCTTCTTCATCTACATGTCGTATGCTCTTCTGCCTATAAGACTTCGTCATGCCTGCATCGCTGGAATCGTCTTTTCGGCTGCTCACCTCATCGGTGCCCTTTTTCTCTACAGGACGCAGGACTATCCGTCCATGGTTGCACATGTAAGTTATTTCTTCCTCTTCTAGGCTCAGTCTATGCTAATTAACGTTTAATACCGCTATAAATATTTACAATGGTCGATTTTTTATTTTTCATATTCCGTTTTTCGACGGAAAATCGATTGTTTTTAAATTGAAAAAATGCTTGGAAAATCGAGACAGGCTTTTTTTGACCGATGAATTTCATGAGATATTTGACAAAACCTATTGAATTTCATAAAACGTATCGATCTGGGTCACCGGCTGTCACGCTTTTCTTGACAATTGCTAACATTGAATATTATTTTCTTCAAATTGGAGGCCAGCCGGCTTAGGACAACTGACAAACCTCTTCAACAATTTAGCTTCTTTTATCTTCGACTACCTCTGAAAAATAAGTTCGAGACGATGAAATTTTAAATGGACAAGACGCGAGAGAAGTGTTCGGTTCAATACTTTACATACACTTGGAGAAGTTATCCGATACCGTTACAATTATGAATACTATTTACCAGAATATAACTATTTAATTAGACTCTATCCAATACTCGAAGCTCCTCGAGGGCTGAGCCTCGATCTCTAAGACGCTCGTCGGACGAGTAATTATCGTGCGCTGTTAGGCGATACACCAGCGCTTATGCCTAAATTTGATGAATACTCGATCGATATCAAGCAATCGATATGTCTTGGCCCATCGCAAACATAATATAGGAGATTATCTTGCAATCTCCTTCTCTCATGTCTCATGGCCGATATTGCTCGTTGTGAGGATAATCCTTTCGGCCACGATTCTTTATTTGACAATTTACTCAACCAAAGTTCAAATAATCGGACACCTTATTATAATCGTCAAAAAATTGGCCCCTACATCAGTTAGCATAGAAAGAGTATTTTCCAAATTACATTAACTTTGCTCATTGGAAAAGAAGTTGAGATGCAGTTAATCTTGTATTCGTATCTTTATTAACAAAAGAATTGGCAGCAATAGTTAATTTGAAAAAATGTACGGCGTTGAAAAAAGTTGGTCAATACATTGGTTATAATAATTTATTCAATAGTTAAACGGTGAATTACAAGGCAGAGTTGTTTATTGATTATACTTCAAGTACAGTATACATTCGATTAGCGAGTCGTGGGTCCTACAAATATACCGGTACGATGCGGCGATACAGTACGAGAAAATTTGTTATCAATTCCCTATACAAAATCTACCAATTTTGCAGGGAATATAAAGCAAACACTGCTTCTCATACCCTGCTTACAATCGGATATTTCGAAGGACCTGTTTTATTCGGATCCTCTTGATTAAACGGGTCGGGACCTGGACCTGAAATTTATAAAAAATAGAAAATATGAAGATAAAAAGTAAACAGATAAGAATCATATCAGACAAAACATAATATCGACGGAATAAGTTATTTCGTTGATTCAATGATACAAAATGATACCAACTTGAAATTTGAAAAATTGTTATTTTTGAAGAAATATTTTATATGGATATAGCGCTTGAATTAAAATGATAAATGGATGGCCAAGTGGATTACAAATCTTGCTACGTTCTCAACGACAACAGCCCGCAGACGTGTAAATGCTGTGTATTTTCTTTTATTCAATAAAAGGATTGACGAAAAACACACTCGTTATTATGAAACTGACCATGAAAAAGAAGTATAACACTGACGAGAAACAATGCTGAAAACCACATCACGAAGCAACGACACACAGCGATGCATATCATTGCAAGTTTCCTATCGAATGCGGCTGGTGCGATACGGATTGTTTCTACTCGACTGCAAATAACCGAGCGTCCACCGAAGTAATACCAATGTACGACGGTGAATAGCGTTCTCCCCTATATTGGATCCCGTTATACCAATTTACGATAGCAACGTCTTTAACTGACAAGTATTCCATTTTTTGTAATGCTCTTTTCTAGTCAATAGCCACAATACATGTTCAAATAATTTTAGCTTCAAACAAAAAACACTGCAATTATGATCGATGATTTTTATCTATTTTTATATAGTCACACAAAAATTAAAACAGTCATAGCCTTTGCAACAATAATTAAGCCTTATTTTGACATATTAATGTGTGAACTATTTACTTTAAAAAATGTTTTTACTTTTAAAAAATGGCAATTCCCCAAAAAAGTACTTATAACTCGGAATAGTCCAAAACATCGAGACAAGTGGTTTAGAAAAAATATCTGTGTGTACATCCAAGGACTTGGAAATTTCAATCGCGTATGACTCAAAAACTGTTCAACTGATTTTATAGTTTTTCGATTTTTCAAGCAAAGATGTGCGCACTCTGGCTCTCGTAAAATTCACGATATTTCGCTGGATAATTCTTCACGAGTACAAATACTCCTAATACTGTTTGAAATCGCATTTCGCTCGAATCGGCTGAGCGTTTTTTTTTATTTTGAATAAACCCATTGAATTTCCGCATATAAAGGTAATATATAAAGGTGTCTATTCGGTAAACACATTAACGTTAACTCTTGATCGCGCCAAATTTAGCGAATATCGACAAAGTGCTTCTAATTCTATAGGAATTTTTTTTTGTTTTTTTTCAATATGTTTGCAACCATTTCAACTGACGTAAGTTTTAAGATATCTGACTGCAATTGTCGCCATAAATTCATAATAAGTGATTATCAATGATGAATTTAGTAGGCTAACTGAAAAACTCTTTATTTACGTGATTTACGTGAAAATATGGAAACAATTCGTTGCCTTTTTTCTGTCAGATCAGTTGATATTTTCTCCTCTTCGGATTTTCTTGTCTTTGCCTTTTTCACATAAATAAAAAGATTCCGATATTTCAAATATATTACATACGACGAATGATGTTCCGTACTTGCCTGACCCAACACCATTTAGATTCTCATTGGACACATTCTTGTTTCCTACTTACTGTTACGTCGTCAGGTAAAGATAACGACTTTGCGATAAGTGGGTGAACAAAGAAAAGACTTTCCAATAGTAATTTTTACTCTTCTTCTGCTCGTGAAAAAAATGTTAAAAAATTACTGACCTCAATGATCAATGTTTCAATTTCTTGCTTCCTCATAGAGGGAGCTTTATTTTCTAGAAATTTTTTTTTTTCGAGATTTCCACCTCAGGCCACTCGGAATGCTCCAAAACATCGAGAAAAGTAGTTCTGAAAAAATGTCCGTATGCATGTGTGTGTTGAAATTTAAATCACACGGAGAGAAGAGTCTGCAAACAGCTACGAGGGTTTCCGTTCTTAGTTACTATAATTCTTGTACCGGAGTGACACATGGGGTTTATCGTCATTGCTTTTATGCACGTAGAAGCATTCGAAATGTGTATAGTAATCGTTCCGATTTGGCTTTTGTACCATTCATATTATTCGTATATAAATGTTTCCTACCGAGATTTTACTTATACATATACGTATGAAAGTATTCCCTTTTTATATAGGAATAATTAATGATTTTTTGGTACTGTTTTCAATATGATACTGGAATCAGTAATAGGAGGATTTTTTATGCTTTCGGTTAAATATATTAATACTTTGCAAGTAGCGTGTCAAAAATGTAGTAGTGAACCCTTTTATAGATTCCATCATAAATTCTTATTTTATTTCACTGACTATTGTGCCAACACTGCAAACACGCTAGCCAAAGTTGGTCGAATTGTCATAAAATTATAAATCAACTTATATGGTAATTCGACCAAAACTATTAATTCAGGCAATATTTCCGCCATGTCTTCGATGTTCCACGAAAGACAATTTCAGCGAAAATTCTGCACCTTATATGCACCGCCGTAGATCTTTTCGGTTACGAGAAAAGTCGTGATCATTCGCCATCTAGCGGCAGAAAGCTCACGCAATTTCAGTACTTCATATTAATTGATATATTGGATGTTCTGTTCTACATTTAGTATTGTATTCCTTAATATGTACACAGAACCGCGTCATTTCGTATATGCTTACAAGCGACTTACATGTATACCACTATGTATATAGTGAGGCGGCACATGTGTACAACAAACACCACAAATAATATGGGTGTATTTAGAATTCACATTTGAGCGATCGCTATATATCGCGGCTTCTCATGCAGTATAGTAATCGAAACTGTACGCATAGATTTAGTTCGCATGAAGATAGCGCTAGTCGCCAATGTGATGCGACGTCGTCTTATGGTGTATAGTGATTGCACCTACATGTATAAGAACGTTCTGCACATGTAATCTCAACATTTCTTATAGATCCTAGATTCACAGTTTTACTTTCTTATGTCGTCGCCAGATGGCAATTTCGTATACCGATTCTCGTCAATGGAGGTGACTACGGAGGTGCATATAAGTCGGGAGGATTAATGCCGATTCGTCCTGAGGCATTATACCACAGGGCTATATATATAGAATTTTTGTCGCTCTGTTCGGGTCTTTATGAAACAATAACGACCCAATGCTTTTTAATGAAAGAAAAGCTAACAAAAACCTCGAACAGCAATCGTACGTTGTAACCATATTCTATATCACTCGTGCACGCATACATTCTCCCATCATCATCATTAACTATGATGTCATTTGCGAATCTCAAGAAACCTTACATGTTAATAATCCCAAAACAGTATAGGAAATTAATACAGATAGACACTAATAAGAACCATATAAATAAAGATTACTACAATGTTGTCACATTTCAGACCGATACAGATGCAACGGATTACAATACTGTTAAGGAATAGGTCATTGCTGTGATAGAGCAAATTTGGGACGATTACAATACGTATCGTAGTCTGTGAATAGTTTATATGAGCTATGATAATAAAGCCCATGTGTCACCTCAGTACTATATTTTCTGAGAGTGGCATCTATATTCGAGGCTCCATTTCTCTCCGTGCACATGTAACTCAACATATAATTTAACTGATTGAGCCGAAATTCGGTTCGCAAGTCAAACGGCAGTCCATCTTTGACTGATGCAATTTTTTTCTAATGTATGTCAAAATTTAAGTCGTATTGCTTATTTACTTTTTATTTAGTTATGTAAAAAAAAAGTATTTACTTTCACCGTCCAAGAGAATACCTGTGGCTTTCTGGAACGTAGAAAATTTCCCTGGGGAATGTATCAAGGGCATTCTTGTGTTGGCAGCTTTTCCGAGCCACAACACGTCGATACACGTGTGTAGGCTTGAGCGTCGAGAAAATTCCAAGATAAATCCGATGCTACAACGCCCGACGTTTACATTGTCCATCAAAGCCTCGCGCAGTGCTTGTGCTCCACAACCTTCGTGCTTTAGCACAGTACAGTCGTTTGAAGTTCGCTCAAGTACGCCTCTATAAGGCACTTTTCTCTCTCTCTCTCTCTCTTTATTCACCCTCTACAGCCTTGCACCCTCTACACCTATTTCTTACTCTAAACAAATTACTCATTTACTCCCAAGCGATTCACCCGACACTTATTTCACTATGGCTCGCAAAGTGACAGTGTAGTTCCAAAATTTATCCTCTATCTTATCTAGTAAACTCCGGTCGAATTATTTTTTTTAACTTCCGTTTATAATCGCAGTAAAAATGAAATCTTCACAGGTGAAATTAAAAACTCAACCACTGCAGTGTCCGTGTGAAAATTTATTCAATCACCGCTTACACAAAAAAAGTCGGATATTTGGTATGAAAAAAAGACGAACGAATAATTAATACGCATCTTAATTTATTTCGTACTTTTTAAATTCTAGCTTGTACGTATGATGTACGTTACATTTTTCGTGCAAAATTTATAGTACATCTTGCAGTAAAATCTGAAAAAATCATTTCCTCTAGCTGCTGTTTATAATGACAGTAAAAATAAAATGTGCACATGTGAAAATACAAAATAAGAGATAATTAATTAACTTCTTCACGATTTATTTATACTTTTCTTACACTCAAAGTGACACTTATATTGCAATTTATCGTGCATCATATAGTAAACTCTGGAGACATGTTCTTTTTAAGTTTCTGTTTATAGTGCCAGCGAAAAGTACACTTGCGCTTGTAGATAAAAAAAATGACTGCTGGGTCCATATAAAAGTTCAGCCTGTATCTTTTTTAGTAGATCAATAAGAAAATTAAATTTCAATAAAATAAAATAAAAAGAAGTCGGAAAATAAACGTAATTTCATTAGATTTCAATCCTACAAATTTACTTTTTCGATCGCATTTACATGTAAAAATTAAGAAATTCCAATGTTCGATTATTTAAATTCACAAAAATATCCAACATCAGAGAAATTTATTAAATTCTTCCTTCAAAATATGTTCGAAAAATTTTAAGAAATTTGACAAACTGTATAAATTTATTAAAAAAGCATACCGCTATTGAATTTCGTAGAAAAAAAAACGCATTTACGTACAAAAATGTAGAAAGCACAATTTTTTACTATCTTGATTCAGAAAAGTGTCGATGGAATGAAAAAAAAAAAATAATCATGATATCGGCTAAAGTTAATTTATTACATTACATTCAAATTATATTTAGAAAAAAATTTCTCATAATTAAATTCCTTCCATGCAGCGAAGCTAAAAAATATTTGAATGTCAACGAAATGAGAGAAGTTGGGGAATACTAAAAATATGTGGACAGAGGTCGCAAAATATAAATCTGCCCTAGAAAATAGTGACGCGTTCGGACAAGGGTATGAGAAATACGAAATTACGGACGGCAGGCGAGCGATTGTCACAGTGATTTAAGGGTGCGGGACGAAAAGCCCGAATATCAAAGTGCGTTAACGTCACAGGTTGGTGATAAGATTGATGGTTGAATGTGTGCGACGGTTAGGTGAAAATTGGGGACAGATTGCCGTTGATTAAATATTAAGCTCCATAGTATCTGTAAGTTGTACATGTCCTTGAAAGTTTGGTGAAAGGCCGACGAGGGTGTAGAGCCCAGACGGTGAGATAGGTCTCAAATCGGCCCTGAACCATTCACCACTCGAAGGACCATCTCTTCGACAATTTCTAAGAATCGAACGAATCAAGACGGTCCCCGCTGGTGATCCGTCTTCAATCGCAATCCCTTGAGCTTTTTTCAAGGGGACAAAAATCATTTCCTGCCTCTCTCTCTCTCTCTCTCTCTCTCTGCTGTGGAACTCTTGTCCGTGATTTTTTACTCAGCAAAATAAACTTGTTCCCATATAAGTTACGACGAATAGTCATTTAAAACTCGGCAAGGTTATTGAAAGTTCCGTACGACTGATGTCTACTCGGCATTCTTGAAAAAAATTTGTTTATTTCTATTTCTATAATTGTTACACATTTTTTGTGTTGAAGTTTTTCTTTCAAATTGGTTATAATAACTTTATAAGCTCTCTACTATTCATTCTCTCCTTCTGATTCTTGTAAATTTTTTATGAAATAGAAGTAACATGATAAAATATTGTAATTGTAATCTATACTTTTAGAAAGCCGGGTATCACGAGCGAATTTGAATGATTTAAAATTTTTGCTGTAGTTATATATTTGTATAAAGTTGGGGTAATACAGACTTTACTAGGGGGTGAAAAGAAGTGTGAAACTTTCTCGTTACTTTTATTTCTTTTGATACGACGGAAATGGCGTAACATATCCGTCGAGTACCATAGCGTCTGACTGTCGAAAGAGATTTCGTAGCGAAACACGTTTATACGTACGATAAGAAGATTGACGCTGATCTTCTTTCCCGTAAGCCCGCCTCTAACATGCCCCCTTCCATTATCATACTCGTTTCGCAACCGATTCAAGTACCGCTCTCTTCCTCCTTCTGTTCCTCCGTATTTCCAATCCATTCGGAGCTGACGATCACCGAAATGTTATCGAAAGAAAACTGTACTCGCAATTTCTCTTTTACAAGCTTTTGACGATAACATCGTGATAACCACTACAAAGTTTCTACTGTAAGTTTTATTTATGAAGATGACATGGAATCGACAATTTCTTTGACTTTCCGATATGTTTTCTTGATACATTATAGTCAAATATAGCATAAATGAAATATGAATGAGTAATTCTTATCGGTTTTTTTTTTTACTTGAAGGATATTAATCTGCAAAAAAACTTCAATGGATTTGGTGTTTTTCATAACATTTATTTATTTATGCCGAGCTAAAGTTTGGCACATAAGTGAAGCAATAGCAGTAGTCTTTGACTGTGAGATTTTTTCTTAGTTCAAGCAACATAATTTCGGATTTCATAAAACTTTTTGTTGGAAATATACGCTCAAATTATTCTCAAAGTTATTTAAAGTGCAATTTCTCTGCTCTATAATCGAGCTTGTATTTGACGAGGCGAGAGAGTAAATAGTGCCTGACTTAATTTATTTCGAAGCAACAGAGTGAACGGAGTCTTGGCATAATTTATTTCGTGGCAACAGAGAGTGAATAGGACGCTGGTTTAATTTATTCCATGAGGGTTATTCGATTTCCGGGTGAGAAAGTTTTGGATATGCATAGATAATATCGAGCTGGGCTGGGGATGCGACTCCCAGATCTGATAGAGATGGACATCACGCTTCGGGCTTTCGATTATAGCTGGCCCTCTATTTCTGGACATCTGGTATCCCTACCAAATAACCCTTAGCAAAGCATCCCGTACTGCAGGAACTTCAAGTACAATCTGGTATTCGAATCGCTCGACAATTTGTCGTTGAGGACCCATGCGCTTCCGGTCTGACCAAACATAAAGGAATCTCCCTTCTTTAACTATCCAATTCAGTATCATCATCTATCCATGATGGACGTAAACCTGAAAGTTCCCGCAACAACATAATAATGAGAATGTTGGGTTATCAAATTGATACGTGTGAGTTGAAAGAATTTGAAAAAATTCAATATATATGTTTTCAAAACTATAAGTTATTTAAATTATGATTGTTGTTATCGAAATGATACATAAAAATATTCAATATCAGAATAATTTCTTCAAATTATTTTCGAAGCTGTTACAGAAAATTTCTTACCCGGATAATAAAAAAAATTCTATACACATTTGCACAGATGTCCTCTATTATTGCTAGGTATTTGTTGAACACACATTCCATTGATGAGTTTCATGAAATTGAAAGAGCAAAGAGATATTTGACTTGCACAAGAACCGATCAGTATTCATGTTCTCTTTGATCCTATGTTTACCAACTCAAGTAAACACTCGCTTTAAATAGGTGTTTTAGTTAGAGTTTGTCGCTAGTAATGTTTAATGCCCACAAATTAAAATTTAACTAACTAACATTATATGATGCCAGTGGAAAAGGATGGAACTCGAAAACGCATTATTTATATTGAAAAGATATATTTTGTAATTATACCCATGACTTCATTTTATTGTGTCAACTTTATAGTGAAAAAAAATATCTATATCGTCTCATTTTCGAGTTAAGAGGAAGTTGTCAGGTGTAAATAATTAAATTTGAAAATTCAATATCATCTACATCCTAATGTCTATAAAAAAAAACCAATAAACTATATTGTTAGTACTTGATGAAAGCATTTTGTCCCCTTTGACAGAGTAGTCACGCATACCTGTTTGCTTTGTCTTCAGGCGAGTTTTAACTTTTTTCACTCTATGCATGATGCTGCTTGACAGATCGGGCTCTGTGAGGTCTCACTTTCATCTACACGAGGAGAAAGACCGTGATCGGGTAAAGCGAATATATATCGATGAAACGCCATTATTTGTGAATTGCTTTAGTGAAAATGGAATGATGTAACGGGTATTAATTGAATCGATAAATTGAAAGAATAGGTTGAAAGAAAATATTTTGAATCCCTTAGATGGCGTGGCCTCTTATGGGGGAGAAAGTGAAACCTCACCGAGGTAAATCAATTGAGAAGTTTTTTCAATATCATGCGCAGAGTAAAAAAATTAAAACTGCTCTTAGAACAAAATAACGCTCAAGAAAATAACTGCCTGAATGGAAGAAATTTTTTTGATCGTATATCAAAGGAAAATAGTATCGATATCGAGCACTTTACGTCCGCCGACCCTCCCCCCGAAAAGTCCACTTTTCGAGGTGGGTCTTGCAAAAAAAAAAATTTCGAAATTCAATTATATCTATATATCTGCCTTCCTTCGGTTTCAATCAATTCTCGATGTCAAAGACATAGAAAATATATTTTAATATCTGTTAAAAAATTTATCAATTTACTCAATATACGTTTTTGTTACTTTTTTAACACAATGCGTCATAATTTCCATGAGATAACGATAAAACTTAAGACATTGCTTAAATTAGGTGGCGCGCGATTGACAATTTTAATATTGAAACACAAATACAATATCAATCAACTATCAATTTTTGTCAATCAATTTTTTTCTCGTTATGATTTCATAATTCTCGAGTTTATGAATATAAGGAGATATAGATAAAGTAGCACTTATCCTGCTCTACGAAGCATCGTGCATTTTGGCTTATATATTTTTCACCCCACGAATTCAGAAACGCATACTTGGGTTTTCCGGAAAGTGAATGATTGATGTGCTTATTTTTTCCTTAGCATCCCTTAGGCGAACCCTCCTCTCGTCGTCGATCTTCGTTTCCGTCTGTTAACTAGCAGTCCAAAGTCTGCCTCGAATCTGATGAAAATCGGTCTGTTCTAATGATGCACACAACCTTTTTCACAATTACGCGAAAAACATTTTCAACCTTCCCTATAAGATATTTCTTGCTCATGACGTGGCACATTATTTGAAAATCAAAGGGAGTTGGAATATTTCGATTTAAAAATCTTTTCAAAGGAAACTAATATCGGGGAATAATCCTGGTATTATAGCATAATCAACTATATTCAATCCGATGATGGAAGAATAAAGCTAGTGTACTTGGAGATTTTCCATGAGAAAAAGAATAGCTCGTCTTGGTGAATTAGATTTTAGATGCGTCTGAATAATGGCGTGGGAGTGACGAGCAGAAGGAACCCGCGAAATTGAGGGTCTCGGAGAGGCGCCCCAAGAGGGTCGACGTATACCACACAAAACATCGAGTGAGATAGAGGGAAAAAGAAAAAGAAAAAGAAAAACAAGACTGTCAAATGGAAATTCTAAGAGTTTCCAGCATACTCGGAGCAGGCCGAGGGTGAAACGAGACGCGACGCGACTACTTTTACGTCTTTATCTTTATGCACTGAACAAGCCAATTGTCTCCGTTTCGACTTCCAAAAGTATTTAACATATCACTTTGTCAATTACGAGCAAGAGAATATAAGAATGCCATAGGCCTTATCACTTAGAGAGTGTCGAGATTTGCACTTAAATTTGTTCAAATTGTCTAATCTTACAGAAATTTGCAATTGTCTAAGACATTACTTTTACATTGTAGTGAAAAAAAATCAATAAATTTATTAACCGCAGCGAGGCCATTTTTTCGAAAAGTTCAAAATGTTATCCATCGTTAACGCGCTCTTCAGTTATTTCTTAAATTGTATAATAACAATAAGTACAACTCCTAACTTGCTTACCGAATTTCAGTGCAATTGATTAAGTCCTTCTTAATGTAGAAACTATTTTTACAACAGTCAGAACTATTTTTAGTATCCTCGATTTTTATTAAATAAAGCCTCTACAACAAGGAGGCAGCATGAATAATTGATTGTAAATATAACATATCAATCATTAATGTATCGACATAAATTGGGGGTGAATCCGAAATCCCACGCAGTATAGAATTTTGAGTGGGAGACGAGACGGTATTAAACTCTTTACATCTTTATACACTGATCAAGGGTTTTGTTAAAAGCCAAAAAAGTTAAATTTTTGAGGAGTTCCAATTGCCCTAAAATTTCCTTTAGATTAGATTAGCTTACCGCGTTATTTTTTATTGCTTCGCAAACTACAGACACGAGCTTTTATCTAGAGGTTACAGACAATATTAACGCACTACAAAACCAAATTATCCCGTTAAACGGAAATAAATTATCAATAAGGATATTACTACCAAACAAATGAGATTTAGGATTTAAATGGTCAGTATCATCAAATGATTCTATCGAGGTACAAGATGAACAAGTGTACAAAGAAAGAATTACGATAACAGTAATTTAAAGATCAAATCCTTCGTTTTTGACGCAAAATATATTAAAGCGAATTATAACGAGGTATACAATATATCTATAAAAATAGTACGAGCAATAGAAATTGAAAGCACTTATATGTTTTATAAATGAAAATTAGCCCGGAGTCGTCACGTCAAGTAGGGAGAATCGTGCGGTATAATAATATTATGAGCGATATAATAATATTATGTAGTGCGTACCGCGGGATCCAAGTCGTAATTGTGTCCCCTCGAACGGTTCAAAGGAAAGGTGCTGATTCAGCTGCATGCTCCGAGGATCTCGATAAATATTCCCGTGCGTTCGGCAATTTACCGAAATGACCCGAAATCGCGCGAGGTCCTCACGGTGCGCTCTAAATATTTTCCGAGCCGAGGACACAAATATGAGTTGTCTCCGTACAAGTTGTAAGACCGTAAATGGATTGAACATTCTTCAAAATGACATTTATTCCAAAAATGAGAAACGTTAATTTTGAAATGCCAACGTCGTTTTCCTCCAAGATTGATATTTCATACAAAATTCAAACAGGTGTTCCATTTATTGCTCAAATTGTTCTAAAAAAAAGAAGCTCCACTTTTCAACTTGCTTGTCAACTTTCAGTTCAGTTAATGAAGTCCTTCTTGAGCTATAAACAATTCTCTCAATATTTGAGATCATTATTATCATGCTGACAAAGAAATTTTGATTGAAAAAAATAAAAAACTTCAACATGAATAATTAATTATAAATAAAACATATTAATCATTTATATGACAGCACGAATTGGGGCTGAAAAGGAAATCCCGATATAGAATTCCTCTCTGTTATGCTTAACACTCGAATGCACAGAATTAATCACACCTTATGAACAAATTATGTGATGGTATACGCGCGGAATCTGACAGAGCGTTTGCATTTCGCGAGCGCGTTTTCCAGGCATCGGATATATCTATAGGTGTCGTTTCCCCATTGGTACACCGCGTTTGTACTCTCATATGTGCACTGGGCTACGACTGGGCTTCAACGTTTGATTGTGAAATGCGTCTGGCCAGCTATCTCTTCATTCAGCCTCGCAGGAATACATAAACTTCGATACGAGACTCTCATGATGCTCCTCTGCCCTCGTCGAGTTTCGCCTGGCTCTATAATATACTGGCTTTACAAATACGTATATGAGCCATGTCCAATTAGTGAGTTTTCGCTGCTATACTCCACGTATACCTTGACATACGACCAAATACTTTGTCACATTTCTCACGTTAATTCAGAGTCATAAGGATAAATATAGAAATTCTAAAGAATGCCATTTTTTTCAAAGGAAAAAAAAGGTCTTCCTCAGTTTTTTGTTTGTCATCATTTTTCGCCAAGATTTATCAATATAGGTTTTCATAGAAAAATAGCTCTTGAGGAATAGCCTTGAAGTGGTCGAAATTCCAGTAAAATCAGAAATACCTTGTCACATTTATCATGTTTATTACGATTCATAATCATACATTTATAAGTTTTTCTCGCGTCCATTTTTTTCTGTGATCATTTTTACCGATAAATATCGGTTTCCATAAACAAAAAAATTGAAAAATTGTCTCAAGGTGGTCGAATAAACAATAAAATCAGAAATACGCTGTCACCTTTCTTATTTTAATGAGGATTCACAATCGTAAATATAGAAATTTTGAAAACAGCAAGATTTTTCAGAGGATAAAAAATTTCGGTCGACAATCATTTTCTATGATTATTTTTCCAAAATTCAGTGACATAGTTTTTCGTGGAAACATTCTCACATTCATTAGGTTCAGAATCATGAATACAAAAATTCAAATGACAGCCATTTTTTTCCATGATGATAATGTTTTGATCTGATCAAGAGAGCCCTCCACAAAAAACTCTCTGTAGAATAGCCTTAAGGTGGTCAAAAAGCTAGTAAAATCAGAAATACCTTCACACATTATTAATCGTTATCTATAATAACGATAACCACAATTGTCGAAATAAAAAGTTTTTTCTTTCAAAAGGGTTAATATTTAATCAATTTTTCTCAAGGACGATATTTCGAAAATATAATATATTTGAAAAATTATAATGGTTTGTATAAAAGCTCTTTTAACTCTGTTAAAAGGAAACCATTATTTTTCCCACTTTATCAAATATCTATTAATATAACATCAACATCAACATCAATATAACATCAAATGTTATACTTAATATCAAAGCTATTAAGTATAACATTTTTCAAGGACAAAAAATGAGTTATCTCACATTAGAGTCTATAAGTAAATTCGTATTTATTTTCCAAGGAATCAAATAAGAATGTCTAATAAATTTCAAGCATAAAAAGCTCTTTTTCGTAAAGGAGTAATGGTTCACTGAGTTATCTTTATTATGATATCAAGATTGATCAAAATAGTTTCCCAGTAAAAAGTCGTTCCAAACGATGGAATTCTTAAGTGATTTTCTTCATAAAACACTTTTGCCCGCCCCTACAAAAACCAACTTTTCGAGCGGCGAGTTAAACGCGAACGGCGCACCCTTCATAACGATGCATCAAGTATAAATATTAACGTACGCGAAAACTCATTGCCAAGTAAGCAGCCGGATATACCTTGAGACTGTATCAGAAGCCAATCGATCTTTCATCGTTTATAAGCTGTCAAATGTCAACCCGACAACTTTTGACATGTGGTCGACTGCGTATTTCAAAATTGCTTGCGTCAACGTTTTAAGCGTATTTCTTTTTCGTCATCCTTGAAAAGGAAATACGGTTTATTACCTTTATACTAAAAACCCAATTCACCTAAACGATTATGCCGCAGCTTTCTAACCATGATGTTTATATTTGAATAAAATTAAAAAGTAGAAACTTAGCAGTAGTTGCCTCATTGTTTTTATAACGCTATAACCATTAGGAAGTGTGTTGATCGATTTCGGTCTCTTTATAAAGGACAACTTCCAAAAAAGTCAAAGTGTCGCAAAATTTATAACACTCGACTGATTCGCGTCAAATATATACTCAAATATCATTAAATATCGTCAAATTTGACTGAAATCTAAGAAAAGTTTTAAATTATTTTTTTGCATTAAATTTATTTTTCCATCGAAGTCGAAATTCCCCAACACAACGACCGTTGATCCGCCGGAATTCGTCATTGCTAATTTATAATTTTGATTCAATGTTCAGAAATGCAGTCAGATATTTCAAAATGTACAGTAGTTAAGGTGTTGTACAGGCATTAGTTGATTTAAGTACAGACAATAATAATTGAACCACGTTATCGATTCTTGCAAAATGTACGATCGATTCTGGTTTACTCTGAGGAAAATTACGAGACGATTTCTATATGCTACGAAGAAAGATTTCGTAAGAAGGAACGGAAATAAAAAGAACATTTATAGTAAGACAGAGAGAGAGAGAGAGTACTAAACAAGTCAGAGGGAAAGATAAAGATGGAATAAGACAGTTATATACCAAGTCTGGATTATTTGCTTCAGGCCAGGAGTCTCCTTTGGCCAACGGGGGTCGATGGATTGCTTTTTGTCTGTCGAACCGCCCTATTCTTTGCACAACTTTTTGTCCTTATCGTAAATGTCTTCCGTGACTGTCTCACCACCTTAGATTTCTTTTTCATTGTCTTTGGAAATCAAATGCAATATTTTGGACTTGTCACATCAACCATAATTCTCATTTTTCCGCATTAAGAAAATATGAATGTGGATGAGAACGTCCTGGAAGAAAATATTATTTCTTTGTTATATGAAGAACAATTTTTATATTTCGTAGTAGAAAGATATTGATGAGGAAGGAAAAATCTTGGATATGAGAGAGCCAGCTTTTTCCGATAAAAAGCAAGTTACCGTTAAGCCGTCGACTCAAAAATACATGTCCAATGTCAATCATAATATTTGGTATGTGAACTGCGATTCCTATTTTTCAGTATTAGAAAGATATGGACGTAGATGAAAAATTTCAAAACACGAGACCCCATAGTTTTTTTCATACAAAGAGCACGTAACCGTCAAAGCATCAACAGAAAAATCCATTACAAGCACAATATATTATTCTTATCACATGAACTATGTTCACGTTTTTTTGTATCGGCGATATTTGTGTAAGAAATGAAAAATCGTGGAAATGGGAGGCTTAGTTTTCAGGAACCAGGAAATGAGCTACTGACAAAGCGTTAATATAAAAATCCGAGTCCGATGTTTTCCTAGTTGGTTGGATGAGCGCACGGGAAATTGTCCAACCCTTTCCTGGGTAAAATGGGAAAGGAAGAGATTCATGGTATGACCAAAGTGGAGCAGCAACTTGGAAGAGAAAATATATTACTTCGGGGTCGAGGGATTCGGTCATTGGGCGCTCGAAGCAAAACCCTTGTTCAGACACCAAACATGGAAACGGAGCATCCTTCATTCAGTCAACCGTGAGTTCCCGTTTTTTCGACGATAAAAAAAGAAATGTGGATATGCTTGGCTTCAAAAAAAGAGGTTTATTCGAGCTTTCGTTAGAAGTCACACCGTCTCGAAAATCTTGTTTTATCGGCTAACAGGGACGGAGGTGACCGTGATTAAAAACTGGCAATTTGTCTTCTTCACTTTTGTTTTCTAGAAAAAAAATCAATATGAATAAAATCAGCGTTCTACAAGACTATCGTAATCGAGTACTGTAAGCGCACTAATTATTACGACCAACTCTGAAAATAAGAAATCCATGTAAAACTAATGTAAAGACGCAAGGGTAATGTATGATCGCTAATAACCAAAAAAGAGTATCGTCCCTCTTGTAACATCAAATACAGGAACACGATTACATGAATCAGAGAACCAATTACCAAGTTTCCGCTGCTCTTTATTCTACAATAAAGTATTTTTTCCAAGTACCAGACTTGAGATTAAATATGGCACAATACTTCAGCATTTTTTCTTGACTAAATCAAAATAGGACCCGAGCAATGACGAACCTATCCTCATTTTTTTATTTCCAAACAGAATTGGACGATTACATATTGTATTTGACTTGATCGGATCGGAAGCATTAGTGACGTAGACCATTTTACTCCCCTCAGAATATCGAAAACGAAAAGGATACACTTCATTCCTACAAGACTTTGGTCATCTTCCTAAATCGCATAGCCAATTTCGAGGTTCTACTTCTTTTTTCTGCGATACAAAGAAATCCAAGTACTTGGTACTTGGCCTTGGGTTTTGATTAAGAATGGAACAATATCCAAAATTCAGCGTTCCCGATTGAGAATGAAACAATCTTTGAACTTCAGCATTGAATTATTCTCGTCTCATTTCTTTTTAAGCAGAGTTAGAAAATTACGTATTGCACTTGACTAGATCTAATCGAAAGCCTCGGTGACATAGACCATTCCATTCTTTTCAGGATATCGAAGAAAAAAAAAACGATACCCTTGCATCGTACAAGACTTCGGTCATCCTCGTAAAACCAAATTACGGTTAGAAACACGAGGTCGTAGAGGATCTCTACAGGATTACGAGGCTCGGAAGCTCTTTGCTTTCTCTCCCGTATCCTGCAATGTCCCAAACTGCTTCCAGCTACAGTGCTTTTCGCGACATTCCAGAAGATCGAGCTCCCTTCTGACTCCTGCTATCGTCTAGTTCCGGAATCATTCGGAAAGCGAACACGTGAACAAGATTTT
Organism: Tromatobia lineatoria; assembly: GCA_949699805.1. Taxonomy (NCBI): domain Eukaryota; kingdom Metazoa; phylum Arthropoda; class Insecta; order Hymenoptera; family Ichneumonidae; genus Tromatobia; species Tromatobia lineatoria. The sequence goes on from OX453052.1 coordinate 9,735,774, forward strand.
TTAAAGAAAACCTTGAGACGTTAGTCACCGCGACAGAAAAGAAGAGTTCTTCATCCTCTGCTGCACCAATGAACTCCCAGACGAGTGGTGGTCGCTTTTCACTCTTAATGAACTCCACAAGGCCCTGGAGAATCGTTATCGTGCAGCATTTTTTTTTCCGACCTCTGCTACTGTCACTGTCCTTCACGCCACCCTCTTTTTTTTACTACTCTCCTTCGTCAGCTCTATCACGAGGTAAAGATGTGCGATTTCTTCGTGCCAGCTTTCTGATAAAACCAAGATTAACACGTACCACCTCGTGCAAGTCTATAAAACATACGTAGCTTAGAAGGAGACATGAAACGAAAGAACCTATTGAGATTTTCGCGCTTGAGTCAATGAAAACTTTCAAGTTTTACCGATAAATATCGAAGGGTCAAGAATACAAGAACTATCCCCTGTCTTCGGGATTTTGTTGTTGTTGTTATTTTAGTGTATTGACGCACAAAATCCTTTTACGTAATGATCTTCCCCTCATCTGAAATCAATGGATGATCAAAAAGCCGCCGCGAGTTAACATCTGCAATCCCAAGTATCAATGACAAACATAAAGTCAAAGCAGAGAGTCATTAAAGTTATAAGAATTATGCATTATCATTAGTACAACTCATCGAGAAACAAAATCTCTGTACATTTTTACAAAGTAAGCCCTATGTAAAAATGTACAAAAGCCATTCCATTCAATAATTGGATTCAATTATAATTACAGAACTTTGTATATAAATAATCGACGTCATTATAACCGAAGAAACTATCCAAAACAGGTTATTCCATTATATTCCTGAGTGGTAATGTCTTTAGAATCAATGTGAAAATACTGAATCACTAGAACGATAATTAAAGTGATCTTGAACAATCTTCAACAAAGAGAATCTAATCTAGAAAGAGAATGACAGACCATTGACTGACTCACTAAAAACACCAGACACTTTAATGTAGAGTCTGTGGACTTGATTGCGAAATTCTTCGATACTTCCTCTGACGTCATCATCCGGATCAGAAATGTCAAGTGCCAATGTTTCATTGGCTGTCTTGGAATTATCTTCTTCAGCTTCTGAAATCAATGGGTGATCAACGAGCCGCCGCCAGTTAACATCCGCAATCCCAAGTACAAAGGACAAAAGGAAAGTCAGAGCCGCTAGAGATGAAGCTGAAGGGTGAGAGCAAGGAAGTAGTACAGCGTCGCGAGGCTCGTGAAGTAGTTAAGGTTTGCCTTGTGGTCCCTATCAACTTACTGCTACCAAGAATCGGGAGCGTATCCACGACACCGCAACAACCAGCACGACGAGCTTTCAGCGGTAGCAGCCATTCAAAGACCATTCGCGGCGGCACTTCAGTCGACATTGTGCCTTCGGTATAGCCTTCTAGTTGTGTTCCCCTTTCAAGGTTATTCCCTCGACGACACCGGCTAATTGTACAAGCGTTCCACACAGCATCCTCTTACTGGCAGTTGTATATCTGTGCGGAATAAGGATGGAGATAAATTAAAAGTCAAAAAGGAATGTGACCTCGTTAAGAAGACGGAAAAGGATGAACTGAAGACGACCTGGAGCTTGGATGAGTTCAATCAGGAGATGAAGAACTTCCTTCATCAAATTTAAACACCGAGAAAATCTACTCAAATATATCGGCTTGAATTCAAGTTCTTGCCAATTTTCAAGACATTATATTTCCTTTCAAGGTTATTTTTTGCGATGACTACCAATCGCTGGCATACTTTTCTACATGTGGTTGTAGGTTTTTTCCATGTGGGTACACCTGATAAAAAAAAACTTTCCATTCGGTGCAGTAATAATATATTGCAATGATGTAACATCAGACAAATCAAAAGTCCAACAGCAATATGATCTCATTCAGGGGACAGAAACCGATTAACTGAAAAAGATCTGGAGTCTAGATGAATTCAATCCTGATTGAGAACAGTCTTCGTATAACTCAAACAGTGAAAAAACGAGTTAAATTTATAGGCATGAGGAAGTTCTTGGTCACCGTAGAAAACATCGTATGTACTCCGAGATTATTTTATTTTATGACTTCCATTGAATGTTGTCATTTTTTACTATTGGTTAAGAAACTTTGTATTGGCTGCGGCAATCATATATTGCAATATTGAAATAATGTAACATCGAGCTTAAACACTTGGATGAAGTACTATTGTTATATTGGTATTCATTGAAGCTTGAGAGGAAAATAGGGGGCGCAATCCATTAGAACCATTTCAAAGAGGCAATTGAAGATAAACTTGAATTAGACTGAGTTCAACGGAAAACAGACTCCGGCTGATCGGAACGGTAAAACCTCCACTTGAATACGTGAACATTTATTTTGCATACTAGACGCACTTTTTTACCTTGGACAAATTGTATCCTCTTGTGGAACGAGTCCTGTGGAACGAAAGACATTCATCATTATCAAAACATTGAATAATTATTATACAACTGGTCATGTTCATAAAATTCTATACTGAATAGCGATCATGGAAAGCAACGCCATGCAAGTTAATGATTGAACTCTTGTTTCAATGATACTATTTAATTGGTGACCTCGAAACAGGAAAATTATACGTTGATAATTATGAATCCGAGTTTCGATGAATTAAACAAGGTTGCAGAACAAATCCCGTTATATTCCTCTATTTAAAGGTCCCACTGAATAGAATGTCATTTATGTTGCAAGGTGAAAGCTTTCGCCCACCTAAAACACATTATTTCCACGTCAAAATCAATTGTCAATGTAGTTATGAAACTCTCTGCTGTAATCATACCTTGGAGTGATGTAACACAGTGCAAACTATGGCTTAAACCCATTGATGCGACACTATTGTTCAATTGGTATTCATCGAAGGTGAGAAGGTACATTGTAGGTAATCACTAATGAAGCATCGGTGTGAGCTAGAGCCGTCGATCAAGGACAATTGGGAATAAGCTCATCAAACGCTCTCGAACTTGATGGCGTAGCGGCAAATCTTCAGTGCGGCTGTACAACTCTTCGATCGTGTTTCCCTGTTATAGCAGACGCAACGGTTATGATATACTTTAACTAGCTTGATTTTGAAGGTTGCTTGCACTTTTGTGAGGTGTTTGAGTTACTGAACAACAAGCTAATATGTCGAAATCATGAAAATATGAAGAGTATCTTTTAAGTGATCTGCTTTAGAGCGGTTTAAATGTCAACAATGCTTTCCCGTTCAGTGATGATACGAATAGCAGCTAAGTTTGAGCGTTTTTTAAAGCGTGACTGCCTTTATTTTGAGATCTTCTTCCATAGCTTCTGGGAAGTCTTTTTCACAAAGCTTTAGACTTCCCTTTAATGCGATTAAAGGGGACCAATTAGGCATTGGAGATGAATAAATCAAATGCGTATGTTCGAATCTTGAAAATACGAAGACTGTACTTAAAGTAGTGCTGTCGCCTGGAATTTATTCATAAAGATTTGTGTAGAGACGGGGTTGTGTTGAATGTAGGCATGTGCGGAGTTGGTTACGTGTACAGTTGAGCATTGTGAGCATTGTTGTTGTGTTGAATTGAGCGACGTGTAGAATTAACGTTAAATAGAGTTGGTGGTGTAGCTTTGGCGATGTGGAGAATCGGGTCCTGTAGAAATGACGTATTGCCGAGGGGAAACGTGCCACTGGGGAGCGTTGAGTTAGAGGGAGTGAACTGTACGGACAAGAGATACCAGGACGAGTTCCTTAAGTGGATCTGCTTTGAAATGCCTCCAAGATACTGCGCTAACTTTGCCAAGATTCTTGGAATTAGGGATTCATTCGACTAGAGGTGTTCCTCGGGTTTTCCGGATAGTTTATGTCCTCTGTCTCAATGCAGAACAGGGACAATCAGGAATGTTGAGGAATTTCCGGAAAAGCCATTCTACAATTATGGGAGATAACCCAATAGATGATAATACATCTACAAGAAGAAATTCGAAATTCTAGAATATACCGTCTTCATCAGTGGCGCCAATTATTCAAATATCGTCACCGTGACGTCAGTTTTGTTTGATTATTTGTTCATTGCTACATTGAAAAGCCAAGAACGTTTCGTCAAATTTCATCACTAATATATCTAAGATTTTATTTCCATAATTTAAAACACACATCTACTAGTTAGAATATTATAAAATGGTTGAATTCCGTAAACTAAATTTACTGAATATCCATATAATACTTACGGATAATTAATTCAATATCCCACGCCTTTAAATAAATAAATTTCAAAAAATCAGATAATAATTTTTTCTCAATCCATCCAACCTATTCACTTAATATTTAAACGATTACCTGACCATTTTACTTCGTAAATTGATTGAATAAATGTCACATGGGCCCAATAATTTAATTCAATAAGAGATCTAGCATCAGTTTCCAAGTCTTTCCTATAAAAATGTAAATGCAATTTAGAATGAGAAAAAAAAGGAAAAAGTAGGGTCTATCTCGTGTACGACCATCACCTATACAGTTTGAGTGTAGTCGGTATATTCTACTGAGATACTCGGTGGTGTGTTGCGGTTTCGTTCGGTGGGCAGGCCGAAAAAAGGTGCGGAAAAAAAGTAGAGAAGACCAATGCTCTCCCGAGACAAATGATTTTTGTGTCCTTTTTTCTCATTGCCTCAATCAGTAAGAGAATTCGTCGACGATTGTTTGGGAGTTCCTGGAGTTTCCGCGATCTTGCAACCTTCACCCGAGCTAAAATTTAGACCCTTGTCAAAACCTAAATGTCGTGTACACGCAGGGTACACGAAGGTTCCTCCATTACTTTGACTCTACTGAAAACTCATACGCGCATCGTATCATATGAGTGTTCATCACTCGCATAGCGTTGTAGATAAAGAGGAAAAACAGATGTTAAGAGTTAACGTAGTCGCACGCGCGACCTCGCAAGGCTCATTCGGAGCTTGACGTCGTATTAAATTAAAGCGAGCAACGTAGAATTTGCTAATTATGTACGATATTTTTTTACATTCCTTTTCGTACAGTTCGTCAGTATACTCCAGTAAATTCACGATACAAACTTCGTGCCAATAACAAGTGTGATTTCTCATCACACTCGACTCTCTAATCGAGTGTTGCAAATACGCCAGTTGGAGCTTTTTTCAAATTCACTTTTACTCTGTAGTATTGAAAATGCATTTATTACATATAGTTATGTCGTTTTTTTCTAACTATATATGATATATTTCATTCTTCATTACACACACACACACACACGCATACAGACATTTGCTAAAAAACATTTTCCTCGAAGTTTTGGAACATGCTGATGAATGTACTAGCACGAACATCTTGAAAACACACAAATATGATGAAGAAGATCAATATTCTCTTCTGACAAAGATGCTTTTTGCGTCCCTTGTCATTGCCTCAATCAGTAAGAGACTTTGGCGAGGATTGTTTGGATGTCCCGCAGAATCCACCAAGGGACGTTGCGTATAATATCGTCTCCTGCAACTTTTTTATATTCTCATCTCGTCTCCCCACGTCATGGTTTGCTTTCTCGTTAGATCGCCCGGTATAAATTCATCTCGCGAATACCTATTATAATGCACAGCATACATTGCACGTTTTTTCTTCCTTTTTTATCCCGAGCAGATCATTATGCCATGAATGGGTGAATGGAAATTCACTCTCGAATGAAGTTGCCTATAGAATGTGAACATCGGAAGAGAGCGAGAGAGGTTTAACAGAGAGCAAACGTGCAATTTGTTGGATTGTCGAAATATGAAACTTGAGTTATACGCAATTTATAACTTTTACATTGGTTACGACCCGGCTATTTTTGCTGATGTAATTAATTATATTTCCATCTCCATTCTTCCAATATTCACTTTCAATTTCTGCTAATGTAAATCCAATACCATTCCGGGCTTCGTTTGCTCCACTCTTATATTATTTTCGCTGACCGCACGTGTCGTGCATTCTCAGCATCGTCTCAAATGGTCTCCGAAAATCCAACTCAAATTTCCATTCATTCTCTCCTCTTTTTCTCAATCATTTCCCCTCATCAGTCTTCAATAAACCGTCAATCAACAAACGTGGAATAAGCACATCATTGAGGGCTGAAAAACGTATTTTTTAAAATATAAGCCTAATTTATAGTGTTTAGCAATTATCGCAAACAGCGATAAATGATTTTTTCCTGCTAAATTGGTCGATTAATAGTTTGAAAATTGATTCTTTGAATAAAGAATATACGGTGTGGTAATTCAAAATTTTAGTTTCAACTCTTAATCGAACAAGAACTCCCAAAAAGCATATTCCTTTCCAACGGTTCGTTAGCTCGGGCAGTAACAATATTTCTTAGTCGAAAAATTATATTTTGCATACGGTTTCCTGTATCAACATACAGGAACATGACGATAATATATAACTTGTTGATATTCCCAATTTATTTTTGGAAAAAAAAAAAAATGTTCAAGAGTATTCTCATTACCAGAAGTATAATTTTGTGTAATGACAATTTATTTTCTTCTAAATTCCTTTTTTGAAAATCCATGAAAATATTTTTTAAATGAATAATATATTTTCAACTGAGAATATTTTCAAAGTTCAAAATATCACTTTGTTATTAGTAAAAATCATTTTACTTTGAGTTTTCCCTTTTAAAAAATCATGAAAACACGAAAGAAATATTAGAATTATCGGTTTCAATTGAAAATGTATAGAAATTTATGACAAATTATTAACATTCTTAGAAGCACGTTTCTCCTCGAATAGATATCGTCGACGTCAAATCGAATAGATATCACAATGACCTTAGATAAAAAGTTCAAAGATATGTTGATTCGACTTAAAAACCGATTAATTATCAATTTATTAATGAAAAAAATATTGTACAATATTTTGACAGTCGAAAATATCCTTTTGGTATATATTTCGTTTCAAGTTTTTTTTTTTCAATGATTACATTTTTAATTTTAATTTTCAATTCAATTAATTAATTGTAAACGGTTAAATGACATAATTTTTTAAAATGATGACCTAACAAAAACATGAATATATTTTATCGGAACGTAATAACAATTAATAAACGTGTTCAGAAGCACTTTTTTTTCTCTCAAATCGAAGGGTAAATGGCTTTGAATAGACAGTTGAATGACATTTCCCTCGAGTGTAGAGTTAGGACAATTGCAATTTGGTATCCGACGTCCCAATTATTTTCCCGATGTAAAATGGTGTAGTGAATCCCTGTGAGAAATCGTCGAGCGACTGGACTGAATAGTCTGCTCTGAACACCGCTCCGAAGTATCAGCTCAACGGCGACTAAATCTTCGAGCTTGTGTGATGCTCAGTCCTGTAGACGGAACCTCAAGATTAATTGGGTTCGAGCCTGACACTCTTAGAGTGGAAGCGAGAGCGGAGAAAGGACTGAAAGAGCTGAGCTACTTGGGCGTCTCATTCTATTCACAAGGAATCTTACAAAGATAAGAAAAGAAGTACGAAAGACGTGATAAAATGAACGTCATTAATAATAAAAACCATTGACAAAACAGCCACGCGCAAGGTCCTCTTATTTCATCGATGTTCATTACCTGAAAAATCGCACGACATGAATCTATGCTAATTTCCACTATTATCAATTTTAATATATTATTCCTAATTCTTACTCATGCTGACAAGCTTGATACGAATTTTGTTGCTCGTTTAAAATAAGTAAATTCAATAAGTACAGAAAAGGATTTTGCTACGCTAGCAAATCTTCCGCTAAAATAGTGACAAAATTGCGTTATTCGTTAGCCGTAGATGTAAATTCGCGGTAAGCTGTGCGAGTACATTTGGGTCCTACCTCCACGTCTGGGCTAACAGAAAAGTGCTAATGGTGACGCATGAATGGTGGGGGAATTTTAAGTGGTCGCGATACAGCCCAAAGATGCACGCACTGCTAGTAGAATATCAGGGAAGCTGGAATAATAAAAGCTGTAATGAATTTATGGAAATATAATATTAATATCCAGTAGAATTAAAAAAATCAGCGTGTAAATAACTTGTTTTTGGAATCCATGTATAGGCCGCTTATACGATATTTAAACTCGGGTATATTTCTTTTCATTGGCGAAGATTGCCGGCGCGTCTCAACAGTATCTTTTCTCTCGATGTATGCGATTTTTTTTTCAATAATCTAAATCACTACAATATTCATTGATGAGAAATGAGCTTAGAATTTTGGACAATACGTGAACAATTATCCACAAATTCGAACTTTGACTCCGAGAAGAAGTTTTCAAATTCTGTTTCGGTTGATTCCAATAGACAAGGCATTTCCTATATCCGTGTTTTTTTGGTTTTACCTTGAGGCTATCAATCGATTTACAGTTATCCCATACTATAACCAGCAGCGTAGAGCGTATTATAAGTTCACAAAGTATACAGAACTTTTCGGGTTGCGTGCGCGCTTGAATCGTTCATTCACTTCGTGTAATTTGGTCGAGCTTTTTGTTTAAAGCCGATAGAAGCCTTTCAACGTCCCTTTTGTTCCCACGCGGGACTATAATATGAGGTAACGTGAGTTACTCTCGTCAACTGCCTCAGGCGTCACGAACAAACAATTAGTTTCTCGGTATCGTGGAAAAGTCAGATCTGATACCGGTTCCCATATTGATTAATATTTTCTCGTTGACAGCCATTTTTTTTAAGTTTCAGATATATCTAAAAATTAATAACTAATTCTTTAAGATACGAAAAAATTGTATCATAATATCTGTTAACTATTATCCATTATTGTACTGTCAATTTTAACTATACGTAACTCGTATTTTTTCCTTAAGACGAATAATTCTCATGAAACTTCATTCTTTGTAAGAATAATTTTATATTAATGTATTTATTCCTTTACATTATACGGCTATTGTGTAGAAATAATTTGTGATTCATTTAATGGCCTCATTATCTCAACGTTAACTCACCTCGTTAGGTACCAAGAAATTATTAGAGGAAAATAGAGATAGCCTCTCGGTACACTCATTATTATTGCTGGTGCGAGAGATAACGCCAACACGATAAAAGGGCCAATAAATAATATGCACTCAGCGTGCGAAACCCGGTGAATCATTATTGCTCCACTGCACTTGATAAATTTGAAGAAAGATGTAATAAATTCCTCGACTATTTTCCCTGCATCCTGCAAGAGTGAATATTAAAAATAACTCATCGTGATTTGCAAATGGAAAATAATATTTATAAGTCTTAGTGCATCATTTTACTTGTTTATCTACGCTTAATATGTATATTACAATAGTGTAATATGCGACAGGGGCCGAAAGTTCACGATTGCGACAAATGTGAGATTTGCCTTGATTTGCATTAAAAACGAAGTCATATATATATAATTAAAAAAATGGAATACCGACACTGATGGCTGCGCGGTCGGTGTGCGGCTGTCGCGATCCCCCGCGTTAAGCAGCATTGTTAGCGGCCATGACTTGGATGGGTGACCGCTTAGCCGTGCTTAGCTAACCGGCTGGCTCATCAGCTAGTGAGCGAGAGCTTTGTTTTTCCGAGGCCTCGGTGTTTATACTTGAGCAAGTTACTTTCGTATAGGTGTAACGGTGCGAACGGTGGTAAAAGCCGATTGAAGCCATACCATGGGAAGGAAGGAAAATAATAATAATAATAATAATAATAATGTATAGTATGATAAATTAATTGGACTAAATATTTTTTTGAAACCCAAGTATCATCATGTATATTGAATCAAAAGAAAACACGAAATTACCTGCTGCCAATATTTGTCCGTCAAAGAAAACGATTTCACGAAATCAAATAATCTGCCACATTTTCAACACTGACGACTGACGGATATAACTTGGAAAATTACTTTTGCAATATCGATTTTATCTGCGGCAAAATCGTAAATGTGTCAAGTTATGAGACAAAAAAAACATCTATCCGCTGGGCGAAATTGCGAATTAATATGAGGAGGAAGAAAATAGAGACGTTTTTTCGGAATATGCGTCCAGTTCTACGACAGCCATAAAATGTCTGATCCCGAAAAACTCGAGTTTACTATTCGAGGGGTGCAAAGCACAAAAGTTTCGAGAAACAGAAGTTGTCCACCCTTTGAACCAAAGAGTCGCTGTTGCCTTCCTCCTACCGACGGAGACTTTGACGGATTGAAAAAAAAAGTGTCCACCGAGAACGAGCATAGTTACGCAACTAATCGTAGCTCTCGTTAGAGTTTTGTTTTACAGTGTATTGTTGGGTGCCGCCGTCGCCGAGGAACTGGAAACTGGCGGACCACCGTTCGCAACCCATTCAGCGCGGTGGAATTGTGTTTCACAGCCACGTACTATAATTAGTCCCACGTCTCTACTGGGGAACGTGCGATTTTCCGCTACTCCAGACCCCTTACATTTTTTCTTAATTTGTGCTCCTCAAATTAAATCCAAACAAAAAAGGTACTAAGATATTTAAAAAACGTCAATTGCAAAAAAAGGTAACAGGCAACTACTTTACAAAGCTTTTTTCGATTTTCCGTTGAATATATTTTTACATTAGTTACTCCGAACATATTACATGCATTTGTTTCCCGAGGTCTCAAAATAATTTTATGACTTAGGATTTGGATCTTTTTATGAAAATACATTTTCGGTTAATTTGATATTTATTTTTTGTGAAAATAGATGAATTTTCTGAAATGACCCAAAAAAATTTACTTTCACCGTCATAAACAATGTTCTTGATTTATAATCAGTGAATAGATTCCGGTAACACCTGAATATGACATCAAAGTCGAAAAAAGTCGTTAAGCAAGAGCAATCAAATCGTTTCAAGTCGCTAATAAAATGTTCCAAAATTCTAAAATTATGTAGAAGCCATATAGAAAAATGTCTGATTCAGCTATAAATGTATATCAAGTGAAATAATAAATAAGTTAAGGTAGAAACGATATTTATCAACACGATAAGGCAGTTTCGCCTTCAAATAATGAATTGAAAAAAGACTCTAATCTCGGAAGCATTCTTAAGGAATAATATAGAAACAGCGGCTGACGGGGTCATTCTACTAAATAGATGTCGAGGGCTTACAGTGGGCGGAGAGATCGAGGCGCGATATGCAAGCCGAAGAATCATTTTATGGGGAAATAAAAAAAATTTATTGAAAAGACCCGAGAACATTTGTTTTACTTCTTAAAAATATTTATATATTTATGATAAACGAAAAAATTTCGGTAAAACCTGAATATGATAATGAAGTCGGAAAAATCGCTGAAGCTGCTATGTCTTAAGGAACTGCGATCGATGTGGTCATTTTACGCCGGAGATCATCGCGCGATATACAGGCCGGAGAATAATTTTATGGAAAAATCAAAAAATTTGTTGAATATTAAAAAATGTCTATATTTATAATTGGCGAAAAATGTTCGGTATGGTTAGAATATGACATGAAAGTCGAAAAAAATCGCCAACATTTCCAATCAATTTATTTTAAGTGGAATGAAGAATGTTTTCCAAAATTTCAAAATCTGGTAAACGACACATAAAAAAATGTCTGTTTCCGGTATAAATGCGTATATGAAACAAAACGAAAAAATAGTTAGAGTAAAACCGATATTTATCAACACGATAGGGTAGTAGTTATAAGTTAAAATAATAAATATAAAAAGCACTCTAATCTCAGGAAGATTGTTTAGGAATGGCAATACTAGGAAGAGCGGCTGACGGGGTCATTCTACCGGGTAGAAGTTGAGGGTGTGCAATCGGCGGGGATCAAGGCGCGATATGCAAGCCGGAGAAGCTTCCCTGAGACCGGAAGCCCGAGTCACGAGGGCAGGAATCGATATTTCTTACCACACGGTAAACCGCGCCTAGAGGAGTCGAGCTCGAGCTCCTATCGGGCTCCTCCGCACCAACCCTCAACACCGGCACCCCATTCTCAATCTCACCGGAAGCCTAAACTTTACCCGCACATATATCGGATACCTATATAATATACTAAAATGCTCGCTCTTGACAACAGCTTAGACATTTTTACCGCAATATTCTTTATTAGGTATTCAGCCTCGATTTATTTTTCATTTTAACGAAAATTCAAACACGCTCCACTCGATCGAAAATGTCAAAAGGTTTTTTTTTTTTTTTACCGAATAATAGAAATATTTAACTTGGATGAATGAGAAAAATTATTGACTCATTCATGGCCCTTAACCCTTAAAAAAACAGCACTTTCGAATTGTTATGTCTAAATGCACAAGCTAAGATATTTCTTCTGACATTCGAACACAAATTTCATGCCGTGTCACTTGATAATGATAAAAATCATATTAGTACAGAACTGGACAAAAATTCGGCGCCTTTTTTTTAAATTCCCTTTTGGGAACAAAACAAAATTCGCGACAGCAACTTTTTTTTTTAAATCAAAAACCCTACGATAGAAATTTCAGTGGGTTTTCACCATAATTGCTGCGCATTATATTCTAGTACGAACTTACAACAAGTTTGATTGGCAAAGTCGTTGATTGTTGTGCCTTGTCATGATCCCTTAATGATTTCCAAGTAATACGAAAATAACCGAGCTCCATCAGAGTTTACTTAATGAAGAACTGTGTTATATAGCGAGAAATTTATTAGCAAACAATCGCCATACATCGTCTACCCTATTAAAACAGTCCAATCTGAATTCCAGGTATTTAATTAACATGCAGGAACACGGAACTCATGTCAAGATCCACATTAAACTTCTTCTCATGTAGTACATATACATACGTATATCACGCCGTTGGTAAGGTAATATTAACAATAATGTCGTGACTTAACTCGCGTTTTCGTGTAGTCTTCTTACCTCTTATTGCAATCTAGAGACATCTTGCGATTTTTTTGTAAATTGATTATGTATCAAAATGACACTTTTAAAGAAAAAAAATGCAAATATCTTCTGAAACTTTTACGGCCAAAACCAGTTTCCATTTTTTTATTTATTTCTTAAACGGACACGTTTTTAAATCAAATCGAGCAAGAAAATTGCAGTTATCATTTTTTGAGTTATCATACCGAAAAGCAATTTTTATATTCATATTGATAAGTGAAAAAAAAAAAGTATATTGATAACCATATCGAAGAAATGTATTCAAAATACTTATCAATCTTTTGACTCAAACAAGAAAAATAACATATTGAAGTTAAAGCATTTTTTTGTGAGCCGTAATTTTTCAATCAATCGGAAACATTTTTAGATGATTGATAAATTACATATCACTGAGAATACTCTGTTATGAAAAATCAGGAGTCGTGTCAATAATAAAATCTCGAAACATAGTTAAAATAACGACTATGGTCGTTGTATATAGAGTTGACGAACTTCGGTTGTTGTGTTGATAACGTAGTAGAAAAACCATTTTGATCCAATTATATTCTAACCCAATTTCCGGAGGAACGTGTTTTCCTTTCGGGTGAGCGACCGAAGCGGCTTTCGGGCAGCGTTAGGTTGCTTCATTCGCTCCACAATATGCATGAAACAAGAGGAAATTTACGTTATAGATATATCACGTATTGTCAATTTTTTTATCCCACAAGAGGAACCAGAAATTAGTCTCTAAGAAATCTCCAAACCACGATGAGCATAAAAAAAGAAAGAATAATTTTAATTTTATTGCAATGTAATAAAATTTGGTGGAAGGAAGTACAAATAGCAAGAAGTTTGAAAGAATCTCATCTCTTAGGACTATTCATAATGAATAATTTATTCGTGATCGAATAATTTATCACTCGATAATTTGTTTTAATTGTTACTATGAATTTTGTTCTGATTTAAGATATACGCATTTCCGGATATTACTTAAAGTTTGATATAAATAAATGATTATTTTTTGGTTCGTCATGTCTAAGATGAATCGATAGAACTCCTTTTCGTTAGAATGAGAAAGGGAACCGTCAGACAGTGGAGTAAGAAAAAAAAATCCGATAATGTGAGGGGCGACTGACGGTTGCCAATTCTGTGTGGCAGTAGAAAGATTTCTAGTTTGGTCAGACAGGCTTTTAGTATACTCGGAGATGTGCTGAGCCGGCCTCTCCAAACCTTGAAATCATTTGTCTCGTTTGTGTCAGCTTTGCCTCGTCCCTCGCAGAGTATCGTCGACCATCAGCTAAGCTTTAATAGCAAATACCGTAGAAGTGGAATAGGCTTTATGTCTCCTTTAGTAGTTGAGATGTGTAGCCTACACAAGTGTATTCCCATATAAAGAAAATTGGAGGATATAATAATAAATAAGGGTAGGAAAACACTTTCGTAAGGACCTAACAATTCGAACGTTCCCATGAAAAATTGGACTTTGTCGCCAAATATGTCCAGAAAAATATTTCTCATAAAAATCTCTTTTTTATACAAATTTTATTGTGGAACAGAAAATAGCCGTTGATATTATAGTCAGGTTACTGGTATACTATGCGGCCGCTAGTAATTTGCCACGAAGCTGCAGCGGTAGCCAGCTCCAGTCAGCTGTCGTCAACGTCAATTGTGCAATTGCCTCGGCAAGAAAGTCCGTGCATTTACGTGCGGGATGAAAAAAAAAAACAGTGTTCGTTATGCGGACGTAATGCGCCACTTCCAGCCCTGATTCAAATTGTCGCAGGAGCCTACGGCTCGGCTTGCTTGGGTTTGTTGTTGCTCCTGCAACAACTCCACCTCGGCTATAGAAGTCGCGCTCTACGTTCTTGTGACGAAATTGTGAAATTATTGTCCATCTTAACACCTCTAAATTATTATAATAAGAAAAATAATTGGAATTCAAAACGGGAAACCTTATCACGTATTTTGCTGCGACCTCCTTTTTTCTTCAGTTTCTGTTCAGAGAAAAATTTTAATTATCTACGGCGCAAAAGTGCCACTCTCAATGTCATACAGTTTCGCAAAAAGTTATTAAATCGAACGTTCCCTCTCGATGAAATTGAGGATAGATATGATATTCTTGCGATCACATTCATAAAAATCTTCTTTTGCTTTTTTATACATCTTTTTTTTTTTTTTTTTGCGGCGGCAAAACTAGTCTCTGTGATTTTTCAATCAGATTACATAAAATTGTCTAAAACGTCAAGATTAAAGTCACATAAAAAATGTATACTTTCGAGGCCTCTTGTCAGTCTTATCACGACTAATAAGTGAACGCAGAATTTTTACTCAAGCCAAGCTCAGAAAAACAGTTTACCGATCAAACAATTTTTCAACACATTTCGATGTAATAAAACTTACTCACTTATCTTATCAGCTGAATAATAATAAGAAAAAAAGAAAAGCGCAAAGTTATTTTGCTACAAATTGCATTTTTCCTTAGTTTCCTTCTAGAAAGAAATTTCAATTATTTACAAAGCCAAAATGTCGAAGTCTCGATGTAAAACGTTTGGAATTCAAGGAACGTTTCTCTCGGGAGAGTCAGAAAAGCGAATGAAATAGAAAGCATCACGCCTTGATATTCAATTCACTCTGGATGCCTTTTCAGGTATGCGGAGATATTTTTTCTACTCTAAACACATTCTCTACCTTTGCAGGTACGTGTTTGCCAAGACACTTAGTTTCTCACGCTCAGAAGCCAACATATTTGCTCAAAGCAACAAAAAGCATCGTAGGAGTTCACTGCACTCTTAACTGCCTCTTACATTTCAACCCTCTAAATTATAGAGAGGATGAAAAACCTTGAAGAGTGGCAGAGGTAACGGCGTGTAATAGTTTACGCAGCTCCGAATATTCCACGAATTGGCCAAGTAGTTTGCAGCATGGAGAACACAGAAAAGCCTCACATGGAATAGTGATAGTCCGCTCCTGGGAAATAATTAATTATCTTGGACTACCCTCCTTGTACCTCATCTCGCCAACAGACTAACACATAGACCGCAGGTCTTTACGCAAAGAAAAGCTTGGAATAACCAAGGAGCTCAGTTATATATGTGCCAACTAAGTTGATAAGTACAAGGGAAAAATTTCTAATTATTAACCTTATCGTATTACATTTTATTTGCAATTCCCGATGAAATTTTTCATAAATGAACTCGATTACCGCGTGATTGGTTGAAATCCAAGCCCAAAAAATTATTCGAGTTATAGATTGTCGAAAATATTTTGTTGTTACATCTCGAACTAACGAGTCCAGTTTCATTATTATCCCACTTCTGACACCAAAATTATGTTACGTCTATAGCCCATGAGATAAGGTATATTATTATGATGATCACGCAAGGAAATTATTTAATTAGGGGTAGAAACTCGGATTTCGAATTTTCACAAGTGATGCAAGTTTATTACTGTGTAACTAAAAATATACTTGGTGAAACAGTCTTCATACGTTGTGATTGTATAATATGAAACTTATAAACTTGACATTTGAGAATAATTCATTTTAATTGTTCGAGGATAGAAATAAAATTTAAACTTCAACTTCAGCTTTAACTTATACGAACTTAGCACTTGAGCACTTTAAAATAATTAAAATCAATCGTTCAAGACATGATTGAAGACTTAAGTCTGTACGATTGAGAACAACCAGGAACACCGTTGTACGGCCATTAACCTATATCGGAATTGCGAATGAAAAAAATCGCAGATTTTTAAATAATTACCGTCTGAATCTAGAATAGCCATAATTCGTTATTTTTATTGCATTTTAATAATATGGGTGCGAAAATGGCAAATGATCGAAATTGCGAATGTCTGAAATGGCGAATTTCGAAATCAAGACCATCCCAGATTCAGACGTCCTAGCCATGCACTATTTTGGTCGTTCACAATTTTGCGCCCCACCTGACCCCGACCCGGCATTTAAATGTGAGAATATTGAAAAAAATTATCAATACAATTATAATTAACTCCAAAGGAGAGCGGAAAAATGGCCAGTAACAGTAATATCAAAAGTTTCTAAAATATCTAATACTTGTTATATTCAATACACTACAATATAAGTTCTCCCGTAAATATTTCTCAGATTCAATTCAAATCATAGATGACATATCCATCTTGAATACTGAGATCATTAAGCCAGCTCGGAGAAAAGCAGTGGACCACCAATGCCCACAATTGACCTTAGGACGTATACCTACAGCTTTTGATGATGTCTTGGACATAGCAATTCACGATTCTGTCGATGGCTTGTTCTATCGTCTCTACATCAAAGCACCGTGTTACACACATACCTTTATATATATATATATATATTATATGTGTGTGTGTGAGGCAAGTGGATGGCGTGGACTTAATTAGAGGGCGTTCGACAGTCGTGACGACAACGAAAGGACCTCCAGTACGACAACGAAGGACGCGCGTGTGAATACATAGCTTCACTTTGCCGGACGCGTACTCATCGTGTATACCCAACAACCAGTGTATAAGGACTTATGTACTAGCCAGAGGGAACGAGCCTACGAAACCTCAGCAAACTCAATAATGCATAGTACAGTAGTGGGGTCGGAACGAAATTTTCGTCCTGTGGCTTCCCGGAGACCTCTTGGTCCTTTCTACTTCCACTATATCTTCTCCTCAATGGACTATTTCCTCGTGGTGTGGTCGTCTATGTACCCTGAGTATTTTAGAACAACCTCCCATCGGGTCATCCACGTGTCCGATTTAATTCTACATGAAATGAAACAAAAAATTCATGAATCTCGTAAGGTTGGTACTTTACTTTAATTGGGACTCTACGAGGACCCGTTCGTTCCGAGTTCACCTCATCTTGCTCGAAGAGATTTTATTTAACTATGAAAATGATCCCATTTAGATTATCCTGGCAAGGAGACATTTTCAGGACTTAAGAAATGTATACCCTGGTCAATTATTTCTCACCAAAATTGGAGTTTTGTTAAGGGGACTCATTCTCAAAATTTTTCGTAATGAAATAATTATATTGAGGAATAATTCCTGACGTGGAATGAATAGACCACATTTTTCTAATCCTTGACTCCAATTATCTTATCGTAACAACGCTGCAATGCTAATTTTTTAAATTTGCAGTTAAAAAAAAATTTTGGTTCTGGAGTTTCAATATGTTATCTGGAAGGCATTTTTTCACTTTCATTGGATATTATTTTGATACGATCGTATATATATATATATCTGCCGTTTTATATGTATATATAAAACAGCGGATATAGCAGATTGTAGGTAACATATTTGTAACGATGTTTTTCAGCTTATTACTCAAGCCACGCAAATCTTTCGTTGATTCTGCATTAAATCATCAAACCTCGTGATCAAATATGGACTAACAAAATAACGGTATATTATCCTTGAAATTTTGCTAGCTGACTCACCGGAACTTTATGCAAGCGTTTCCGCGTTGAGCACCGGAAGTTAGGGATGAAAAAGATGGCTGTAATGTTTCCGAATTATCACAAAGTACATGTTATATATTCTCCTGGATAATGGCCGTAAATATTTGACCAGAAACTTTCCCACGAGCACGGTTTCTGGTCGGACTAAAATGTTCTTCGGCGAATCGACTTTCCTGGTGCTGCGCTGGGATCGGCCCATCGCAAAAACTCCCACGAAATGCTAGCACAGTCGCAGAGCGTATCATTGATTCATTGCGGAGTATCGCCATCCACACAAGCTCGTACCAATTCTGTGGTAGTTTCGAAAATCCCTTGAGAGACTTGCAGCTAGCTGGGAAATGATGGATAAATTGTCGGAATAACTGAAGCTATCCACTATGCAGTAACTTTGCTACAATTCTGGAGAGATCCATAGGATTATTTCCAAGTCTTCTTTATAGTTCTTTTTGTTGTTTTTTTCTTGCAAGTCAATCTCGGTTTATCGAGACAAAGTGCTGGCGGGTCTGTGTCTGATTATTGTTGAGCTACTCCACTAGCAAGCGGAGAGAATTGTGCCTGCTATCATCACGATTTATTTTTGCCCTTTGTGTTTTTTTTTTTTTTTTTTTTTTTTTTTTTTTTTTTTTTTTTTCCCCCTCAAATGTTTCGAGCCCACTGCAAAATAAAGAAACTGTCAAATGACATTTGAACACTTACAGGACATTTTTTATGCATAAATTAGAAAATAAATGTGAATTCACAGGCTTGATGGAAAATGTAATTAATTTTTGTATTACTCTTGTATATTGAATTGTAGCGATACAATAACTTAGTTTAAATTCTGTGAAGATTCGGAAGATTATTCTGGCTGCTCCTTGATTCGCGCGACAAGCCGCCAGAGGCTATATGTCTGATCAGTGTTGGGTTACTTCACTGGGAACCAGAACAAAACATTGTAGAACTACCATTAGGATTTGTTCCTGTGGTTCTTTTATTGTCTTTCTCAAATCGTTCCGTCTTATTGTAAGAAAAATCGACGCCATAATTATCAGCAACTGTTATCGCCCAATTAATTCGTAATATTTTTGCATTTGAAATTTCATCAGTTACACACCAAGTTGCTAATTGCAAAAAAATGAAATGAAAAGAGGAGCGCGAAAAACCAGCTTACGGTTATATTCCCTCCCTGTTTAATAGCAGTAAAAAAAGTCGTACATTTTGTCAGGAGGACAAAACCGAAGACGATAAGCCGGTGCAACGTCACGTGACGCGAGCTGAGAAAAGTCTTTCGCGCTCTATAGAACTCTTGTCATTTCAAGACGTGGATTCCGTGACTAGAATGTGCGACGACTAAGTCGAGCTCACGTTTAACGGCTTACAGAGTGAAAAAGATGTTAATACTATCATAGTAGAAGACATATGTTAGAACAGGGAGTGTATCAAATAGAAAAAGGACATCTCGATTTCTTGTCATATTTATAGACCTACATATACCTTGTGACATTTGCACATGCTCATGTTTCGTGTTATCGAACGCTCGAAATATTTTATCACCGAGACGAAAGAAATACGAAAGGTGAATTCCTTAACCGGGGGAAATGATATTTCGTTGAATGAAAAATTTCTCAAGGGTAATTTATTATAATTTATACGTTGAATTACATGATACAAATAGCTACTTTATTATGTCCATAGTGATATAAAAATTGTTGTGTTGGATAAAGTGTTGAACTTATGAATGAAATATATTTATTTATTCACCCAGCGAGTGGAAAATAATAATAATAATAATAATTCTGCAAAAAACATCAGACCGGATGCCATTATTATTATCATCACTATTATTATTATAATTATTGTGATTATTATTATTAAAATTGTTATTATTACTACGAGAAGATTCCAATAATGTATTTGATTTCTAATAATTTTGATAAATTTATTTGACGATGAAAATTTAGCAATTTTGGTTTTTTTTCTTTTCCAGTTGCTGAGCTCTATCGTCGTGGTCGGAGGGACAAACGTCGCGGGTGCGCTGACCCATCACCCTAGGGAGTTGGCTCAAAGGCAAGCTTTTCTCGAAACTCGACAGTGCGTCGAAGCACGGTTGACCACCCAACGGGAGAATCAGCAACAGGTACATACTACTCGAGAGTCTTCTCTTCGTCCAACCCCTCCAAACTGCCAAACTCGGAAATAGCATACATGGAAAATTACCTCCTCGGTTTTAACCTCGAAAACCACAAACTTTACGTTTATATTTTCGCGGTAAAAACAGCAGATTTATTTGAAAAAGTTAACGGAAAGCATCGTTTTAGGGGGAAAACGTACAGCCATTTTAATAAATTTAAATATGAAGGCACTATACTTTCGACATTAAATAACTTTGGACGGATCCTGAAAAGGCCGATATAGTGACTCTTAAACTTTTTACCCCTGTCAAACTTTTTTTTTTTCATTTTTCAATAACTTGCACAATATTTTAAGGATATTTCTCTCTAAAGTATCTGGAAATTTAACGATTTTTTTCCAACTTTATTCCGAAATACCGATATATTTTTCTCATAATAAAGAAATATTTTTTCGCAAGCAATATAGAATTTCAATGCACTGAGTAAATAAATTGATAAGACGAATTAAACGTTGCGGGTTGCGGGTAGCGAGGGAAATATCTCGTTGATTGAAAGTAATATTTGGTTAAATGAACTGTTGAATAAAATTTTCCGTTATTCATAATAACCATTATTCCTTCCAATCAACCAAATATTTCTTTCGCCACAGGCAACCGCAGATTCGTTTAGTCTTACCAATTTGTTTTCTCAGTGCTTATAAAAAATTACTCTTTACCCTTGTCAAATAATTCGCCCTGCGCTTGCACATTAACCGAAGGTTATTTGTCTGCGAAGTCACCGGGAATTGAAAAATAATTTATAGATTATTTCTCTGTAACACAAATCAAATTTTTTAACAATGAAGAATTATTTGTTGGTAAAAATCAGAAATATCCTCGAAATACTGTCAAGTTACTTCGGTGGTACTACCGCACTGATAATTCCATAAGCCAAGGCTTAAGCGTAATTTCACTGCGAAAGAAGTTCAGTTTTCGGAGTTGCCCCTTCAAGCTTAAGGGCTTCTCGAAATTAAGGACCTTAACGTCCTTGAAGAAAATATGAATCGTCAGGGAATCAGTCAACGCGTGTTGAGAAGTTTGAGAATTCGGAAGAATAATCTTATTGTAATATGATATATCTAAGAGGCTTTTCTTAATACGAATTGGCAGCTGCTGTCGTCGATTCCTTCGACTCTTTTCACCCCCGTGTTGTGTTGCGTAAACGGTTTATCATAAGAACTTGTTCTGTCTTGAGCACTTGAATCACTTCGGAAATCACTTTTTTAGGCGATTGCATCGAGGATCATCTCAATCTCCTTTAAAAAAACATCGAAGAAAAAATCAATAAATCCGTCTGCTTCTAGTTTACGTCTATATTCGCATTTATATATATATATTCACCGAAATATATATCACCTGAAACCTTTTTCGCAGCACCAAATACTTTTTTTCCCTAATTTTAATATAACATAATTTTTGAAATATTGTAATGAATTTTGAAAATCGTAGAGTTATCGATGAATTTTTGCAGTTGATTTTTGCACAAAAATGAAATTGAGTATTCGATCTCTATTAATATCGCGATAATGCAACTAGTAGATTTATTGTGTTATGAAAATAATTAGTAAATTATTTTAACAATAATAAGAGCATTAGTGCCGATCACTACATGATTACTTTTGTAGGGGATTTCGTCGAAGATGAATTAAATCTCCTTAAAAAGAAGGTGGCTGAAAAAAAATCTTTTGCTTCTAATTTATGTCTATTTACGTTTTTATACAATCACCAAAATTGATATCAATTGATATATTTTTTCAAGCACAAAAAAAATCCTTTTTCCCATGTTAGGGTCAAATGTTTTTCTATGTATGATAAATTAGAAAATTGTTGAGTTATTAATAAATTATTGCAGCATGTTTTCCCACAGAAATACAATAAAATATTTGATCGTAAATAATTTTGTGATAATAGAGCTAGTAAATTGATTGTTGTATGGATATCAATTAGTAAATAATTTCAACAATAATTGGAGCATTATCGCCGATGACTATGATGATGAGTGGGAGGGTGGGCACAGCTCGTGAAAATTTGAGATCCATTATAGATAACAGGTTCGCGTCTACTTCACTGTAGCTGTAACCACTGCCATTATTGGAACAAGCGATAGCGTTACGTTGATTATCAGTCATTACCGTTAACTCACGAAATATACCTGTGTTCACGAGATATGCATCAGCCGAAACGACGCTGGCCGTTAATTAATGCCTTCATAAATTATTTATTATTCAACGGGTGACTGAGAGGGGCCGATGAATTATGAATATTTATATATCATATACTAGTTTGATGTTGAGCGGATGGGTACCAAGTTCGTGGCAACTGGATGCGTCTCTCCAGTCCTGCGGCTTCTGAGGATTATGTGATTAACGATTTTCTAAACTGCCACGAAACTTCGATGGAGATTCTCAAGTGCCAGAAAAGGAGGTGAAATTTCTCTCTGCGTGTCTAGCCGCCAACAAGCTTCTAGGAAAACGTAGTGTGGTCTTGCAACGGTAAATATATATTGTCCCAGTACATATTCACTACTGGGTATTCACTTACGTTGCGTATAGTGCTCGGTATGTGCCATGCAGTGTTCAGTCGTCGGTCTGCCTCGAACAGCGACTAACTACTAGAGGAACCCTAACTTGCCTGAAGCGCCGTGCACAATGGAAACTGGGTGAGCCAACGTGAGGCTGTGGTTAATCTCATAATACCACTGTGCGAAGCGGAATTTCAACTAAATTTAGATAATTAAGACGCGAAAAAAAAAAAAAAAAAAAAAAAAAAAAAAAAAAAAAACTAGAACAGACGTTTTCCTTTGATGAGACAAATATCGCAGATTTCATTAAAAAAACTCTCCATTCGAATTTACGCCAATTCACGGGCCCTCTGGAACCCAGGAACTCAGCTTCATTCTCTGTCTTACTGACTTTCATAGGCAGTCTTCATTTCTGTTTTTTTTTAATACGCTTTTCCTATAGTTTGTCTCTTTGAGTGAGTTTCCACATCTTCAGGTTGGGCTAAACGGCACATACTCTTGTACATGGAGTTTTCGTCACAGCAGTGGTCATTGATTATTCATTCCTCGATAATTGTTCAATTTAGTTATTTATCAATTGCGTTAATTGAGATTTAGTTAATAACAATTCGTGGGTTTTCATGTATCTGTTTCTTGTATTTTAATCAAATTAATAATTCTAATGATTCGGAATTTTCGTTTCTATGCACGGAAAAAACGACTTCGTTGGGCCAACTTATTATTTATTAGTTGAGTAAAAATTTTGTTGCCACAACCATCCGGTTGGTCGATGTAACGACTTGGTATTAGTCACGATTACTAGTTACGAAAAAAATCTCGGCTCGAGAATTCACGTGAGAGAATGGACGTCTTCGCGCGGAGCGTCTATCTGATTAGGATAGCCGCTAACCACTAGCAGCAACCCCAACTTACCTCAAGCGTTGTGCACAATGGAAACTGGGTGAACCAACAAGTGACTAATGGCAACCTTGACTTATATTGTTCGATGCAGAATATCGCTGTAATCAAATGAATATTAATTCTTTTTTTTCGATGTAAAAAATTTTTTCAATTTATTTTTTTTTAGTTGAAATATCACCTCAAAGAGTTGTGTGCCATTTCTGGACATTCATAATTGAAACAGAATTTCAATAGCCTTGGGAACTTTGAAAACCACCAAGGCAATCGCTCCCCAAGGGTTTTTCAGCATTTCTGCATGTCCATAATCCAAAGAGTGATTATCCCTGACGGCGTCGATCCGAGGGGTTAGATTAACTGGAAGGTCAGGCAGGACCTCTGGATAACATGATGTGGAAATGATGTGCGGTTCGGAAACGTGGTACGCGACCCACGTACAATGTATAGAACGCCTATGCAAAGTATATAGTCCTTGCCGAGTGTAGAAATAGAGGAGAGGTAAGAGGACGGTGGTTTCCATATGGATACGAGTTCGTAACACTAATGCATGCCTCTTACCATCGGGGCGAAGCTGCATCAGCATCAGATCCCCCTGGTACACGGTCCATGTACCATCCCGTGTCCATTACCTCCGTCGTAGTTGATTCCCCACAGCGTCGCAACGACAGGACGATCATACCCGTCATGGGATCTCCCGTTAGGTTTTACCCTCCATCCGGCGTAATACCAAGAGGACAGAGAACATGGATGGCCAATCTGAAATGTGCATCAGGGATACCTTCCATTTAGACCGAGAGGTGGAATAATCTCGGCTTGTGCAACTCCATATAAGGCCTGAACACGGTAATATGAAAGGGAATTGAAAATGTGAGTCCAAAATCCACTGACCGTGCGATTATGTGACTTTCCGAGGAGATAATTTCATGTAGGTAATTAGCACGTTGAAGTACGAGAGGTTTATCGTGCTCCGCACCAAAGACCAAGCTAATTATGTGGTAATGTGTGCCGCCTATGGAGCTGCTGGGCGTAAATAGACAATCTATTGTACTGTAGATTGGTTCATGTCCGTTTGCAAAACCTACATGATGAGGAACGTCTTTAAAATGTTCGCTCCTTGATAGATTTATCATGGCCAATCATCTCAGTTTTGCGAAAAAAAAACGTCCGGAAAAGATGTTTTCCTTACGATTCAATTGTTCTCATTGTTACATGTTCGGAATGTGTCAAATGATCTGAAAATGTTATTTAAAAAAAATGAGACGATGCAGGCGTGCATTTGTGTATCTAACTTAGAAGTTTCACACTGCGATAACCCAAAAACGGCTTGGGATATCAAGGTTAAACTCACGGAGCTTGTACTAGCTCCAGCCCGCATTGTTTAAAAACATTTTCGACAAAATTCGAACAATAGTTTAGATTTAAGGCGTCGACTAGATTTGCAAAAAAAAAGCCTTCTAGCTCCTACTACTATCGCCTAAATGATCTTACACCAATTGAGTACCATAGACCAATAATTGGTAGTGAACTTTGGGAGAATCGATTGAGCCGTTTCAATTTTACAAGGTTCTTAAGATTTTTTATCCAGAACGTATAACAGAGTCTTTGACTAATATGGACATGCTGTTATCCTGTACGCGTTCATCGTTCTCTGATCGTGCAGTTCTGTTGTCCTAGACCGTTGTTAGGAGCTGCTCTACGAGGCGTAGAGTAACTATAGGGACACTGTGACATGTCGTACTACATGCAATCCTGCATGTAGGTGCATTGTAGTCACTATCCGTCTGATATGCCATCTGATACTACAATTCCAGATCAGAGGCTTTTCCGGTTCATAATCAATAAAATTAGTAGACGACAATAACCGTTATTCTTGTCAGGTTAGTTAATTCTGAGTCCGATGATTCATGAATGAAGACCAAAAACTCACTTTTAAAGGTTCTCAATAATGAATTTTATTTCATGACGGTTTATGTTTCTCTCACCTTTTATGACGATCAAAATGATCTAAAATGGCAGGTCTG
Organism: Tromatobia lineatoria; assembly: GCA_949699805.1. Lineage (NCBI taxonomy): Eukaryota > Metazoa > Arthropoda > Insecta > Hymenoptera > Ichneumonidae > Tromatobia > Tromatobia lineatoria. The sequence continues at coordinate 9,761,641 of OX453052.1, forward strand.
GTGGCTTAGAAATAGTTGCTGAATCGATTAAAGTGTCACTTTGTCAAGACTCTTAGAAGTTTGAATTTGGTTTTGTTATTTTCAGGAAAGACTACTTTTGAGTGTTCTGCCGAGGCACGTTGCGATGGAAATGAAAGCTGACATCGCTGGGAAACCAAAGGACACAATGTTTCATAAGATCTATATACAGAGGCATGAAAATGTCAGGTAATTATTTCCAGCTATCTTATATGTTGCCAGAAAGTTATAAAAAATGTCTTTCTTGTTTTAAAAAATAAAATGGCAGTCAGAATTCTCTTATGAGTAAAAATAGTTTGGGGATTTTTTTTTAAATAGTTACTTTGCATTCATCTGCCATTTATAAAACTTCACACAACAAAGTTCGAATCAATTATGGAACACCAAGTGAATTACCAATTATCCAACTCGCCCTTATCACTTTACGGTTCCACTTGAAAAGGTTTCATGGGCATACAGTTTCAATCGAACCTCAATTGTCGAATAACATTCGAACTTTCTCCTACTGTTTGCTTCAGGGCAGACAAAATTTAATTTACTTTTTCCGCTCCTAGCTACGGCTTTCGATAGATCGGGCGATTTAGTTTACGTACAATAACATGCTACGCCTATGCCTCTCGTGTTCCAAGCAATATTGTATTACTCAATTAAATAACGAGAAAGGGACTCCATAAAATATCAAGGCAATTCAATTATCTGGCATGATAAAGAAAAATTAAACGATGTCCATTGAAAAAATTTCCCACAACCGGCCTTGAGAATTATCGCATAGATTTTACTTGAATAACGAGTCGTAAGTTTCGATACTTCACCTCTCGACGATTTATTTAGGCTGTTAAATGATGTAAATTTCAATAACTGTGAAACCCTTTACCGTCCATTTATTTATCGGTAAAGTATGACATGAATACATGTAAAATAATTTGATGACATGACCCGAGCCATGAAGTATTTTCTCGAAATTTATGAGTCTTTTTCGGCGTCAAGGGAAATTAAGTTGGTCACTTTAGTATGGGTAGGCACACGTGTCGTGTAACAATCCATCATAACCATTTTCACGTGGAATATTGTAGCACTTCTCATAGGGCAACTTTCAACAGCCAAAGCAACTTTTTAGTTGCCAAAAAGTATAGTTTTAAAAGTTTTTCTTTCTTGTTGTTATGTCATAATAGTTGTGAAAATATTTCAATGGGCTTCCCGGTGTACACGCAGTGACACGACGCACCAGGTGGCAGATCCCAACGGGCAGATATAGTCTCTGCGGTAATTTCTGGTGTGTAAACAAGAGGTAGTATAGTCGGGTCGTAAAGTATAAGAAGAAATAACTGAGAGACGGGAAAGAAGGAATAAAAAGCGAGCAAACGTCAGTGTGGCAAACACACTGTCGACTAGAATTAAGTGGATCGGTCAAAGTGTGCTTAGGGTCAATTTTCCAATAGATCTTGGGTTCAAGTGGATTGACTTTGCCACATGAAATTCTACGAAGGCACTTATATCCAGCCTACACTTATATTTACCGAGTCTGGGAAAGCAAACTTTAAAGCTTTCTTCGTTTTCAGTATTCTTTTTGCGGATATCTGTGGTTTCACATCCTTGTCCGACCAATGCACGGCTGAGGAACTTGTCCGACTTCTGAACGAACTTTTTGCAAGGTAAGATCGAAAATGAAGTTATTTTTATTAAATTTTTTTCCAGTTTTCCATAATAAACAAGAGACGTAAGTATATGAAAAGAAAGAAATTGGAATTATAAATAAAACATCTGTGAGAATATACGACTAGTCCGGTCTTATCTGACCTGGTATGGTCTGGTCCGGTCTGGTATATAGGATGGTCTGTTCTTTGACGAATAAAAACACATTCGCAATTTTTTTGTATATATAACTCCTTCGGTTATACAGTTTTCCATATTACGATGGCGTTTGTTGCCTGTTTTAATAACGAGCAGAGTGTAATAACTTGCCTTTGGGACGCTCAATGGATGCGAATCCAGTTGTCTTTGACAATAGAGCGGCGTTGCTATTCTCAGAAAAGCGAGAAAAAATGCTTCACCTCGAGTTTGTGAATCCTTCCTTAATTAATTCAATGAATATAGATTAAATTATGCAAAAACATTTTGGCAATTCGAGAAAACTCAGATGTATACCCTAAAATTGAATTTACATAACTGATTATATTAAAATTTGTTATCCATTAATGCAATAAAACAAAATAAATAAAGCAAATATAGTAGTGATATTTGCATTTTGAAATAGTAAAAATTTATGCTGTCCTATTCTCATTCGGAACTAGTAATTCTATGAATAATAATATTGAATTGAAGGTAAAATGTAATTAGTTAATTCTTCGTCTTATTCATTGTGAGACCATCAATAGACGTGAAAACTTTCACTTTCAATAATGAAATATATAAATTGTATAATAATAAGTAAAATAAATGTTGCTTTACCTGTCGTTAATGCGTAATGTTTAAGCGAAATTTCTATAAAAATGTTACAAGTCGGAATGCGTACTTAGAGGAGTTTTCACAACAAGATTGCATACATTTTTTATTTATGAAACGTTCAAACAAAAAGGGTTATGAAAAGAGAAGAGAAGTAGCTTTGAGGCTTTCAATTTATTTATGAAATATATTGAATAACGTCGGTATTAATATCGCTATAGAAAATGGAGATAACCGATGATATCCTATGATTTTAATATTCGTCACATATACCGTTTATTTCCTAGTATGGGAGAAGCCGTTTGTTAATTCAAAGTTCTGGTGTACTTTAAACCCCTCTTACCTTTATAATTAGGGTTGAGAAACTGAAGAGCAAAACTTTGAGCTTCTGTGCAAAACGCTTAAGCCTCTTCATACAACTTAGGTGAATGGACCAATAAAATAATGATACAAATAATAGCTTTGAAATCGCTTGGAATTAACTAACAGACTTTAAGTAGCCTCCACTGAATTACTGATGACATTTGATAGATTTAATTTAATTCCTCCCACGATGCCCGTTATTTCGTAGATTTTCTTTCACCTCATTTTTTTTTCCATCCATCATTAGCTTCTAATATATATAGTAGATCTAACGACGACTTTCTTCCGTTCAATTGCCAGTGGGAATTCCGATTTTTCTGTAATCTATCTTTAATTAGTGAGAAAAAACGAGCAAATGCGTCTCCTTGGGGATCTCCTTTTCTAACTTGATTACCATGGACAATGAACGTGAACAAAAGTTCGGAAACTTGAGTAATTCGATGAGGATGATGAGAAAAAAGTAATCAGCGATAATCATTCATTAATTAACATTGATGAAATCTTTTCCAATGAATTTTTCATATGAATAAATGCGAGATTTTTTTCTGCAGTTAGTTTCATCGTTTGCATTGCATCCTTTCGCTTTGTGTTATTTTAAAACCATTCTAAATGAATGAACAAAATTGAAATGAATATATTAATTAATGGAATGAGCCTCGAATTATTACAGTTATTTGATAAATAATTCAATATTTTTTTACATGAAATATTATCACACTTGATATATATTTTCTAGATGGCAGTGTATATTGGAAAAATATGGCGATAAGAAAATCGGAGAAAAACCGACCTCAAGGCTGTGTTGATAAAATTGTCTTGAGTTTAATAATTTATTGGGAATAGTACTAGAAATGATAAAATAATGTAAAATATGCAGATAGCGATAAACAAATAACTCGATTGTAAGAATACATGTGGCGTAGAAAAAGTTGGTTGCGAATGTGTATTCGCATGGTGCGATATGACTTCTCTTTGTCAGGACAATCTCCACTCGAGTTTCATCGGGATTTCACAAAAGCGAGTCTCGCTCGGCAGCTCGGAACTCGAGCTTTATTCGCTCATGCAACCCGGAATGACGATCTCTGAATTCCGCACCCTGCTGTGCGTACAACCGCGCTGAGCAACCGAGTGGCAGGCAGGCAGGCAGGCACCCATTCAGTGAAATTCCAGCGCGCTTCGAGGACCTCGCCACTTGTCCACTATTGCGCTTTAAAGCTTCCTTCATACCGTATTACATTAAATACAAACCAGACTAAACAATCAAATAGATTATTCATTACTCAGAGATAAATTTCATGTCGGTGTAAATATACATAATACAAGAATTGTAGCGAAATAAGACGCCCCACTATTCCCTCACATTTCTCATCTTCACCGCGCTTTTTCCTCCACAACTTTCTTAATGAGCTTTGAATTTGATATTGTTTAAAAGAAGAAACAAGTTTTTTTAATCATCTTCAGAAGTGTTCTTCTTATGACTTTCATGTGACTAGGTCCAAGTTCTATTTTCTTAAAACTTTCAAGTTTTCACTAAAACGTATATAATTTCGGAGAATAATGGAGTTCCATCTTGGCTTAATGAATGTTTTCTCTGTAATTAAGCTAAGTTTAAAATGACACTGGCAAACAGGGATTAGTTGAGTTAAAATTTTTTATTTTTTATTTTTTAGTACATATGTTTTAAAGCCCAGTGGGATTTTTCTCTCATGACAAACCTACCATATTTTAAATGGGTAATTCAATAAGTTCAACAAAAAACCACAAGAAATTTGATCTTATCGCAGCATTTTTAACTAACAAAAATGGTGGATATTTTTTTTTTGCGTAAGTAACTTTTCGTCGAAATATTGTGACTCAACGAATACAATATAAGATACAAAAAAACCAAAGGTCTTAATATTACTTACTGGAATATGACGTACAAAAGATTCTTGTGAGCCCGAAAATTGAATCATAGAAAATTTTGGGAAACTTTAATTAAATTCCAGCAAGTCCAACAGTCGGAATAACAATGTTGGTATTTTGTAAGGGTTTTGTTTTTGGTATATAACTTCTGTCCATATATTTTCTTTTGCGGTGCAGCCAATGTGTTGGGTTTACTATGGAATTTAGAGTCGAGATAAATCCAGTAAATCGAAGCAGCCATGCATAAGCCACCTCAGAAGGAAATTCCTCGAGTGTTGGGTTTCCCGCGTGTGCACCTACTACGAATTCATCGAGGCGTATATTTAGGAAAGGATTTCCGTATACGTCTGAGCACGGATGAAAGCGACAACGGTGCAAATAAACCACCACACAATGCTGTTTGAATATGCATCAATATCAAATTTTACCTAGTTATTTATCATCTTCAATATATTAAAAAGTAATAATATTGTCATTATTAATCAATTAGTTAACATACATTTGATATACACATTTTGAAAAAACTTATTGTTTGCGTTAGTATTCATTATTGGCGTGATTTTAGAGTCAATCGAACACAAAGAGGATATTTTTCTCTTAAAAAATGATTTGCATATTTCAAAACGGAGATTTTTAGTGATCATCAGTTCTTTAGTACTCTACTATTTTTTCAGGTTCGATCGTTTAGCTGCTGAACATTATTGCCTGAGGATTAAGCTTCTAGGCGACTGTTACTACTGCGTCTCTGGATTACCTGAACCGAGGCCTGACCACGCTCATTGTTGCGTTGAAATGGGACTGGATATGATCGACGCAATAACGTAAGTTTAAGAAATATTTATTATACAAATAATAAAAATTCCTCGGCAATGTTTTTTTTCTTTTATTTATTTAAGAAAGAACCTAATTAACAAAATTATATGCTATTTAATTCTAGAATGTGGGGGATATATGTACCGTATGAAATCTGAATTAATTGACTTTTTGTGTCTTTTTTTTTTTTTTTTTTTTTTTTTTTTTCAAAATAAGTATCGGAATAATAATTTATTCCTTTTTGTACTAATAATACGGTATAAATATGGGTCATTACATACCGTTTCGACCTGGGTCGGACCACCGACCTCTCAGATTTGGTCGAACATTTTTTATATGATTGGACCAACTTCAAAAAGTACTGGTACATTTTTTCAGATTGTTTTTTTTTTTCAATTTTTTTGCCATTTCTCAAAGCTAACATGTTTTTTTTCCTAGGATTGTTATTTAATATTTTTCAACGGATTTATTTTAATTGTAACTCATATTTCTTTTTTCCACAAAATGTATAATTATCTATTTTCTGTCTGGGGATTTAGTTTTAAACATTGGTTCGTTTGCCCTATTGCCCAGCTACACGGATGATTCTTGTAGCCTTGCGAACAGCTCCCACAGCTACACGAAGAGCTCTTGTAGCCTTAAGAATAGCTCTCACAGCTACACTGTGATTGCACCAATAGCCATTAACATGCATCGTCCATAGGAACACCTTAAGCTACTTCTGTTACTGAAAATATCAAAAGATAATTAAATCTCTGAGCATTTGAAAAAAAATCAATTGGAATAATTGATTGATAGTCACCAAAAATCAACTGTGAGATATGTCTGTCGTTAGCTGAAAAAATAACCAGTAATACGCGATTTAGCTTCTCTTCCTGAGAGCCCTTGAGGCTTCTTTCTGACAGTAACAAGAACTTTTATTCACGTCAGCCCTCGCCAGTAAACGATTTAGTCACGACACGTGCTGCTTTCCAAAGAAAAAAGGGAGGGAGGGCTTTTTCCCTTCAGCTTCATCCAACTTTAACCCTCCCACTCGCTCAACCGAACCAATTCGCCACGTCTAATGAAATTCGTTGGTTAATCAGGCGAACCTACGGGCCCGCGAACTTTCAGATGTCGGGGATTGACTTTAATGAATCATGGGGTATATCTTAACGTTCAAAGGTTAATAGCAGAGTCCAAGTACCCTACTTTACGCGCAATGATTAGCGAAAACTAAAATTCTCAAATTAATATATGTTTAACAATAAAAATAATGTTAGTCAAGTTTCTCCCACAATAATTTTCTATCTATTTTTTATCTTAAGAAAAAAATTAATTGTATTATTACATTTTTTTTCTAAACTTCCCGTTACGAAATTTTATATCAATTTTTTCAAATCTATCAATATAAGGTCACATTCATTCTTTCAGTTACTGACTTTAATGAACCACAGGATACGTCTGAACGTTCAAAGCCTTTGCGTTGTTACCCGGGGTTTTCGTTTATAGAAGTCTTTACTTTGAACCCTAAATTACTAACAAAAAAAAAATTCTAAATAAATATATTTGTTATATAATAAACCAAATTTCTCGGGCAATGAATTCCCATATAATGATTTAGTATAATTTTTAATCAACTCTGATATTATACAATCCATGTATTATTGTACTGCTGAGTTCGAGGAAAAAAGTATTTTGTTTTAATCTTTTTGTAACGAAATTATCGTTATAATTCGTTATTAAATGTGTCCGTGTGATTTTTTCGTCATTTGTGAAAAGTTCTTTTTTTTCTAAGCCGCAGAATCTTACAAGTGCACTTGATATGTACTTTTATTTTTTATACCACAGTGTGCGAGAAGTGCCTATTCCACGCACGCGAGCGAAGCGAAGTGGAATTTTGTGTAATAAGTGGAAAAAAAAATAAACGTCAACTAAAGGTTAAAAATGCATGGGAGAAAAATGATAATAATTAATAATAACAATCAGTAGATAAATAGATAAAAGCGTGGTGTGGTAACCGGAATGAGAGAGTATGTAAGAAAGCTGAATACTGAATTGAATATCCGTATTTGTTCATTTATCGGCTCATTAACAAATCGATTTTAATATTCAAACATTGCTCGTATTAAGATTAGAAAAATATCGCAATGCTTTTCAATATCCGAAAAACGTAATTATTTTCTATTTGTTAATAAAAAGAAGAAAATCAGTGTCCTCAATTATGAAAGAAGAAATAGATTTGTTTTCTTAAAAAATTATTCAAATCGATTCTATAGAACTTTGATTATGTAAATTGCTTTTGTTGATAGCGTTTCAGTTCAACTTTCAAACCGTGAATTAAACCGTGGCTACATTATGCTGCTAAAAGTAATCGAGCGACAGAAATTAAAAAAAAAAGTCATAAAACATAGAAACTCGGGCAACAAACTTTTCCGGGGTAAGAAATTAAATTTTCCTTATTACAGGCTGGTGAGGGAAGTGATGGCGGTAAATGTGAACATGAGAGTAGGCATTCACACGGGTCGAGTTCACTGCGGAGTTCTAGGACTGCGAAAGTGGCAATTCGATGTCTGGAGCAATGATGTTACCCTCGCAAATTATATGGAAAGCGGAGGCATTCCAGGGTAACGACCTCATCGATGTTATTCCTATTGAACAAATTTATTTTCCTTTATCAACATACAACATCTTTCCAAAATGTATAAAAATTGTTATAAAAAATAACACACATTTATGCTGCGTATAAAGTCTGAAAAATAATGGTATTCTATCGAATTATTATAACCAATAACCATTCATTTGTACGAACAGCATTTAACAGTTATTTATATTTAGAGTCACAAATATTAGATTTTCTTACTGATAGATGAAAAAAATGGAAAATCTCTTTGAAACTCACTTTGTTTATTATTTATTCTATTAATATTTCCAGTTTATTTAAATTCTGAAATTATGCAAAAATTAAATAGATAAAAAATATTATCCTGATGATAAATTTTTCTATAATAAGTTGTGATAAATTTTCATTTACAACTCTGATGAAATGAAAATCAATCTTGGCACTTTAAGACGCGTCCACATCACTAAGGAGACTCTGGATTGCCTGGGTGACGACTACGAAGTTGAGGAAGGTCGGGGAGGTGAAAGAAATGCGTACCTTAAGGAGCACAATATTCAGACCTACTTAATAGTGCCTGGTGACACATTCAAGGACAACGTCACTAGTCCAAGCGTGAGAAAAGGTTATCCAGTTAATGGCAACGTTTCTAAAGAAATGAGAGTCATGGGCCATGGTTCTCAGCACGGAAAACATACCAAGTGAGGATAATAGTTGAAAATATTAATACTCATAACTGTCAATAACCGAAGCTGAGTATCAACGAATAAAATTCGAGGAATCTTTTTGTTCCCGACAGACTGGGATTTGGGGACAGCATTGAGTGTGAAAAGGACCCTGAAGATGAGGTCAATGAGTACCTTATGAGGGCCATAGATGCCAGAAGCATAGACAGACTTAGAGCCGAACACTGCACGCCTTTTATTTTGACTTTTCGAAGGCCGGACATCGAGGAAAAGGTACAATCTTCTAATTAATATTTTGACAATAGCTAACTTAACGTCAACCAGTAATCTGAAAAAAAAATTATGAGAAGCAAAATACATTTAAACCTCATTAAGTAAATCTAAAGCATTATCATTTTGCAATTTTGCAAAAACGTATACAATAAACCAGAATAGGGTGGGGTTAAAAGTCAATATTTCCACCTACCGCAGCTTTCGAACCAAACCTTATAAATCTTTCGTTACTTATAAGTCTTTTCTAGATGACTGGGTCCCCCTAATAACAGATTTATTTCGTCTTTATGGTCTACAGGAAGTAGAGAAATAATGCTTAAAAAGTTCCTTATTTTTTAATCATTCCTCGAGCTTGTATATTAATTTTTTATTTTTAAAGGGTTTTTTAATATGAAAAAAAAAAAAAAAAGTATAAGAATAATGCGGATAATAAAATCGCTAATTTTTTTAGTATTCCAGGGAAAGGGATCGGATGCTATCGGCGTATTTCGTCTGTTCCGGCTTCGTTTATATCGTCGTTGTGGTAGCAATAGCAATCACTTTATCCGGGTAAGTCGTATGCACGGATTCCCCGTTAACTTCTCCGTACTCCTGGATATAAAGTGGATGAACTGCGTGGCTACTTTCTACTTCCGATTCCACAATAAAACCGGATGTCTTATTGCGTCGATGCTAAGTACCGACCATTGGTACTTTGCACAAGAAACGTTTTTTAATTTTTTTTATATCTACACGAAGAAAATATTCATTGCTGGACTTGTAGCATAATAAATACCGATTTCTTCAGCGCTTCCGGCGTTTATTCCTATATTTTCCTATAGCACAGTGCATTATGCTACACCGTATAAAAATCGTCACTATAAAGATACAAAAATTTTCGTATTTTACCTACTCTCAATATAACTGTTTTCCAAATTTATTAAATCGCGTCAAAGTTGATGATATTTTTTCACTTTCAATCTAAGTGTTCTAAGGAAGAGCCCCCCCTCTATTAACCTGACGTTTTTTTCACTTCATTGGCCCATTATGAAAAATTATGCAGAAGAACTAAGCGGCAAACACCATAATGTACAAAATATAATTTCATTGTACAATCAAAAGTTCTTTGATTATAAATTTTCTAAATAAGGGCCTTCTTCTATTGAACGGATTTTTTTCGATCTTCGCTATCTTTACTATGCAGCATTTGAGTGTGAGGGTGGCCACAACCGGTGCTACTACCCCACTTAATTATTATTTCCACAATGAATAAATGAACACAGTGACTTGAAAATAATTAAATATCATACCACGAACAACATTTCTGATTATGAAATCTTACACAATAGAACAAAAAAATCGATCACATTTCTCGTATTACCATTTTCTTTCATTTATTTCAGGAGTATATATTTCTACGTATGCACGGGAGTCAGCTTATTAGTTATCGGCCTGATCAACGCGATTCTCCTAGCTGAAAAAAACGAGGTAAGTTTTTTTAAAGATTTATCGATGAATCTATACTTGGAAAGAGAAAGAATTGTATGTATGAAATGTCTCATTGAAGAAAGGATGCAAAGTAGACCTTTGTAAATATCTTTCTAATTAATTTTTATCATCCTCAAATCTGCCACTGTGAGAAAGTTTATTTTTTAAATTTATTTTTTGCTTTTTCGTAAAGGAAGCTTTTGGTAAGAAAATTTGGTACATAGCAGGGTTGAATATTATTTTTCCTGTGCAGAAAATTTCAGTCGATTTGTTATAATTTCACGTGAATTGTAGCGAAACTTATTTCTATTTTATTTTTTTATATACGATTGTTCAAACTACATTTGTATCTGTGCTCTTAGGGGATTTATCCCAGAGCACTAAAAAAATTTTCACCATTTCACCATTTAATTATGAAATTACATCGTATTTTGTAAAACTTGGAACTGCCCGCACTATGAATGCTTTATATATTCGATGCATGTGGGTAATAAAGATTATTATTATTGTTACTAAATATATATTTTATACTGTTGAAAAGACATTTACATTATTGTTATAACTGAATATCTTTTCGAAAATTAGCGTCGACAATTTCATTGAATCCAGCAGGATATTTAATAAATTCAATAATTTTTTTAAATATAAGGATATATAAAAATTAGGGTATAAAAATAAAAGGCTGACGATGCATCGAACTTGTTTTGCATCTGTCAATGAAAAAAAACTCCGAGGATGTAGCTAGTGGAATTATATTGTCGATTGATCGGATGCGCGAGCTCCTTGGAGTCCTGCCACAAATGGGAAACCTTGATTCAGACGCGTTAGTGACTAGCCATAGTCTCTGGGAAAGCATTTCGGGTCAATGCCGAAATCGTCGATCATCTCGATGGAAAGTGAAGCGGTATCTCACTGCTCCGGTCCAAACAATATCGGATTTATATTATTGGATATCTCATAGATGCAGAATAATGAAAAATACAGTAAAGCAGGACGTCATATCCGCCAGATTGAAAAAATATATACACTGGAACAATACACATGTAAAATTTATACACTACACGTGAGATCGAATTTCAGAACTGCTGGTCTATAAAATACTGCACATGTGTTATGTCGAGAAGGGAATAAAATTTTCATGCATCTGCAGATGAAACTGAACATGTTGTAATTCGAATTTATTTAGACGACGATAAACATTTTTTTAAATGGTAATAAATAAACACGATCACATAAGAATAGAAAATTCTATAAAATATTTCATGCAATATAATCATAACCGGTCGATTACTCTCCAAATATGATTTTTCTTTCACTTTTTTGCAACAACTATGAATTGTTTTTTTTTTTTTTAACAAAAATGCGGCGACATAAAAATTCATATTCTTTTTTTGTAATATTTTAAATGTGTTTTTATTGGAATTATGCACAGCACCGAACATTAATTTTCATAGAAGCTTTAAGGATAAAGATGTTTTTATGAAATGATAGATTTTTATTATTTTCTTTACAGTCGGTGCCCCAATGGGTGAGAAACGCTTCACTGATGATCTTCGAAAACAGACTCGTCGCCCAGAGCATCGCGTCTATTGTCGTGTTTCTCACATTTATAACCACACTGTCACCTTTGGTAAGAGTTAATGCATTTTCTAAAGCATTTTTTCGTGATCCAATCATTTTTCTTCAAAAGTCGGGACCATTTTCTGCACTTACGAAGATAATAATGGCACAAGAAAAATGCAACGAGTGGATTTATATTTCTTCCGATCTTTTCAATATTATATTTGACAAAGAAAAATTGCTGAAATTGAGTGAAAAATTTCAATTGATAATCTTTTTCTGCCTATACGATAGAGTTATCTCACTTTTAATTTCACTAATTTCATGCAAATTAATAATGAAACTAAGAATATTTGTACCTTATACCTATACAAATAAATTACCTTATTTGTGCGCCGAATCTCAAATTCTTAATTAGTTAATTAAATTTACTCATTTTGTTTTCCGGACCCACTTATATTTTCTTGATTAGTCTATACCACTTGTAAAAATGCACAGCAATCTTTTCAAATAGTATTAAAAACTAGCAAATTATGATATAAAGATTTAGTGATGAAAATGTATACAAATGAAGTCACAGGTTACACAAAAAAAAAACAGATTGTTCATAACCATTAAAAATTTCTTGAATATCACTTCAGGTTTACAAAAATGTCCGTGATCTCAGATATTAGTAAAACCTGGCTTATTATATGACTAAGATTTATCATAGGAAAAAAGGATAATCATAGAAATAAAGAAAATATTGGTTTGACAAATTTGATGTCACAGGCGACGTTGGAGAGCAGCGATGTCTGCAGCAATAACACAGAGTGGCTGGACAATTCGACTGTGATGATCGAGAGCATTGCGGCTTTTACAGGACCATGTTATTACACTCTATTCGCAGACGTGAGTATCCTCCAAATTGGGATTTTATTGAGCCGAGCGATTTCAAGCGAATCGTTATAACTTGTACGAAAATGCTAAAATGCTTGGTTTTTTTCAATTTTTGTAAATTTCATTGGATTTTTTCTTCTTCAGCTTTTTCCAGTTTTGGTGATGCTTGTGATGGTTACCTGCGCGGTATACCAAATTCTAACGTCGGTTTTTAAAGTCGCAGTTCTGAGCATAGTCGTAGCATGTTATCTCGCAGTGAGTATATATCAAGCACTGCAAGAGGATAACATTGACCCAGCCAGTAGATGGCTAGCAGGAGTTCTCGTTGTTTTCTTCATGGCGTGTCTTGTCGCACATTCTCAACACACAGAAGCCACTTACAGGCTCGACTTTTTATGGAAACTTCAGGCCACCGAAGAAAAAGAAGAAATGGAACACTTGAAGGCCTATAACCAAAAATTGCTTGCCAATATTCTTCCCGAGCACGTGGCTGCTCATTTTCTATCAACTGTCAGTTCTGACGTGAGTTTTACCAAGCAAACGCAAATGGATTTCAATACTCTTTCAATTAACATGTTATTCTTTGGCAACTCAAAAACTGCTTCCCGATATTATTATATAAATTCTGACAAGCAACTTAAAATATGAGTTGGTGGTAATTTTTTATTAAAATTCATTCATATATTTGTCAGTGCTTTTGGGATTATAATGTTTTTTGTTTATCGAACATTTAACAGCGCATGAGTGAAAATTACTTGTGGATGTTTTTTTTTTTCGATTTATGATTGTTTCTATATTCATTATTTCGTGATAAGAATACTTAAATTTTTTACTCTTTGTTAATATATTGTTGGCTTTAAAAAAAATGTGTTTCAGGAACTCTATCATGAACAATGTGACTCCGTGTGCATAATGTTCGCCTCGATACCAAATTTCTCAGAATTTTATGTTGAGCTTGAAGCGAATAATGAAGGCGTAGAGTGCCTGAGACTACTGAATGAAATTATCGCGGATTTCGATGAATTACTGTCTGAGGAAGGCTTCCGGTATATCGAGAAGATCAAGAGCACCGGTGCAACGTACATGGCTGCTTCAGGTTGGTCAAAGTCGATAAGCGTGCACTCATTTTTTTCTATTTGTTTACTTGGCGATTAACGACGATTAAATATTCGGCTCTTATATCGGAAAATGTGGCTTAGTTAAAAATATTCAAGAATTTTCATGGATGCAATTAAATTTGCATTTGCAACAAAATTTATTGACTTATAAACAAAACATGTGTTATTTTCATAGTCTTCGTAAAACGACGAAAAAAATGTTTTTTCTGTTTTTGTTATTTTTATTCCTATTAAAATAAAATCCTCACTGAATAAAATAAAATAATTCGCTTAAATATTACCAAAAATTGTTCCTATTTACGGATATGCAAGAATTTTTATAAAAAAATTTCGGCGTCGAAAAACGTTTCGGAGCCAAACCCCACGGAAAACTTATTTTTAAGGTTTCCGTGGGGTCTTCTCAGTGGGTTTTTTGTGTTACAAACGGAAAGTTTGTCATTTTCATAATTCTCATCGAATAACCGAAAAATTAGAACAAAGAAACGAAAAAGTATTGGATTTTCATAATTTTCATGAGTAGACCGAAAAAAGTGTAAATCTTGTAATTGTGTTGTATGTCCATTATGAATCATGAAGATAATGATATAAATTGTTGGAGACTCGAAGGAAATACACAATGTTGAGCTCTAAACTTTGATTGGCCGAATTTCAGTTGTCCTAAAATAAAATGTTACATTAGTATATTCCATGACATTTAAGGGTTGACGAAAAATACCCGAGACGTGGAAGACTTCAAGCACGTAACAGCCATGGCAGATTACGCACTAAGGATTCGTGATCAATTGGCGTACGTGAACGTGCACAGTTTCAACAATTTTCGAATGCGAGTGGGAATTAACATCGGTCCGGTTGTGGCTGGTGTTATTGGCGCGAGAAAACCCCAATACGATATCTGGGGGAATGCCGTCAATGTCGCATCGAGAATGGACTCGACTGGAGTCCTCGATGGAATCCAAGTTACGCAGGAAGTCTACGACATTCTGAGCCCCAAAGGCTTTCCCATGACATGCCGAGGTACCATTCAAGTCAAAGGCAAAGGCAGTATGGTCACGTACTTTCTCGACGGGCCTAGACCAACGGAAATTTCACGAAACCTTGAAAATTTTCCAAATTCCAATAATAACACTGATCTACCGGAAAAAACAATTTCTCTAAGCAATGGCCTACCATTCTGATCGGAAATTTCGAGCACAGTTGAAGAATAATCTTATCCCTTGGGGAAAAAACAAACGTTCATCCTAAGAATCTTCACTCACTTATCAGCTCATTCTCCGACTGGAAGTTAACCTTTCCCAATCCAGATATTCAAAGGTTACTGAAAAACAAATCTGCGACAGGAAATCGTTGAGTTATCGGATCGAGATTGAGTGATGAGTTTGCGATGCCCATTATGAGTTGAGGAATTTTTCGGGAATGGTAATGTCAAAAATGCATTCATTGACTGAAACTCAGAGCTTTGAAATATGAGAATTTTAAAGCTCACTGAGGAATTAGGAAAGATTTGAGAGTCAGTATGCGAAGTGATTTTGACAAGTTTGTGGTAGATACTATGGGTTTGCCATGGAATTTCGAAAATATTCAAGTAAATAAAGCATTTTTCAAGAAAAAATGCCAATGAGCACAATTGAGAAAAACGATGACGTTTAAACTGTAATTTTTATGTAAAATATAGTGATGATGTTGGAATTAAGGTAGAGAAGACGATTCGACTGAAAAGTGTGAAGAAAGAGAAAGCACAAAAAATAATTCAACTCAAGGATCTAGGGAGAAATACGAAATCAAGAGACTAATTTCGTTTCAGTATTGATTGTATCAAATTCTGTATGGAAAGATATCTAGGCGAAAGATTGAGATTGAGGAGATATCCAAAAAGAACACAAAAACTCTTTTCAATATCGATTCGATCAATTACAACAAAAAAAAAATTTCAACAAAAGATCATCGAAATTCTACATTAATCGAGTGGAATATTCGTTGATAATTTTTCGGTGAATTATTGAATTTCTGGAAACAGTTATCGAAAACAGTATCGATTTGGTCGAACGCAGGAAAAAATCTGAGTAGAAAATCATCGAAATTCTACAATAATGGAGTCGAATATCCGTTAATGACTTTTCGGTTATACTAAGACTTATAAAAATCGTTGTCAACAACAAAGAAGCAAAAGGAAATTTGACTCAAGAAAATAAAAGGCATGGGAGCTAAAACAATTTTTTTTCCTCAGTTTGAATCAATCAAATCCAAATAACTAAATTCGAAAATAAGATTCGATGTCTCGTGAAATATTCGTTGATAACTTGACAGTTATCACGTGAGAAACAATCATTGAATCGAATGTTATGTCAATAAATTATACTATGACGTATAAAAAGTCGGTAATCAAGAAGAAAAAAAGCAGGAGGAAAATGGATACAATGATATTACAACAACAACAACAAAAGAGCTTAGCAAAATCATTTCCAATATCAATTTAATCAAACCTAAAACAAAAATCCTCACCAACAAATTCTGGGGAACAAGTTCTTCACGAAGTCACTTCTCGGTGACTTCGTGAAGGAAAAGTTATTGAATCAAGTGTGGAGTCAATAAATAATTCTATGACGTATAAGAGCCGCTATTAACTAAAGAAGAGCAGACTTATTTCAAAGTTGATTGAATCCCAAAATTCGCAGTTATCCGTATTAAATTTATGCTTTCCTGTATAGGAAAAAAAGTGAACGGCCTCTTTATGTCTTCAGCTCACGCGACGATGAAATTATGTTCGATATAATAGAAGGTTTCACGTAACGTGGAAATGACACCTTCATAACTACAATGCCGATTTATCGCCAGGACGTTGGATATATTTACGACGACGACGACGACGACCAAGTGAACCGAGTCACGCGATCGATCGAATAAAATCGTCAATTTTGTGGAGCCAAGAGTGGAAATTATGCTGAACCACTTGCTGTAACGAATAATTAATTATTTCTCTTCCGGACTCGGACTATGTACATTACATTAGTATACTAATATGGATGAAAGTCATTTTAAGCGAGAATCTATTTATAAAGATTTATAAGAACACTTAAGTTTAATTTGTAAAACTACTTTGTGAATATTATTCATGTTATTGTATTTAAAAAATTGTCATCATTTACGACTCGATGAATTAACTTGTGTAACTTTGCTTAGTGACTTGATTTAGGTTCTCATAATGTTATGACAATGAGGCCATGTTTCATATTAAGAAAGCACAGATTTTTTAAATAGTGTACTTTGTTTGTGGACGAGTACGCGACGCGTATAATTAATTTTTTTATTCGTACTGCCAACTCGTTTGTTACGTGCTAGATCTTTAATGATACGGATGAATTTAACATGTTCCGATAAACATCGCTTTACTAGTGTCAAAAATTAAATTGCATATGAATATTGCAAAAAAAAATTACACAATACGTATTAAAACATGTCCTACAAATTCTTGACAAGAGTATGACAATTTTTCTTGAAAAAAACTATAATCCGCCCGTTTCAAAGATTTTCAGAAATGTTGAAGAAGAATAATTTCGTCGATGAAACTGTGGAAACTTGATATGTCGTTGCTGTGGCTGTAGTATATATATGGGGCATCGCATACCGTATCGACCCGGGTCGGACCCTCGACCTCTAAGATTTGGTGGAAAATGTTTTATATGATTGGACCAACTTCAAAAATTACTGGAAATTTTTTTCAGATTTTTTTTTTTCAATTTTTTTTTTTTTTTTTTTTTTTTGCTATTTTTCAAAGCTAACATATTTGAGCGCAAATTTAAAAATCTGAAATAATTCTCAAAAATTCTGGATGAAATAACAAAATTTTTTAGCCTAAAACCAAAGTGGTATGCAGTATGCATAGTGGATCATCGGGTTTTGGCCGCCAAAAAAAAATGATCTACTCTTAAGAAATTGTGGAATTTTTTTTTTTTAATACTATTCCAGAATAGAAACTATTTTATTTAAAAATAGAGGAAAATCAGGTTTTCTGTAAAATTTCTGTCTGAATATTCAATATTTTACCCAATGAAATTAAAAAACAAATTTCTTAAATGTTTTGACATTAATGATGCAACGATAGTATATCTGATAAGCAATGTTGTAGCGGAAATATTTTTATTAGGTATGCAGGCTGTTAGAGCCTTATCTTCCAGAAAGTTAAGAAGAAAGTATCGACGTCGGTATAGAAGAGCGCCTCAAACACGGTAAATGCATGCATATCGCGCTGCAGTGGGGAAAGAAGGGTTTTTTGTCCGGCCCTGTCTTACCAACAACTGGCCCTATTTAATAACAATGTCAAATATATATTTTCAATTAGTGTTAACACACTGTAGAAACATCTTGTTACCACTAAACTCAAATGTAAAAAATGTTTCTACATTTTGTAGTAACTACACTTAGATTTGAAAAATCTCTTCTCATGCTTTTCCTTCAATAAAAATATTTGAAAACTAAATATTATCACCGTATTTTCGGTCATATTTATTTATCGCTAGGCATATCTTATAATGTTGTTTTTTTCCAATTTTTTTCAATGAGTAATTTTCAATAAAGTAAAATCGCTTTCCACCGCATTTTTATCAGCAGATCCGTAATCAATTGTTTACTGTCCGATATTTGCATCCCCTGGTTTACATATTATCAGTGACTTTATGTATTCGATACCGTTAACGTTAACGTTTTTGCATCTAAGAAAAATGAAATCACTGATAGCAGCCCATAACAGATATGTTATTTCGAGTATCGGTTTATCTTGAATCTTTGTAACTAAATCGAAGTGCGATATTCTTTAGCGAAAACATCAACACACTTGAATAGAAGGACGTGGAAAAAGATCTTATCAGAAACGTGTAGCTATAATTGACAAAATAAATCGGGAACTGTAATTGACTATAAAAAATGTTGAGTGGTTAAGGAAAAAAACGGCGCCATTATGGTATAAATAACCGCCAATTATAAGTATATTCATTGGAAGTACTCGACGAAATATTCCGGCACGGATAAATTGCGGCAAAAAAATACTAAAACATGGAAAAATTCGAAGAATTACAAAAATAAAAATCACCGTTTTAATTTCGAGGAGAGTTTATATTCAACGTACTTAAAATATTGGGATTTTTTGTTAACATGAAAAATATGATTATCATCGACACAGTTTTTTTTTTTTGCAATATGCAAAAATATTTTGTCGAACAAATTTATAAGGTGAGAGGTTAAATAAGTTGTTTGTATTGATGTAGTGAAGGAGAAAGAAAAGATTATGGCACAATACAACGAAATGATAAAGGATAGAAAGATTTCGAAAAATTAGTTGAAATCGATTTGCAGAATGGGACCACGATAAAGTAGTGGTAAAGGAGTAGAGGAGATTTAGAACCTGGAAGAGAGAGTAACGAGCGTACAATTTGAGATTGGGAATTATAAGAAAGAATAATATGATAATGTATAACCCAAAACATACACGAATGAAAAAATAGTTCATCCCTGGCTGTCATGAAGATATCTCTAGCTATAGTATCTCGACGAATAACATATAAAAATATGCTGTCAATATTCTTCAACGTTAACGCATATGAATGTCGGATAAATAACATATTAAAAAAGAGAGGTAAAAATACTGTAATTATAAGAATAATTTATTCATTACTAAGATTTAAATATATATGGGACATTTAACGTAAATAAGGTCACCCAATTGCCCGATGTTGGGACATGATAAAATCTTTCTTGATTTTTAGGTTATTTTATTAATTACAAAAAAATGATTATACACGGAATGCCTCATATTCGAACGAATGTATCGCTGTTGCAAAGGATATAAGAATAGGTAATCGATAGGAACATTAATGATAATCTTAATATTATTGATGAAGCAGTGGCCAGAGAAGAGGTGTGTCTATAATGTAAACTATACTTCCTTGACGTACGTGTAATTAAAATGATATATTAATTATATCGTATATTATATCGATGTGTGCCTGGCAGGTCCAGTTTGAGCGCGTATTGTCGTGTTTATCGAGATAAGATTCCGAATATGTGATAAAAAATGTACATTAACTATAAATGAATAATGGATTATTATTATTATGAATAATATTATGGTCCGAGTGCGAGTAAAAAAAATGCTATCTCGATGTATCAAGCCGAATTTATTGCATTGCGGACGTGACTTAAGGATGTATGATACGTACAGTCCCGCCAAAGGTGACAATTTCTATCACTTAATCACGCGTATTATGTGCTTGCTGCATTATTTGTGCTGAAAATCGAAATTTCATTTAACCCTTCCGATAGCAAAATCATTTCTAACGAAAAACTTATCACATTTTCTCAAGCATAAGAAAAAAAAAATTTCCATAAACACACTTAATTGAGAAATAAATTGTCATTTATTTCAATAATGGCTCAATAATTTCACTTGGATCCAGATTATAATTTATTTGAAAAAAGTTATCAGAAAACGAGTCGAGCCTCTGGGACAGATAAATGGTCCATCAAGGAATATACAAATATACACAACTTCAGGTAACTATAACGAATACTAATCATCCGCAACTGGAATCCGTGTCAAAAACCAGAGAAATTTGGATAATAAAGAATATGAATAGTTTCAGATGCTGTAAAAATGTGTTGAGGCCTATTAGAAAAAATAGCGAATCAGCAAAAGTTGAATTAACAATATAGAGAAACTGAGAACGAACTCGACGAGATCATGCGACTCGAGAGTCGGACATCCCGATCGATAGTCAATATAAAGCGTTAAAGATTTTGAAAATAATAGATGCAACAGGCAAACTCGTACATTTTATTAATAACATTTTTAATTAATGTTAGGGTGGTCATTGGAGTTTTGAAATTTTGCACCATTTTACCCACTGGTTAATTACCACTCATTAAAATTATTGCTCCCAAAATTAAATATCATAGAGCTTCTCAAAGAATTTGAGACTTTGAATAGACTATCGGCCAATTATTAGACTTATTTATGATTCCAAAACGTTAAAATGGTTCAGGATTGCAAAATTTCTGACTCCCCTCTTCGTTTTATGAGGGACTAAGGAAATTGAAAAAAAAAAAAAACAATACAGTGTAAAACCTATTTATTTTTCATGGCCTAAGAAAAATCAAGTCCCAATACTGCGAATAAAACGTAACCGCTTTAAACCACACGTCACACGATTCTGGTGAAAGATTTTATCATTAATAAGCGTGGAAATACATTTCGTATGAAACATAAAAACAAAAGTCTTGGTTATTTTCGTGTCCTCCTTCCATTCCCTTTGAGAGCATGAAAAACACAATGGAAATGATTTATACATTGAGGAATTCCATTGCATCCCATATTGCATTAATTAGGAAAGTAGTTATCTCAAAAATACTGATTTTCAACTTTTTGATTGTACAGTTAAATCGGCAAAAAGCGTCAATTCATTGCTGCCAATAAATTAATAAAAAAACAATCGTTTGTGTTAGATTTTGATCAAAATTTTACAGTGCGTAGAAAAGAAAGAGTTTTATCAATCGCGATTT
Source organism: Tromatobia lineatoria (assembly GCA_949699805.1). Taxonomy (NCBI): domain Eukaryota; kingdom Metazoa; phylum Arthropoda; class Insecta; order Hymenoptera; family Ichneumonidae; genus Tromatobia; species Tromatobia lineatoria. Next base: position 9,783,312 of record OX453052.1, read on the forward strand.
AAAAAAAATAGGTTCACGGTGTCATTTTTGAGAAATTAATTCGGAAAATAGGGTACTTTAACATAGGTTAGATAGGGCGACTGGTCCAAAACTGGCAAAGAAATTTATTTTCTCAGGCAATTTCTGTTCGATCTGAATGAAAAACTAACATGATGTAGACCGAAATTTTTCGAAAATATTGAAAAAAGAAAATATTAGTCCGGCCGTCGGAGATTAAAGTAAATTGAGTTTATTCGCGGCTTTTCGGCCTTCAATTGCGTGACTATAGAAAATGTGGCAACGCCGCGTCCCCTCACTACGCTCAACATAGATACCTATAGATGGAATAAAAACATTCTCGACGTCACTCTGCAAAGCAATTATAAGAATTTCGTTATAATTCATTAATTCATAGGAAGGTAAAAAATGAAAAATAATTGGGAATTGAGAATATATGCGACTTCAATTTTCAACTCTTTATTAAAAAATAAAAATCTGAGCTAAACTGTGCTGTTCCCACTATGTCGTTTTCTTTCTGCAAACAAGCTGCAGTTCCAACGCAACAATTAACGAAATCTTCTCTGGATATATGAGAATTGTTCATTGCCTTTACAATTACCTCGTCGAGAACCTCACAGTCACGCAATGCATCATGAATCCCGTAGATAACTGTCTCGCCTAATTCAGCTGAAGCAATCTCTGATAGCTTATAGCTAGGTCTCTTTGGAAAGGCTTTTTTCAACAAAGGAAGAGTGTCTCCAAAGCCTATAACGATGCCTGCGAATTCATCAAGCATACCTTTCATATCGAGTGACACTAAATTTCAAACAATATTCATAACCTAAAATCGGGTTACACTGACAGGTTGAAGTTACGGTTCGAAAGCTAGTACACGCTAAAGCCACAAGCCGCACCAGAGTCGCGAAATGCGGCGTTGCCAAATATTTTTCTACATATATTTTTCTCGCCGGAAATCCCCCGCCGCCTCAGACCCCTCGCGTTTCTGGTAAGGATATCCTTAACCAGTTTTCGCAGGATTGACAGCAACAATGTTGTTGAGGACATCATTTTTTCGTATTTTGACAAAATACTATTAAAATATTAAGATAATATTGGTCAATAGTTATTGACAATAATTCCCAAGCATCCATTAAAAAATCGGCATTGTCAATGTGCAGGAGACATTGGCATAATAAGGAGACGCGAAGTGAGTAATCGCCTCGCGTAATTGCACTGTCTGGAGGTTGCAGCAGGAGCAACTACGGAAAAAGCCGGTAAAACGAGTAATAGTAATGAGTCTGGAAAGTAAGCAGTTTGAAAGTCCGCTGCTCCGTGTGTCTCGACGAATAGTCGGATTACGTTCGTAAGGTTGCGCAGTAGGACGAAGCACCGCCAGCGGCTGATAAAATCGATCCAGTGCCGAGTCACGTGACGCGTTAGTCGCCTCACGTGCGCATGCGCACTACATCGACGGACTTGCAAACACGAGGTTTCGGCGCTTAGTATTCCCCGAGAATCTCCTCTCGGAGCACGTGGTGGTCCTCATCTTCGCTGACGAAAATTGTCACTTCAAAAATTGTTCCATTCATATTATTACGTCAAAGATTCAGGGAAGGGGGAAAAAATGTTTTATCAACTTTTCGCTGGTGTGCTGCAACGCAGCGTCCGCTCAATTTATCAATCGACTGCATATCGCTCTACGAACTATTGTGTAACGTGAGGTTACAGATACAAATATTATTTTAGAACGGGTGAATATCGCATTAAAGAAAAATCCTCGTAAAACAATTAAGAGTCAAAGTGTTTCTTCACGGGGAAGCAAGTATCGCTTGTGAATTAAAAAATGTAACTTGTGAATTAAACATGAAACGCTTATCGAACGTTCGAAGCTGAACGGCTTTCATCTACAACGTATAATTAATAGTAAGCTCCGAGTTTTTAACTGCAACTTGCATAATTGGGGTACATGCTGCAACAGTTTGTAAAAAACGGTCCTTCGGTGTTTGATGCATGTGAGAAAAATATATCTAGAAAAAACAATTCTAAAATTGCGAAAAAGGGTCAAATTTTTTTGTAACTTTAGAAAAAATATATTTCTCGTTTAAAAATAGTTGGTAATAGCATAATTCATTTCGTCACCTTTTTCAATATTTTATAGAATTATTTTTGTACTGTATAAATCTTGATGGCATTGTAATATGTTGTAAAATGCTTGTAAAATGGTTTTGAAATTATATTTTTTATTTCTCACAATTGTCACTTTATTTTCGTTTACCTTAAGGGCTTCAGCATACTTTCTCAACTTTCACTCTGTGCTTTTTATAGACTGAGAAAAAAAATTGTTAGAACCAATCAACAAAACGTGCGCTTGCGGGCGGCGAAATAAATATTCGTTCGATCGAAAGAAATATTCAATTGATCGAAGCCGCTGGTACTGGATAACTGTTGATGGATGTTTCGATTAATATTGCAAAATATTTTGTCCAATCGACAATGTAATAAAATGAAACATGATTTTCTGAGGGGTTTTATAAATTTTTAGATCAATAATATTGAGATATTTTGTTTGAATTTAATCGCATTATCAAAATTGAACTGTACGAATCTCGATGGACTAATAGAATGTTGTGAAATGCAAGTAAAATTATTTTGTAATTATATGTTCCGTGTGTGTGTGTGTGTGTTTATACTTAAAATTTCATCAGGTGAGTATTTTTCGAGGTAAATCAGGTGGAAGATTAAAATGGTCCCTGTATAGTGGGAGAGCTTTTACTTTAGCAGCTACCCAGATATGCTCTAATCGGCAACACAATGTACTTCCTGGCAATCCTGACCGAACCGGTTTATTCGTCTAACAACTCAACGAGCTACACTACGAGGTGCTAAACGAAATTGGAGTGTTCCTTGCGTGCCTCGTGTAGAGACCTCAACAGACACGAGCATGTCTTTTCATATCTTTGGTGTATTAACCCCGAGCATATCGTTCATTACGTGAAAATTTGAAATGCTAAATCAAACGCGTATTAATGTTCAAAAGGTGACTAACCGCATGGATTATTGTTTTTTTTCCGCTCTAAATGGGATATTTATAAATTTCGCGGTCAATGGTCTATAAGATCGTAGCTCGGTGAAAAAAATGAGGAAAGCCTTTAGTGACTGTCATTGTCGATAAATTAATTTACGGAAATTGATATTCGATTTTTGGTACGTTAACTGAGAAATGGTATGGCATCGAGAATACCGCTTCGCCTGATTTCAATTCTTGTTTAATCAATTTTCTTTTGCAGCAATACAATGACTTTAGAAAATATATATTCTTCAAAAATTAAGAAAAAATGATAATTCATTCGAGTAATTCGATTTTTCTATTATGTATGCGTGCAATATTCGTTTGCTCGTATTTTAATGCAACTAGTAGTTATTCTTTGATGATAAATTAATTTGGTAAAAAAACGGAAGAAATTATTACAATTCGATTTTGTTCCCAGTTCTTGTAAATATATAAATTAATATGATTTCCTCGTTATTTACTTTTGGTCGCGCGCATTCCGATGCAACTATTTTTTGCTTTGCATTACTACATTAAGTTTTTCACACATTATTGAATTTATATTTTCTTCTTATTCAATGTTATTCTTGGTGCCTTCGTAATGGCTCCAAAAGTGCGGACGAAGTTAAAGTTGATACGACTGGAAATGCAGCAATGCTCACAGTAACCAGAGAGTTTTGATGATACGTTCTGCAAATAATGCAGTAATATGAGTGATTAGTTAAGGAAAAAATCAGTGGCTTCTCGCACCACTCGGGGCAACTCAATCTACCCGAAGATCCAGTGCGATCTTAACTGTTTTGAATCTGGCCTTGTCGCTCCTTTAATTAAAATCAATTATCAATGGACCTAGGGTCGCAGGATTCCGAGGTAAGTTTTAATTTTTTTTAAATACCCCACGACTCTTTATCATCAGGATATTACTTCATCTTTATCGTCAATGGAATTAATAAGAATTCATTTATTATCATAACGATTCTATGTCATTGTCGTGACCTGCTTTTGCTGTGACTTTTTTCATCTCAAATTCTGTTTGAATATTAAATGCGATAATATAAATAGTCATAATGAATCAGCTGAATTAGTTTTATTTTTTCCATTTTAGATGTGAATTTTTTGTTTATCGTTTTAAATAATTCAACTGTGGAATATTTGCAGAATTTTGATAAAAATTGAAGTTTTTTCTTTACATTTTTCAAATAACTTTGTTCATATTTCATTAAACATAAGACAGCAAACAGGAAAAAATGTGTTCCTTTATTCGTTAATCGTTTATTAATAGAGCTGCGAAAATCCAGTACAACATCTTTAATACTTTTTCGTTGAAATTATTGTAAAAAAAATGGAAATTGCTACGAAAGACGGATCACAACATTCTGCTGCGTAGATTTAACGACTTTAAGGCATTATTTGTGCGTCGGAGGAGCGACTGTTGCCGCAGCAAAGCTTATCTAGTCCCGTTAGGGAATTATTAGTCCGTATAGGTCAGAACACACAGATACAGATAATTCTATACAATCGCTCAAATTAACGCCATTATTTCATACCAAGGTCACGTGAATAATGTCTTAGAATAACTGCTATTTGTAATTTCATCACTGTTTACTGAATATTAAAACGTTAGAGGCATCATTTTCCATAAACACATTAATACTGATCCGTAGTAATCGGCTTACATCGATATTAGATATTAAGAAGAGGAGTAAAATTCAAATATCCTCAAATATTCTTTATGGAATTCAATAATCGAATTTTCGTTATTTAAATCAAAGCAATAACGAATTATTGACCTTACACATTGCGTCCTCATTATTTTTTGGTATTTACAAAACTACTTTTATGGAGAAGTACTTTAATTGATAGACCTTTATGTAGAGGAAAACTTTGTAAAGAAACTAAAAATAACAAGAAGCAATGTGCGCGGTTCTACTTTGCATCATCGTTTCAAATAAATAGATAAAGATGGCTGTGTATTATTTAGTTTACATACTGAATTGGACTGGATATTTTGAGTTTTGTAAAAGTTGATGCGATAAAGTTAATTTTTGAAATAATTTAACATTCCATAGAATCCAACTTTTTATATTGTTGGTTGTTATATATAACTAAATATTATGTTGTTCACATATTAAATTTGGGTTTAATATCTTGAAGTATGCCGAGATTAATGCGACACCGTTGATTTTTTCATAATTCGAAATTCCATTAAATCAAAAATTTTATATCGTTCGCTACTAAATTCGATATTTATCATAAACAAATATAATTTGATTTACATACTGAATTTATACTTGATATGTCAGATAACATTTTGGAAAAATGAATGCCATAACGTAGACGAAATCGTATACATAATCACACACATACGGACATTTTTTCTAGACCTATTTTGAGTGTACTGGCGAAATAATCTTGAATTTTTTGTTGTGAACACAAAATTTCCTCTATGGAAAATTAGCCTGGGTGATTAAACTCACGAAAATTCCGAAATTCATCAACAAAATAATAAGGTGTAGAAATTAATTTTAAGAGATAATAATTATAGTTGTCATCTTTCAGCTCGGAACAATAAGGTTCCAGTCGTCATCAAGGACGTACTGCAAAAAATATCTAGGATGGGTGAAGCTGATAAGCGTGGAGCCTACAATGTGGCTTTACATGATGGCTTACATGATAACATCAGTCGTAGAACAGGCATTTTTTGTACAAAAATCCTGTCGCGTGAATCACGGACTTCCGGAGGAATATTGCAGAAACATCAGTCAAAACGAAACGCTCAAAGCCGAGGTTCAAGTAAGTTGATTGAAAATTATAATATTTTCATTTCACTTGGAAAGTAATTTGAAAAATAAAGAGTCAAATTTCAACTTCTTCTTATGAGAAATGACACGAAGGCTTAGCAAAATTGTCATAAGTAATGTCACACGAACATGTAGAGACAGCTGTAATAGCTTCATCAAGAGATGCGAAATGTTTTCAATGAGACTAGTACACTTAATCGCAGCACTCGAGTCTGAATAGTTACCAGATTACTCAGACACGTGTCTTTTCCTACCATTGATAAGAGAAGACTCACCTTCTTGTATAGTGTATACTCTCACCTTCTTGAAGATAGCAACAATTTTACATATAAGCTCATATGAAATTTCCTGCTAATAATTTTCAATTTCAATACGACACTACAAGTTGAATTGTCTATTTCAGTTGACCGTCTCGGACTTTCATCAATGGAACAACATAGCGGGCCACGCAGTACCAATAATATTGTCATTATGGTTCGGCAATTGGAGCGACAGACGTGGACGAAAATTGCCTCTGCTAATAGGTCTATGTGGCAAGGTCGTTTACTCTGGAATGATCATTGTGAATTCGGTTATGGATGATTGGGACTTGAACATGATCGTATACACAGCCAGTCTGCCGATGGGAATGTTTGGTGGCGATGTCGCCATTTTTGCTTGTTGCTTCGCATACATATCTGACGTCTCTTCGGTTGCACAGAGAACTCTGAGGATCACAATCCTTGACATTGTTTATCTCAGCACTATGCCCACTGGTAAGAAAGATATATTGTGCAAGAGACCACACCTCCACCCTCCGGAAACTCCCCTAATTATCATTGAGGTAAGCCCTCTTCCCTCAGGACTGCCCATTCATCGAGGTTCGTTTCGTTCCCTCACCCACGTTGTCTCTCGCGAGTACCTCGAGCCCTCGGAAATCCCTCTACCTCTCGAGGACCTCCCTATCCTTTTCCCATTTCTCAGAAAACCTTTAATCCTTCGGGAAACCCTCCATTCCCCATTAACGACATATCCTCGGGGAAGCCCACCGTCCCTCAGCAAGCTCACCCCTCTCGGGAACTCCCTTATTCTCAGGAAACTCTCCATCCCTCGAAAAACCTACTACCCTCCAGGAACCGGTCTATACTTGGGAAACGCTATTAACCCTATAAAATAACCCTTGAACCCCGGGAAACTCTATCTTTCGTGAATCTCCCGATTCTTCGGGAACTCAACATTCCGGAAAGCCCTTATTCTTCGGAAAAGGCTTTATCCATTGAAGCCCAGACCCATATCCCATAAGAGTCGCTCTATTTGAGAACGGTCTCTATCCCTCAAATCTCCCATAGCCCATACGGAAGACACCTTTATCTTTCATGACATCCTAGTTAGGATCCTAGAATTCCATTCCCTTCCCTATCCCGCGTACCTCTTCTCGATTCACCTGTAGTGTGGTCAATTCGGTGTAATATAAACCCGAGCATAGTTTTATAGCATTTTGTTTTTTTTACAGGATTGAATGAAGTAATACATGTATTGTATATATCATGTTTCAGGTGTAGCACTCGGCTCGTACCTTTTCACCAACGTCTTTGACTCATCCTACACAATAATGTTCGCCATCAATACATCACTGTTGGTTCTGTCCATTGTTTACTCGTTATTTGCCCTGGACTGGCAAACGACTCCTCATCAGCAGTCACTGAAAAGAGTCAATGTGCTCGTCGATTTCTTTGATAAGAAACACGTGCAGTCGACTATCGAGACTCTCACCAAGTCCAGAGCCGATCGAAGGAGGCTTCATTTGTGGATTCTGTTCCTCGCGATGGCACTTTACACTTTCCAGCGGGACGAAAAACCGATGAGCTACTTGTACACCCAACGCGTTTTCAATTGGGGCGTGGCAACATTTAGCAAATTTCGTACATTCCAGTCGGCACTCTTTGTTCTTGGTTGGTATATTAATATGATTACAATATATTTGTAATTGACATAAAACATTTTGATGAATTGCCATAAGCAGGTGGAATCAATTATAAATCAGTTCTCGTGAATTCTTGGTATCTTATTAACTTATTAACTTTTGTTTACAGCCATGTTAGTGGGTGGTCCACTGATGAGTAAGTTTATGGGATTGAAGGACACAATAATCGTTGTGATAGGCGCCCTTTCGCACGCAATCGGCAGAATATTCTTCGCTGTAGCGTCACACTCCAATTTTTTTTACATCGGTAAGATCTTTCGATGTCACCAGCAATTTTTTCGAATGTGTAAAAAAACGTACGAAAACACGCGTTGAAAATGTATTTCAGGTGCCGGTGTGGCAGCGTTGGGTCCAGTTGTTGCTCCAGTTCTTAGGTCAATGACTTCCAAAGTTGTTCCCGAAATGGAAAGGGGTAAGTCCCTCTATTCCCCCTCATTTCACTTGGCCTCTCTTCTAATGATCTTCATTTTTTTTAGGAAAAGTATTCGCTATGCTGTCTGTATGCGACAATGCAGTTCCTCTGTTCAGTGGCGTTCTCTATACCCAACTTTACAATGCTACTATCAATTCGTTGCCAAGTGCCATCTATTGGCTCACCTTTACCACTCAAATAGCGGTCGCACTTCTTATAGTGTAAGTTTCTTTTTGTCCTTGAGATCAAGTCACAATTATTCTATTGCTCATATTATTCTAAAGTTTAAAATTTCTATTAACTACTCACATTGATTCTTAATTATAACAATAATGCCGAATAGTTATTAATATATTAGAAAAAAAAAAAGAGTTTGTCAAAGGCTCTATAGAAATTGTAGCGGTGAAATACATTTGTTACACATTTCGGTGAATTATCAGAACTGAAATTAAACTGGTAAACTAAAAGTCGGAGTCACTCTCTAATTGAGGAGGTTGGAGCGCTCTACACTAGTAACAAAATTGCTAAATTCATTAGTTAATTTAGACAAACTTTCATGCATCTATTGATGGATGATGGATGATGATGGTCTCATAGCTGCATATCTTTTAATTAGAGAAAATGTAATTGCAGTTGATGTCCAGAAATGTTAACGGATTAATGCCAAATTTCGAGAAGGCACGTATTCGTTGAGCTTTTTTTAAGAGAATCCGTATTTTTCGCTTGATTTTGATGTAATACAGCCAATTCTTTTCTTTGAGAGATAAAGCTTCGCATTGCTAGAATGCTAGACGCATTCACCGTCAAGATATTTCATACTATTCACCATTTAAACATTACAGCTACTTCTTCACGAAGAAATGTTATTAATGGATAAACAAATGACTGTAATTTTTTAATGGAGAATACTATCATAATTTTTGTTTTCCTCTCGAATGGATATAATAATGATCTTTCATTCAATTATTTATATTTGTTCGGCATTGTTATTATAGAAAGCATCATTGACCACTTTTAATCTACTAAATGTTCTAGTAGATTTCACAAGGCTTTATTATATTCTTTCGTTTAATCGTTTTCAGAATAATACATTTCTCAACTCCTACCAATCGCCCTCGATATCAAGATTCTCAGTGTGGCGAATCCTCGTCATCGCAGGGCCATCTTCAATACGGAGCGAATGCGTCACCCCAGGAACAAGAAAATCTTTAAATCTCAGAGTAGCCAATTTAATCAATGAAAAAGATAACTGTAGTTATTATAAAATTAGGATCAAAAATCATATTGGTTTTTTTATGCATATTCCTCCAATAAGGCTATCAAGTACTTTTGGACAAGCGAATGGAACTGCTCAATTTATTAATCCATTCGACTAATCATTATGATTATCTTACCTTATTTTAAGCATCATTTATCGTTATTCAAGACCATTCGATATTAGTTCAAATTTGTACATATCAAATCAACTTACACATATCGTCGCATATAATTTTTTACTTCTTACTTAATAGATTTAAATCATTGACTAAATATGTATTTAGTAGCTTGCATCGGGCATGAAAATTGTTGAATTTGTTGAAATTGTAAAAAAAAAAAAAAAAAAATTGTTATTAAAAAAAGTTCACTTTTTTTGTACTTTTAGCATCCGAAAATGTGATAAGACCAAGATCGTTTTTTACCTACCGGACAAAAATTCATTTCAACATGATGTAATACGAGAAAAAAAATACTCCTGATATTTAATTACTAAAAGCATCTTTAGTTACAACATCCAACACACTCAATATCGAATATCACTCAATATGAATAATATAAGGATCTGGACAACAAAAGGTCTTTAAGGCTCAAAGGGAAAACAAGATTTTTTGTACAAGTCAATCAAAGAATGTATATCCTACACTAAACTTGGCGATTTACATTTTTGGCGTCGATTAATCCGTCAAACAATATGAAGCCAAAAAAAATAGGATGAAAAAACTGCTACATATATCACATGCATTTGTTATATGAATCTGCAAAAGTTTTACCTAAAAATGTTGTATACAGTTATAATTATTTATAAGTTTTAATTTTGAATTTCCACGACAAAAAAAAATGTAAATAAAACGTAATACGTAATGTTATATTCGCGTAAATATGTTAAAACATAGTGCGAACACAATGTCATTGATGAAACATTCAAACAACATTGCGTAAATTTCAAGAATGAATTTGAAATTGCAACATTAGTTTTTCTCAGCTCATAGCTTTTTCACTCAATGATATTTTTAGTGTTGACGTAAAACATTCAATCGAGCAGAGCACAAAAATAATTCATGAAGCACATCATTGTGATATTCGTACCGAATTCACGTAGTCCGGATAAAAAGGCATTTTCTTAGAAACGTATCTTTATACGTTTGTAACATTCAGGACACGATTACATATTCGCGGTGACCAGTGGCATGTGATTCTTCAGGTTTATCCGCTTACGATTTAAATCTTAGCTATCACAATTGAGTATTGCAATGAAAAATGAACGCCAAACAAGGTAATTCGAAGCTAAATTGCACGAAAATTATGATAAACTCATGAGAGAAGTCATCACTTGCATGAAATAATAATTACAACGCTGAAACATTTTTTTACATTTAAGAAACAAGTTGCGTGATAAAAAACGTAATTCATTAATGAATAAAAGAAATATATTTTTACAAAAAAATTTAAACTGCGTTCCTATTAATTACTAGCAGAGTACCATGAAATAAAACGTTATTCGATAACAATTTCAATACCGACCGCAGATCATGTCAGTTAAATAAAATTAATATCAAATAAAAAATTGTTTTTCTTGTTATTATTATAATTATTAAAAACATTTTTTACAAGTTAAAAACCAAGGCGAATTTTTTGTATATATTTCTCTGATATAAATTTCCATTAAAACCCCGAAGTAACAACAGGATTAATAAAACATTTATAATCTTTCATAAAAATGTTTATTTCAAGATCATCGTGATATGGTTTTACTTTCCATTCAATGGTCGTTAGTTGATTGACCTGAGAGTTATCTCCCCGCCCCTGACGCTCGGCTTTCTCGAAAGTTTTTCACTTCTACGCGCTGTCGTGTGTATAGTCTCGCAAACGATAAAGGCGCCTCTTCATTGAAATTCGCTGCGCACGCTATTGCAAACGTGTCAAGGACTGGCTTGACCAATTATTCTTTACAAATTATTGCAGGATTAAGAATTATTATTTTTACCTTATTAGAAAAAAACAATGACCGAGCATTTTCATTGCACTTTTTGATGAATTATTGATTACGAGTGATAGGACGAATTTTCTTTTTTATTTTGTTCTTTTTTTTTTATAAATCGACGCGCCATGAATATTTGCCAATGCAATGCAATCTCACTGCGTGGCTTGAACATTTATCGTTCACGAATTATTGTGGTAATGAAACGAATTGATTTGTGTAGTGTAAAAAAAAGTCTGAGCCATAAACACTATTACGCTATTCAATGATTTCGAAAAAAAAAAAGGGAGAGACCTTCTGGACTATCTCTTCTTCGAAACAATTTTATTACATACCTGACCGCTTATTGTTTACGAATGATTGCAGAATAAATATCATTGTTTAATTGTACGCACAACAAAAACGTCTGGTTATTGTAGAGTTAAGAAGTATTGTTTCATGTTCTGTGAAAAAAAAAAACCAGACCACGTATCTTGTGGAATAATTTCACTGCGTTAATACGCCTTTCAAGATATATGAGAGATTTATATCTATTCGTTTGAGCTTTGGAGATTAATTAGTTAATACTTCGTATAACGATGAAACACTTCCGGACTTGAGTAGAATTGAACGCACTATTTTTATTTTCTTACAGAGTATGATTGTAAATATATATATATATATGCATATGGATACATATGAAGCTACTTAGACTGAGAGTTACACAGAGTCGAATACTTCCGAGGTGAACGAGTGGAAAGTAAAAGCTATTCGGTCACGGGGCCCGACTTTCCCACGGCTTTTATTATTCACTTTCGTGAAATCCTGATGAGTAAGCCTGATAAGGCCCGAGCAAAAAATTTGTCCGTTGGTCGAATCCAAAGATTGTCAAAAGAATTCCGATGAAATCTGGATTATCTTATAGTGAAGCTTTAAAAAAATATTTCTTTCGGAGTAGGAATAATACCTTGAGCTCCATTTCGGAGAAGGATGAAAAAAGCTAATGTTGAAAATAAAATAGTTCTTCATTTTTGCGGTGGAATTTTCACATATAATGTAGTGGTTGACAACTTAATAAGTTAGCCATCCTTTAATATTTTCCAATATTTTTAAATCGCGGCATGCATTAATTCGGTATGGCTTTAATTTTTAAGGTTTTTGCGATAGACATGCATTTCTCGAAATTTATTGGAATTACATGGGTTTTCGCACTTGAATAACACAGAAAAGTGATTTTTTTTCCATTCTTTATATCGATAAACGATGTGGTTTTTCCCCACTGAGATTTGTGGCGTACAGCTTTCGATTAATCGGCGATATAGAAAATTTGCATTGAAATAACGTAGGAAAATGTGTGGTACTATTGTAAAGGCTGTAAAAATGGAACGATAACCGCAGAAAGTGGGAATGATTGGAGGAAAAGCAACTGTTTATCGGAGGAAGATCGAGAGGTAATGCTGAGTAGGCGTACAAGTGCCGCGTGGTGACCCGAATAGATATAGCCACCTCCTCGCGTCGATTTAACGAGCACCAAGCGTGGATATAAAAGTACGTGGTCCTTTTGCGAAAGACACAGTAAGTTTTGAGAAACCGACATACAACGACTAACAATACCACGAGGAAAATCACAAATCAATTATGGTAAATAAACAATAAAATCGATCCGGGCAAAACAATGTTAAGGGAAAAAATTGGTCTTTGAAGTATTTTTGTTTTCACATTTCTATCGATATTGTTACCGAAAAAACGAGCAATATTCATAGCGATACTCATGCCAATACTCATAGGGTTATTCAGAGTGATTTGATTTTCAGAATTATTTTGTAAATTTGTTGGCTCTCGCGATAATGGCAAGCATCATGGGACTGTTGGGGCATCCGGTAAAGTGTCAGACGTTGCGGCCTCCGGCATCGGGCGCGGTAACGCAGTGGCCAATTCCCCAGCGACCGGGATACGCACCAGCCGCTGGTTGGATATACCCCAAGCCGATTATTCGTCCCGATAACTAAATCATCTCCAACCACGAATTTCCCCATCATATTTAGAATAATCGATTAATCGTTCAAGTTGCACATGTTCGAAATCGACTTGACCATCGATCGTCGTTGTTACTTTCCTACCTTACGAAATCGTCGTCACGTTCCTTTCATTCTTACGTTTCGATGCATGTGACTAAGTGGTACATACGATGTACTTGCGACTCTATATCTTATAATATCTGTATATAATGTGGTGCAATAGTATTATAGCGGTACCGTGTATAAATACAATGGTATGGTGAACTGTGTTGGAGTGGTTCGTCTCCGCAGCGAGCATTTGATAATGCGACTCACGGACCAGCGGACTCGTTACCAGCCAAATAACGCAACAATGAAAAAGTTTCATTCGCTCACTCTCTCGTTAAGTCTCTCTATGTATATATGCTGTCCAAACTGCCATGGGGAACTACGCGAAATCGTTCTTATAACACCATTACTAAAACCTCCCTGTCTCACCATATTCACCCAAATAGCAGTACATTAGTTACCTAAACTATGCTAATATTATGTGAAGCAAGACGCAAATTTGTTATAGAAGACTAAAAATTATCAAGGTACTATATTTTTCTTCACTCAAATACGATTGTTATGCGGTTAATAAAATTATCGTTTTTCCAATCTAAATCAAAATATAACTCAGCTAATTCATTTTTTCCAAAGTAGTCAAATAATGCTTTATTTATTATTATATAGGCCATTCCGTGTCAAGTGAAACCTAGCCCATTTCCGACCATGCTAAATGGTACTGAATTTTCTTACTAGCTATTTACTTATACACTTGTCAAAAGTATCGTTAAATTTTCAAGAATCGCATACTTGAGACAAACACAATTTCATTTTGCCAAAGGCAACAAATGCTTGATACCTAAACCCAAAATTGATCAATGAATTTTAAGTAGTTTAATTATTTTCCAAGTAATTGCTATTTATATATGAAATTGCATGAAAAATTGATGTACTTTTAACAATACAGTGGCTATTTCACATCTCCTTAGAGGGATCTTTCAACATAATGACGCATTATTTCTATCGGGAATGTCAATGACATTACAACGTACATTGTTATAGCATCGTTGCACGCGCACCGGCTCTTTTATTACATATCTCCGTCCGTTAAGTGTAAAAGAAAGACATTTACAATTTATCCTTTGTCTCTCGTAGAGGTATACGGTCAAGGTTTGACCGCACCTTGAGATTTACCACTGCTCTTGTCCGAAGCCTCGACAATGATTTATCGATGCTCAAGGATGTCCACATACCTACATTCCCCAACCAAAATGTATACATGCATGCCGAATAATGATTGCGAGAAATAATTATTAACTATTAAGACGAAAAAATATTTAACAATTTTTTTTTATCTAATTTTTTGCACCCTATTTATTTTTTATAAATAATCAGAGGTAAATCAACACTTCTCATGATTCTGAAACTACGCTAATTTTTATAATTTAGAAGAATGTTCGAAAGTTTCAAATTTTTTATATTTTTCCAAATGGTTTCAAGATTATTGAGTGCCTGGTTAAAAAAAAACCTAAAAAATTCTGAGAATCAAAAACTTTAATACCCTGAAAGAATTCTAAAATATAAAACCATGTCGTCGGAGAATTGTTAAAATTCACTTAATCAAGAACCGACAATTCTCTATAAGAATATTAAACGACTATGTTTTTTCAATTAAATCATTAACAAGAATTTTTTTAATACTCTTTTTTCCAAGCACAATAAAATGTATGATATTTCCAACATCGCAAAATAGGATTTAACCGATCTAGTTTAATGACACATAAAAAATGCCAGAAGCATTGGAGGAGTGGTAAAAAAATCGGCCAGAAAAAATCGTAAATAAAAAATTTCAAAACCATAATGAAAAAAAATGGATAAGTAAATTATTTTGTCCGGAAACTGGTTAACTTTACTTTATCGAGAAAATATAGATTTTCATATGAATATTTAACAATAATTTCATTATTGAATAAACAAGAATAATGTTTTCCAGTTCCATTTGTTTATAGGACTAAAAATAAATTATAGTGTCCCCGATATCATGAAATAGACTTTAACCGATCTAGTTGATTGAAAGAGGAGTTGAGTGAGATGAACGAAATGCTTATCGACGAAAGAAAATGTTGCACCAAGTCGGTGGTGCATAAGCGAGTCAAGGATGAGCGCATCGCGCGCGCCTGTCACGAGCCCGCACGTCACGTAGATCATGAGAGATGACAAAAAAACACAATGATTTATCACGTTTAAACGGCCCCCACTTCCAACTCGGAATACAGATCCGATTATTTATCGGTCCCGGAATTATGTGAGTTGGCACATATTTCGCTCGTGCTTTATCTCACATATCACTAAAAACTCATCGGATTATTTATTGTCATTATCGTTGGCGCCAAGAATTATTGTCTATGCTTACGGACTTTGTTCGAGGATTTTATGTAACTGCATAATTACTGATTCTTTTAAATATCACTATGATCAATATATGTGTGTGTATACTAGGATGCTATTGTGGCTCAGGCCCTAGACGCGCTCCCAAAACCAGCAACTCAAATTTAGTGACTCATGAAAATTCGAAAATTCGGGATCTTTTGAGAGACTTTGAAAAATTAGGGGCCCATTCAGGGAGTTTGAATAACTCGGGCTAAATGGGTCAAGTTCAATAAACTGTACTGTCCGGCTTCACAGTACAGTTAGAACCCTCGTCCTTCTACTCCTCAGAAATCCATCCCTCTACCTCTCGGGAACCCCTTGCCCTGCCCAACATGTCCTTTGCGCCCCTCGATTCTTCATACGGTCGCGGCGGCCGCGGCGGCCGCGGCGGTGACAATTTTACATTATTGTAATACCTTACATTATTTGCAATGTTCCCATATTAAGTTAAATTCATTAACCTTGCATCTACTTATGAGGAACTATTTAGCAGAATATTCGTCATTTTGTGAAAACTAGAACATTCACTTACATTTGGATAAAAAATTGAAAAAGCTGTAGAATCTAAATTTCCATTTACAACATTAAAAAAAAACAACAACAATCAAAGACAGGCTGCTGCTACACTTGTGGGCTTAATTATAGCTAGATTGGATGGACTTTTCTTGATGTTTAGGCGATTGAAATTTCAATGCCCTGATGCACACATAAACACACACACACACACACACACACACAATAGTACTTTGCGATACTAGTGCGTGGAAGCGGAGTTTCGGCGAAGGTTGGAAAGTGGCTGCACGAGAGAAGACGAGTGCGGCCACTTTACACTTACACTTAACAAATAGAAAATTAGAAATTATTTTAGACGAATAATATACGAATGCCCGCTCGAATTAATGGATTCATCAACCAAGCGAATTGAGTTTGAGTTGTAAAAACAAATATCTTATCCGTTCGGTATCCGGACGACTACACACTCGGTAATAGATTTATCGCACTAGTATCATAATAGTATATTACGATACGAGTGCGATGGAGAGAATGAAGCGACTTCTCGCACGCGAATATCTTAAGCGTGGATTGTACAAAAAAAAAGGTATGATAAGTGCGTCGAAGTTAGGGACACCGGTTTGAGGAGCGCAGGAGCACTGTAAAGTGTAAGAGGCATTGCCGCGCGTGCCATACTAGAGGATATTCGGCCGCTGTCACCACGTCTTACAGCACGAATGAAATAGTGAAGGTTCGCACGCGAGCGGTTAGTAGTAAGACGACAAAGCGGTAGCGGCGCAGCGGTATGTGCTAGTCGTGGCTCTCCACACACAACTTCATATAGGCATGTCAAAAGTGAGCGCGCGCGCGATCGTAACACAAGCACATAAGTACCCACACAAGTTGACTGGCGCATCGAGCAGAAATCAACGTTATACTCTGCGGTGAAGGCCCGCGCTTTTTCATCCTACTGAACGTAGCACTCTCGTAGTCGCTCTTCCTGCTCTCGGGCGAGCGGACGAAACATTCATCGCGCGTATTCAAAATCCACCGTGCGGTTCACGCACGCGAGTGTCTCGCAAATCGTTCTGCTCCGATTTTGCCGAAAAAAAAAAAACAAATATATCATAACATAAGAAGAACAGAAGTACTTGTTTTTTTTTCAGTTGATTTTATTTATTTATGAGTTTTTTCTTGCCTGTTGAATTTTCGAAATCCAGTGATCGTAAGGAGATTATTGTTATCGGGAATAAAAATTCGACGCGCTGTCGATTTTTAGCCCTAACGATGAAGTTTCCTCGCGTTGGGCAGACTTCGCTGCTTCTAGTGCCACTTGTTATTGGCACTTCTTTAAAAACTGCCACCGCCGCGCAACCTGTACTTTCCGGACCCTCGTTTATCCTCGGTGGCATCAGTAATGCTGCCTCCTCGGCGACGAATTTTCGTAAGTCTTCGTTCGTTCGACGCAATGATAAGAATAATGATCGAATAAACAATTTGGCCGATCGTGTTTGTTTTTATGGAAATCATTTTTTATTATGACACTGGAATACTTATGTTTATGGAGCAAATTATTTAGTTACGACTATTAGATGGTTCGTACGGATTAGTTGCAACGACTGATTTCCTTATGCTGTTGATTGTTTTTATTAATTGTTACCGGTAGTTTGCATCGACGAGATATAATCGCATTTTCGAAGAATTGATAATTGTCACTTAATAATTGCCAGGACAAATGGGATAACCCGAAATTTCTATATTCATATGTAGAGAAAAAAGTTTAGTCCGAATTATCACACATAGGTACGAAAAAAGACCATATCTTATGGTAGTCAAAAACCAATTCGGGCCCACAGTAAATTTTCAAATATGTTCCGGAAAAAAACGCTAGAAATTTAGTGTATTTTACTGAAGATTTATATCAATTTCGAGAATTCGACTAAAAATTTCTTCCAGTTTCGTATGATGCACTAGAAAATGTCAGAAAATTGGTGAAATTTTTTATGGAATGTCACAAATTGTGTAAAATCTAGTACGAATTATTATAAATTTCGTGAAATTTATTTCAAGCTGCTAGAAAATTTTTCAAATTTACTCAAAACTGCAACAAAATCTGTAAAACTAATCGTAAGTTGCTAAAAATCTCGTCAAGTTTATTATAAATTAACGTTAGTTTTGGATAACTATAAGCCATATTAATTTTGGTCAAATTCTTCTGGCTTTTCCAAAAACAAAAAACATTAAGCGGCAGAAAAAGTTTACAATATTATTGATAAAGTAGATGAAGAGTATTTTTTTATTTTTTTTCTATATATCGCATGATTCTTTTACATGAAAATGTAATGTGCTCATTCCAATTCGAATTTCGGACATCTCTGTCAATGGAATTCAATGACATGCTTGCTTGACGTTTGAAAAGTTGTATGATTTTGTGCTGTACTGTTACATCGCTTTCAGGCTATAAACGTAGTTGTAGGCAATGCTTTTTCAAGAATGAACATCTTTTTGAATGAAAGGAATATTTTTGAAAATACGTTTGGCATAGTTTTTGTATCAGAATCTTAGAGATCATTGATAAGAATCAACTCCATGCTTGGTTGACGGTGACATTGTTAGGTGATTATGCGTTGTGCATTCTCGTTGATTTTTTCGACGAGGCTGTTGCCGCCTTCCGGTGATTTCAGGGTGTGACCGTGGTTCCCGTAGTGTTCTGTTCCGGCCGGCACTTTTGGAACGCGCACTGACAATTAACGATGTCACGATACGTACAGTCCCGCGATGGGATCAAAATCGGAAAAAAATAATGCATATAAAACGTCCTGAAAAGATTGATTTCGCATGATAATAATCTCAAAATGTTATTTCGATTTTTTTTTTTTTAATGTGCGCGAAATAAGACATTTTGGATATGTGTTTGGAATAAAACCATCTACTACACTCAAGATTTTTTTGCAAAACGCATATCCAAAATTTGTTGTATTCTGCGCATTTTTTTAAATAAGAAAAATCAAAATAAAGAAAAAAATCTTTAAAAAATTCGTATGCATTCAAATAAATTAACATAACATTTTCATTAGAACAAAAATTAGGATGACTGATTGTTTGTTGAATAATTGTTTTTTTTAAATTTACGGTGGGAAAACATTTTGATTTTTTCATGGGCAAACGAATGACGATGCTTTGAACTCTAATCGTGCTATTGCTATTGTTAAATGTCATATTCATTAAAGCAAAGGCTTCGAAGGCAGTTAGCGACTTTGATAAATGAAAAAATATTTGCCAGATCACCTAAAATTACATTTCAGTGACTTATCCGTTGATTTTAACAACGGTAAATAATTCAAAAAAGTTTAAAAAATGCACTCCCTTGAAAAATTAGCTTTGAAATTACGTTTTTAACGAACTCGTCAAGGATATTTCTAAATACAAGTATCGCGTGACTCATCTGTTTCTTTATAAAAATTGAAAAGGTCTGTCATCATGAACTACAGAGCCATTGATATTTCGTTACCTAAAATGGACCTTGGAAATGGCAATTTTTCGCCAGAAATCTTGTTAAGCACTGCTTCGTGTCTTTTGAACTATCAGTTTTCATTATTATCGATGTGTCAAACGCGCGGTTGGAAGCATTAGATGATGAATTACCGATTTCTAAATGGAAAGACGGCTGATATAGTCTGATGGTAATAATAACTCAGACAGGTGATCGCGCAATGTCTACAATTTCGCTCGATACACCTTTTGTGCAATAAACGATTGGCTGATCGGTTGCAAAACCTAAATTATCAAGTCGACGTGCATGTGCAGACGCGCTGAAGCGTGTAGACGCACCGGCTCGAGGGAAACACCGTCCATCACATACCGATCCAACGTCCTTGCACACCGCCGTACATACATCACATACACGCAACTAGATCGTGGAATACGGAACTTATTTAGTGATACCCACGGTTAATCGGATCCTCGGGCTTTTTTAAGGGCCACAACTGATCGAAAAGAAAATTCCTCTCTAAATGTATTAATTATCTATATATGAATTACGAATGAACTACGAATAGTCTTAGACGTAGTCTACGAAGGATCTATGAATGATTTTACACTGGATCTTACAAAGGATCTACAAGTACACTTGCAGGGATCTACGATCGATTCTAGACGGAGTCTATCAATGATATATAAATAATTCTCGAATTAGGTATACAAATGAAGTATCCAATGAATTACGAATAACTTAATAATTCTAGACTAGGTCTATGAATGATCTTCAAATGATTCTGGACTAGGTCTAGGTCTTCGTAAGTCCAATGATAACAATCCAGTCGCCGATCGCGATCCCAATATTTCCTATTACATAATATCATACGTTTTACAGAATTGAAACACAAAAACTTGTTTCTCTAAGAAATTATGCTGATCGAAAAAATATCAATGCTAATTGATTCCAGGATAGCCACGCACGAAGATCGTCATAGAAGTATACATTGAATACTTAATAAGATGATTCACTCGAAACTATCAACTAAAAAGAAACGAAAAAAAAAAACGTCTTGTCCCGGTGACGTGATTGAAATTAGCAATTTTTTAACCGTCGTCTCGTTGAGACGATTAGTCTTCACGGATCAGAGATTACGATCGACTTCCTTCTTCGTTTTTTTGTATTTGTCCAATCCACACGCGCGTAACGCTCGCGTTTGAGAAGAATCCGCGAATCGAGGCTTGTTTACATTTACATAAGCACGTTAAGTGGCTGCAACGAATACGACGGGAAATGAACGATTATCAACGTACATTGTATCAAGCACACGTACATATAGGTTACAATAACAATAAGTATCACGCTATCGCCCGCCCGGTTATCGCACGCACGATATCATCCGCTTATACCAATGAATTAGTAAGCTCAATCCTATATGTGCAATGTTGTCATTGTCCGCAAAATTACACCCAAGGGAAATATCGAAATTTCAAAGAATTTTCCAAGTGCCCCATACTTCCGGTTATGTTTTTCCAGTTTCCGGTGTCGTACAACGACAGAGAGAATTACTGGACCGTGTGACGGATACTGCAAGCGATTATGGTATGGTCATCGTTATTAGCTCCGTGGATTTTGTTTTTACGCACGCGATTTAATTGCCTCATTTTCACACGAAGGTTTTTAGCAACTGTTTTCTCACTGCAAACTATGAAAAATACATGTTATTCGTTGTGTATTTTTTTGTATTACTTTCAAGCTGGTTTCTAATCGGATTACGGAGGACGGGATGAGGATGTTAATGTTATACTTTTTTATTCAATGTCCGTCTCATCTTCTTCAATAAATTGTTCTGTAAGAATGTATGATACGTACAGTCCCGCAAAAAGTGAGTTTCAGAGACAATTTCGATCACTTCCCGATGGGATAAGAATCGGAATAAAAATACATATAAAAAAAAAATAATAATCCCAAAATGTTATTAACAAATTGGTGAAAAAAACAATTGTTCAACAAACAATCAGTCGACCTAACTTTTTTTCTAATGAAAATGACATGTTAATTTATTTGAATGCATACGTATTTTTTTGGATTTTTTTCTTTATTTTGATTATGATTTCGCTTTAGTTCCCTTTTAAAAACATAAACAAATCACCCATTAGGATAATTATTTCAAGATGATTAGATAAGATTACGAACTTATTGATATCTCAATTAGACGATTCCTATTAAAAAATTAAGGATGACGTTTTTGCCTACTAACTTTTTTCATTGCAAAATATGATAATTAAAAATGGCTTGGAAGTAATATGAGATTTTTTGGAGGCTTATGAGGCATTTTATAGACCGAGCGTTAAAGGCCTTGTTTAGATTGAAGAATCCGCTCGTTAAAGATATTACGAAATTGTCTCCAATTGTTATAATTATTGAAAGAGAAAATAATATGAATTTTAGGCTAATTCATGATTAATTATGATTATGTGATGTATTTATTTTTGAATTCAGTGGCGAGTGCAGTGGAGATGCCGCGAAGTTTGCTGATGAATGCGACAAAGATGACGACGAATTACAGTAAGTTGTATAATGGGTGAGGCGACGAGAGGTTCTCGTGACTGGTAACTAATCCGAAAAAGGACAGTCGACAGCGCTGCCTCGATAGGACTCGATTTCAAGCTGAGGAGGGTGCTCGAGAGATTTCGATCACGGATGCCTTACGGATTTCCGGATCTTGGTATACCGGTACTCGAGCCACTCAAGCTTCAGGAACTCTACCTGCGAACGACAAGTCCGGAAATTGGCAAGTAAGCCTCTCAATCTCGGAACTTTAAAAAAAATATCGTCATGCGCTGCTCTTGAATTATCTTTGAACAATATCGTGCCTCGATTATCCAAAAGTAGCCATTAAAAACCCCAAATAATTAATTCCATCTGAAACTGAGTAATGTAATCCAAATGTAAGCACACAAAACGCTTCTATCTCCACTCCTATGGGAGAATGCTCACTCTGCTGTGTGTACTTTCGTTCACTTTCACCATCGCGCTTTGCTTACCGGTACCATGAAATTATTTCATGGTCTACCTACATTGTTGTTATTTACAAATCGCTAATGTTTCTCTAAGAGGGAAAAAATCTTGGTTGCTCAGACACCATAAAATTGTCCAGAATTATCACACATACGCTCAGAGAAATCGTACTAATACAGTCAACTATTAGAGTGACAACTATTCATTTTTAACCCGTGCATCTATTTTTATACTTATCCTAACTGTCAAAGCAATTATGTCAAAACTACTTGCTAGTTATGGCAGCTATGAAAAATTTATCGTACGAACTAACAAAAAGTACAACGTTGCACATTGCTTCCTCATGTAAAATTTGTCAAGACAGCTCTAAAGAGGATATTTTAATATTACAATTTTTGAAACAATCTATCTCTATGAGAAAGACATTTATTATTTATTTTCGCTTCCTCATAGAGGTAGATTTGTTAAAAATTCAAATTTTTAAATATCCTCTTTACAGCTGTCTTCAAATTTTATATGAGGAAGCAATCGGCATCTTTTCGTTGTCTTTATAATTATCTATATTGTGTGCAGCTATGAAACACCTTTAAAACACCCTCACATCGCATTTTGATCAAGTACAAATTTTTATCTTACTCTCTTAAGAGGCATAGAGACACTCCTCCCCCCCGCAGAAATTTCGAAAGCCCTTTTCTCTCGAACGATATGACAGATAGGGTCCGGATTTTTAGAGGATACGCAGGAGTATCGGAGAATTGAGCTGAGCTTCTGGCTCCTCATTCGACATAGCCGTTTATTTTTAAGAATTAAAAGAATAATAGTTTGAGAAAGACAGAGCTATGTTAGAGTGAGAGAGAGAGAGAGAGAGAGACAGACCTATAGGCGTTTAGCATTGCGCGTCGAAATTTCTGGCGGTGTACCACTGCCTCTTAACTTTTCCGGAAGTTGTGTTAAAATCTGTATACATTGATACATTTGATTAAAAATTACGTCAATCACAGAGGAGTCAATACTCAAGTTTTGTGCCAAATTTGAGCTCGATCGATTGTGCCGTTCGTGAGGATTATGGACAATTGAATTTTCGGTGTCTGGAACACACACACACGTACAGACATATTTTCTAGTCCAGTTTTCTCTACGTTTTAGGTGATTCTGTGTATGTTAATATGAAAAACTCGAAAAAAAAAAAAAAATTTCCACGAAAACAAAGCTTTCTCTATGAGGAAGGAAAAAGGCGTCACTTTATAGCTACTATACTATCATAATTTTCTCTCAGTACATTTTTATTTAATGACAATTTGTCAACTTTTCTATAAAAATCTTCATTCAATTGATATTATTAATTTATTATCAATATCATTATTATTGTGCAAAGTTGATTTTGTTTCGTGGAGAAATCTTGTTTGCTGTAAGCGAATAGACTTTGGTTGTTCATATGCCATTTGATCCAAGTCCAAGGAGACGTTTCCTGCTCGCTATGCGTATTCACATTAATTCCATTGTCCTTCGACTGCTTCATTGCAGAAATGGTAAAACGTACGCTGGTTCACCTTCCGCGAGATTTGAATTAAAATTCACGAGCGTAAAACCTCGTGTTACGTCGTGTACAATACGATATACTTATTGTAAGTTTGTTATAGCTACAAAAGAGGCGCTATAGTATATTGGGTCACGCAGGCTGACTCGGTTATAGAGGTTATAAAGACGTTTCACGTCAAAATCACGACATGGTCGTGACCCTGTCGGACTTTTAGCTATTTTCGTTCCTTAATTTCTTTATTTCGCACGGTGATGTCGAAAATTGCATAAATTCTGAGATTTTCTCGAAAAATTCGTTTGACTACAATAATCACGAATATTCGTTATAAAAAAAGACGATGTCGGAATAAAAACTTGAAATCGGTTAATTAAAAAAAAATATATATATATATATATATATATATAAAAACTGCGGACCTAATAAGTTAAACTTGTGTACATTTTTTCATTTTTCAATAAAATGAATGGCGATTTCATACACATGAGGACATTTTCAAATTGTCCATATTACTCCAATAGTACGAAATGTATGCAGAAATGTTTATTTTATGGCGATATTTTGCTGAATATTAAAAAAATTTGTGATATTTTGCTAAATATTTTTTAAATTGGTGATATTTTGCTAAATAATTTTTCATGAATCCAGGTACTCTTGATGTTGTTTGGTATTGAATTTGACCGGAATAGGAAAATCAATTGAGATTTTATAGTGTCTTGAAGTTTTAAAAAAATTTGGCTAAACATGAGAAAACGAACTCAAATGTCATACAGGAAATCGGTACTATTTAGCGATGATTAATACATAGTTTCGTCATATGTATTATGCAACGCGGTTTAAATTTCTCAGAATTTTAAGTTCTCGAAAAAATGAGGTTACGCATTAATTTTAGCAATACATAAAATAGCGAACCGAAATCTTATACAAAAAATCGATAGTATTCAACAATTATAGGTACACATAGTTTCATCATAAATTGTTATGTGGTTTCAGATTATACAGATTTTAACTTATATGAATTATTGGCTATTAATTGAATAAATAAACGGATATATTAAGGCTAAGTGTGTATATATTAACGGAATAGAAAAATGTTTTGCAGCGTGACACTGTATGTGGATGATGTGACGATTGAACGTCTCTCAAGCTTCAGAATAGATAGAGCGAGACTTTCGCTCATCGGGCCTACTATCACCGTCAACTTGACTATACCAACTGTCGTAGCAAATGGCTACTACAACATCAGTGGAATGCTCGGAGACTTGTGCGAACTCAAAGGCGCTGGCAATTTCGCTGCAAAGGCTTCCGACTTCCGTATATATTTCAAGACTGTCCTCGGTTACTCCCGTGGCATGTACATGAAGAGCTTCGATCTTGACTTCTCAATGGAGGCGGCGCACCTTCAGCTTGAGAGCTTCATGGGTCAAGACGATATTGGAAATATCCTCACAGAGGTGAGTTCAAATCTTTATCCCGCACAATACACTCTACAGATGGTTTTTTAACTCGAGTCAACTTTTCATCTGAATAAAACGTCGGGATGAATCATAAAGTTTCAACCAAAAGTTTGTTTTAAGGATGTATGATACGTACAGTTCCGCCAATCACGAGTTTTAGAGAAAATTTCCATTACTTCCCCCGATGAGATGAAAATCGGAAAAAATTAATCGATATTAAACGTGCTGAAAAGATCAATTTTGCATAGTAATAATTCCGAAAAGGTTATTAACATATTTCTGAAAGAAAGAATAAAAACAATTGTTCTTGAGAAAATAAAAAAAAACAATTAAGAACTTGAGAAAATAATTTCTCAAATACATTTTAGAGATGTATGTTGAGAAACGATGATTGTATTTTACAGTAAAATGAATATTTGTAGATTTGCTTGGAAAAAAAAGGTTGAAATGAATATGACACCCACAGGTATTCCAAGAACTCATTCCGCAAGCGTTGGAGGTGATCAAGCCTGAGATTCTACCACCTATTCAGGATTTCATAGCTGGCCGGGCAAACGACACAATTTATCATTTGACGATGAGGGACGTGCTGAGTTTTCTTCTTGGGGAAGGCGATGCACGAAGTTTCCCGCTCCCGTTGCTCTGATAAACGAACGGTCAATCGATTATGCCGCTGGGTACACCATTGAATTAACGGAAAGGGAGGAAACTTTGGGGAGACAACGGGTGAAGTGCCGCACTCGAGAGCTTTACTCCTCGATTAACCCGAGTAATAAGCGTCTTTGGTCGGAATTCGCGGACTTGAGTTCAATCTGAAGTATTTGCGAAAGATAAGAATTACGCTTGACAATTCTATCCTAATTTTGACGTTGAAACCAGTGTTTGTTTTTGGCAAATTCAATCGTTATTTTCATCTTATGTTCTTTCGCTTTGGCAAAATTTAATTTTTATCTTAATCTCTAGTTCTTTCTTTTTGGTGAAATTCAATCTTTATCTTAATACTTCGACCTATTATTCCGGCAAATTTCAAACTTGATTTTAATCTTGAGATTGAAATTTAATTGAAAATCTCAATCTTAAGAGTAAAATTTCGAGAAAAATGTAACTTGATTCTTATTTTAAGATTGAAATTATGAGCAGAATTCAAGATGCATTTTTATCTGAAGTTTGGAATTTCAAACAAACTTGGTTTGTTTTATCTCTATTTCCAGAAATTTCAAGCTAAATTCAAATTCATTCAATTTTCATTTTTAAATCGAACTGAAGCTCTAAAATTCCACCCATAGCATGCGATTGGTCCAAGCTCATTTGCATCACAGTCAAATAGGATTACGACCAAAGTTTTGTAGTTATAAATAAATCTGTTTTGTGCCGCTGGAATGTGCAATTGTATGAATGCTTTGTTTGAGTGTCTGGATTAGTCAAAAGGTGCTATTTAGATATATTGTTATTTAAAAATTAAACATTTACCTATTTTTCAGTAATTTAACGAATCCCTTTATTTTCATGAAAATAAAAGGAAAACTACGTGGCGTTGCAGCTGGAATTGTACCGTTTAATAAACAGAATTATTATACATTCTTAAATTTCGTGGTATAGGTCGATGGATTTGTATTTAACTATTATAAAATTGCATAATGTAAAAATGAAAAAAAAAAATTATCATTAATATTATGATTGACTTGAAGCCACGTTACAGCATATTTTCCATAGACAATTAAACGACGATTTTCGTTTATTATCGATATCATGATTCATTCGCAGCGATGGTTTAAATTAAGATAAGACAGTTGCTTAAACATTTGTTCAACACAAGAATTAATTTTAAAAAAATGTTTGAGTATTTTTTCGATTATGGCCTCGGTGAATTGATTGATCAAAATCTTTCCAAATTTTTTAATCTCAATAAGTGAGGGAAAAAAAATAGTTTAGAAAGTCGCTTCGTTCTTCATTTTCAGGCTAGAAGAAAACAGCAGTTCTCACGTCTCGTTGGAAAAACAATAAGATCAATCGACTCAGAGTGCCCACGTTCCAAGAAAACAGATTGCCAAGTTCACTTGGTTAACAAGCTGGAAGAAGAAAGTGCGCACCAAGTTACCGAACAGCTTGCCTTGAGTTGAAGCGGCGTTAAACTGTTTGCAGAGAGCTCGCACTTAGCAACCTACGGCAAGTTGGATTCTAGTTAGCTTATGCGATAGCCGACTTGCTGGAGAATGACCGTACTACTTCAGTACTTTCGATTCAATTACGATATTGCATTACAATCGAGCTACTCGTGGCTTGCATCCTCTAAAATCTTTGCAAACTTTATTCTACAGTCTGCTCAACAGCATGAATAACGACAAACGAACGAAAAAATAAATAAATTGATAAATGCAATGCAAGTTTTAGCAATGTATACTCAACAAAATCATTGTTCTTTTTTATCATGAGAACTGTATTATTATAATACAGTTTCAATTTGTCAAAAGCTAAATGGAATGAAAAAAAAGACATTTTGGATGTTGATTTTATGACTTTTAGAGCACTGAAAAAATGTGAGATTTTTTGGTAATACAGTGACTAAATTTTCATACTTATCGACAGCGGTACTCGTCACAATTATTATATACACTTAAAAAAATGTTAGACTTTTTCTGATAGAAACGTGTAGTGAATTTTGTGAAGTCGGTATGGGAAATAAAATTTAATATGTTTGCATATTACATTTAATACTGCTCGATGAGTACCACCGTTATTCGGTGAAATCGATGAAAATGAGAAAAAAAGCTGCACGAGTAATTAGTTTGGTGAGATTGAACGACAGTCTCGGCCTGACAGGTCAACGCACTCTTATCTGTCTAGCCTCTGCACATTACACTCTTCCTCTTTTCCCCCTTTTGCCCCTTTTCCCCCTTTTCCCCCTTTTCCATTTTATTTTCAGTCACTTTCTCGTTTAATCGCAGAAGAGACCTACAATTAACTGAGCCTTCGTCGTCATAATCGCAACCAGCGACACTTCGAGTTAGAAACTTCTTGGCCACTACTACGACAAACTTGGTTGTATTCTTCGTCCTAAGAAGAAACACTTGTTCTCAAGAGACTATAAATGAGAGACAATGGACCAACTCGCTGAGGTATTGGATTTTTTCTCCTTCATACCGGCACAGCTTTCGACGCAAATCCCGTCAATGTAGTGGAAAATCGTCTACCAATCTCTCAGATAAAACGGACTCTTAATAGAAGCAATTTCAACTCTGGCATTCATCTGACACACATTTCCTAGGAGAATTTATTGTGCTTAATCGTGTTATGGGCTGCTGATAGATCGTTCAAAATACTTTAATGTGAAAACAAGTTTCGAAATCTTTTTGCATGATTTTCTTGGCTCAAATAATTCACCAATATTAGATCTTTTGAGCCGATTTGTTGTCTTTACTGGTCTCATGGCCTACGAATCGGTTATTTATTTTCAATTCTCTTACAATTTTATATGATTTACCGTCGAGCGCTCAATTTATTGACATTCTTGTCTCCATGATTTATATGAATAGACCGTGTAATTTATTAGAAATAAATGAAACTATAATCTTAATCAAATAAGCTCTTTAATCAAAATGTATCGGAATATTAGTCCGCGTTGCTTACAATCATCGGTTTAGCTATTTTAAAATCCAAATACACAATTTCATTCCTAGTAAAAGTTGGACGCTATTTTTAATATACCGAACTTTCGAGAAAAAAAACTACTCGCATGCAATTTGGAGAAAAAGTGTTTTTATAATTGCCAACATATTTGTGTCTGAAACTCAGTTTCATGCATACGTACGCATGCATGCATCCTTAAATTTCATGCACGGGTTTAGTGAAAATCCTCTAAATTGCTTTAAATCACTATACAGTACATGAATTATTCAAGTATTTTTTTAGTGTATGTTTGATTCCGTAAATGTCTCATATCTCATCTGACCGAAGGGTAAAGGAGAGACAGGCTAAAAGGCATCGATCAAGAATTTCCCTCAGCAGCTGCGGACATGGAATTTACGAGCACCTCCCGCAACATAACAGGGCTAATCCCGTGGGGTGGCATTGGCTCGTCGATGATGATCGTCAGACGAGTTTATCGGTGGCAGCATCGAAGCCGTAGCTTGTCCGGTACAAGCGCTGTATCCCATACACTCGTCTCCCTATAGCTATGTATGTAAAGACACGGAGCATTTGGCTATCCCTTTTCCGCGATGCCAACGCCTCGGAAAGCGCCGAAGCACCCGCGGGCTCGAAGCAACAGTTGGCGGAGTGGGGGGGGGCGCTTCTGTTGTTGCCGCTAGAGGTGCAGGCTGCACCAGTGCTTGAGCAGTGCAGAGGACGCTCGCGAGTGAGACAGAAGACAGATTAGCTGTACGAGCATAAGCGCCGTTGTCGCTCTCATCCGACGGACATGCGTAAGATCCGACGATATAGTCCAACGAGGGAACGTAGCTTCATTGAAACGACGTCCGACGACGGGCGCGCGCGCGCTTCGATACTGTCAGATTTTCACGTCGACCACTAAATAAATAAAATTAAGAAATATAAATAAATAAATTTTAAACATATATATCATAAATAAGGAAAATTTTCAAAGACTGAATAATCACTGAGACTATTAACGTTTTTTACGCAAAAGTAGACAAGAAATATTTTCAATTATCCATTATTTATAACGGAAATTAAATTATCATGCAAATAATTTATAGACTCAAGTACATATTTTAAACTATTAAAAAATATTGAAAATCCTGCATCGCGATTCGTTTCACAGTGCGGAAACAAAACTCATTCCATCCATCAAAAGACTGCTATTCGCCTTGTTTCGCAATTGTATCTGTATAGTATATGTATATATATATATATATATTGGTCGAGGTTCGGATTTCCGGATTCACGCGAATTCCGCAGAGTGAAGAGAAGATTTGTCGAGCTATTGAGATGACAAACTAGTACGTGCTTCTTTCTCTCTTGGGTTCTGTTTGTGCAAACATCCGTCCTGCGACGAATCATACGAACCGACTAACTCTTGAGGGAATTTGCTTGGATTTTACGGATTGCGGTTTACCGCGAGGTCACGTAAGACTGTGATGTGCCATCTGACAGTGTGGGAAGATAAAAAAATAACTAAAGATAATAACGGAAACCGAAAAACGAGTCACTGAGTAAACGAAGTGAAAATTTCTTCGTTGGACTTTAAAATCCAATTTTAGACTCTAAAGTCCAATGTGTCAATAACTCTAAGAAAAACAACGATACAATACCTAAACAATGTTTCTGTGGTGGAGAACAAGTATGACAGTTTTTGGTAGTCAATTAATTCAATTCCAGAAAAAAAAATTACAATTGTCGGAATTAACGCAAACTCAAATATTGCCAAATATTGCGTTAAATAAATTCCCAAAAAGACTTTTTTCAATCAGTTTCTTTAAATCCATTTGTTGTAAACAAAAATAATATACGTGGGGAAAAAAAACCTGCGTTGATTACGTCTTCGAAAGCTATAAAAGTGAAGAACTGAGAATTGTGCAACGATAAAAATAACGAAAAATTCCCAAAACTGACAAAAAACGTGGTTTCCAATGATTTTTCAATATAAATAATTTTCGTGTGCTTGAAAACACTCGAAAGCGAAAGAAAAAACTATCGTTTTCGAAAAAATCGATGAGCCAATTGAAATTTTCGAAATTTGTATACATCAAAGTGTTGCCAAAAATTCCTCTAAATGAACTCCAAAAAAAGACTTTACTCTACCAAAATACGTTTTACATGTGGTGTGATATCGAAAGAAGAAGAAAAATGTCTCTGGTTAAAAAGTGCTTGGATTACATCTACAGGGACTTAACTGTGAAGAACTAAAATTCTGCAATGATATAAATAGCCAGAAATGTCGGAATCCGAAACAAGTGGTTCCGAGTGACTTTCAAATAAAAATTATTTCCTCCGACAAAAAATCCACGGGAAAGTGGAAAAAAACTGCCGCGTCCAAAAGTTCCGGGGTGATGAAAATATAGCCACTCTCTAAATAAATCCAAAGGATCGTTTTTAATGGATTAATGCCATTGTTGGTTTGTTCGAAACAAAACAAAGACTCAATTGCCGTGCAACTGAGTGCATAAAACTCGAAGTTGTTATTTCCAGGCGCTGGAGTGCTTTACCGTTATTATGTTTCGGTGGACAAGGGGATAAAAGAGAAAAAGAAAAATAGAAACAACAGCAGAGAGTTGTGGGTGAAGGATAGCCAAGGGCTTTTCTTAGAATGTCAAACGAAGAAGGTGTATCTTTGGATATTCTTCTTATTCAGGATTCCGAAGAGTTCCTCGACCACTCGAGGCAGTAAAATGAAACGAGATTGTCTCGTCTACCTTCGATACGCGTATAAAACGATAAATGAGCGTCGAGTCTTATTTTGCTTACGTACACCGTAAGCATTGTACCCAACTATAAATACACTTCATACATAATCTGTTACACACATACTTCGTATACAGATATATACACAATTTTTCAATAGTGAAGATTCTGTATCGGTCGTAAAGCGAGTTCATATCTCGAATGCGCGATTTGTAGAGCGAATATCTTGGAGGTGTACTGGAATTGGAAAAAAAAAAAGAAATCTCGTCCGGATAATTATGACTACTGTGGAAATTTCTTCTTTGTGTTCTTGTCAGATATCGTCTTTATTATCATGGCGATAAACACTCGGCCCGACGTCGATCGAACCCAACTCTTCAAGTGCTTCCTTGGCTCACCTCTGTGTACCTATTGACTTAATATCGACAGTCGAGTTTTAGCTGTACTTCACTTTGAAGTGCCTCTGCAATCACACTAGACTGGAATTATATGTGTGTAAACGTGGATCTCACGCGGTAATAAATCGGTGTAAGCTGAGCCTCTCCTCCTCTCGCCATTGGAAGCATTGACTTCCGGTCCGCGTATCAAATTCGAACAGCCGATATTTCACTTCTGGATCAGCGGCTAAAATTCATTGACCAAGTGTTGATTTAACGATTTTTTCCAAGAATTGTTCGTGCAGAAGTCGGAGAATTCAAGCAGTTGTTCCGCTTTTTCAGTGAATGGTGAGTACTTGGAATTCTTTTCATACTCTTTATTTGATATTTTTTTAAGTTCATTTTAACAAACGATTCATTCGAAATAAATGTTTAAACATTAAAACTAATTTGACACAAGTTTTTGAAAATTCATCCGTGCCAATTTAAACTAATAGTATTAGTTGAAATTACAATTTATCACCAGACTATTATCTAATACCATAAACTTGAAAAATTGTTGCTATTAAATATGTAATATTGATGTTCAATAAAATGTGCAAAACATATAATCAATATGAAATTCGCTACAATATTCATTTATGCTGTGATTCTACATTCAAACTAGACATTCAAAATAACTTGTAATAAAAGTTGGCATAATTTTTTATTGTCATTTGATATTCATGGTGAAAGTTCGAGAAAAGTAAAAAACGCTAGTTCCGGGGAATTCATAAAAAGTGGAGGTAAAATCTAAGCTAGAGCAGTCACGCTTTTCTTTGAAAAGAAAAACAGAAAAGGTCTGAAGTTTAAATTTCTGCAAAACATGTTGAAAAAAAATACTAATTAAAGATGGGCCGTTGTTTTTCTTGTGTGCTGAATTAGAGCTTGATTGGTTTCCACGGTCCGTGAGGTGATTTAAATTTCAAATTTTACGTACACAGACATACATGTTTTAGACCATTCCGAGTACACGGAGATGAAAATCTCGAAAAAGATTTTAAATGATAACAAAGTTTCGTAGATGAGCAAAAAAAACGCGAACAAACGAAAGAGTCGTTTTCATTAAGATGTAGGGGATTATTAATACTTAATTAGCGTTGATGAATTTTCACCTCTCATTAGCGAGCACGTTGTACTCGATAGTTTTCTTGTTCTAAGAAGAATAGGTTAGATCTATCGATATGCAGAGCCATATGAGAATAATGAGCGTAGCATAAATAAGCCAGCATAAATGGTATTCGTAGCACAATGGAGTCTATATTGGCTTGTACGGGTTCAGTGTAGAACATTCCTAGTACGGTTATATCCTCGCTGGGTTTGCTCTCGGTTTGATTTACTCTGAGCTCCTAACGGCTGCTGAACGCGGCAAGCTCTTCCGACGTTAATCGTATTTGCTTGGCAACCTGACATATAGGTTACAGGAATACCGAACTGGCGGTTCCCTCTCAACGAACAGCACGTTGCGTAGCCACATCGACGTTCCACCGAAATCCCCCTTCGCAGCTCGAAAACAAAGCGGATTCGGCGCTTATTGATTAGCTCGCTTCATAACAGCCAAATTTTTCTCATTCCCGCGATAAACTAATTTCTTATTCATGCGCGCAAAGTTCGCGAAATTCGACCCCGGCTTTAAAAATATATCGAATTAACATACTCTTCGTTGAGGATATACAGAAACAAGATTTAGTAACATTAAACGAATTTAGTTTGAATTAACCGCG
Source organism: Tromatobia lineatoria (assembly GCA_949699805.1). NCBI lineage: Eukaryota > Metazoa > Arthropoda > Insecta > Hymenoptera > Ichneumonidae > Tromatobia > Tromatobia lineatoria. The sequence continues at coordinate 9,817,687 of OX453052.1, forward strand.
TCCGGAAAAAGAAATCTTTAGTTGATTCGACGAAAAAATTTGATCGTTAAGTGTGGCGGCTACTTGTCTACTTGAAATGGCATTATACTAAGAAAATAAAATTGTTATATTGATGAAGATTTTTGTTGACACAGATTAATAATTACAATAAATGAATAAGAAATGTAAAAATCTCTAATGAATTGTTGAAAAATATTTTTATTGCCAAGTATTGAATTAATTATATTATGTAAGGTGGTGTGGGTTAATCGGCTTATGGTGACCGAAAAATAAAACTCAAAAGTTTTCTTTAAACGTTTCGGCCCACATTTGGCTCCTCGTCATTTATTTAATATATTATCTAGTTTTCATTATTTTCGTTGATGAATGGTGAATTTGTGGATAGATTTTGTTGTTGCGGTTGTCTGATTTCCTGGTTATGTGCTATCTGTCGATTCATTTGATTTCGTTGGTTTTCAGTAATAATATAGATTAGTCCTCCATTTTCGTGCATAATTTTTTTTTTTAAAGCCTTTGATAAGCAAGGCGAAATCGATGAACGTATTTCCCCATAGGGTTAGATTTGTGATAGAGAAATAATAATAAGCCAGCAATATCCAAGATTGGATATTGCATCTGTATATTATTTATGCTTCAAGTGCGTGTCATGTAGAGTAAATGCTACCTGGTAATTACAGTGGAAAAATATAATTGAGAAAGGGGCAAGTGGCCGACCACAATTCGTCAAAGACACGCGCCCGGCTGCGTCTGTCAAAGTATCGCTGGTATAAAGCATCTCTCTTATTACCCTCTTCTTGGCAACGGCAACATAAAGATGCAATTTGCAACACCGCTACTACGAAGGGATTCCCGGGAAAGGTATTGAAGTAAAAGCAATTCTGTGAATAGCACAGAGGGCTTGGTTATTTCTAATTGGTTATTTTATTTTATGTTTGATAAAAAATTCCGAACCTTCCACCATTTATTAAAATCGGTTTAATCAGAAATTTGTTTGTTTATTTTTAGTTTCACATCACATGTCGAGTGTGAAAAAAGAATGTCTCCAAAGGAATCCAAACAAAATCGACTCCCAGATTTTGATGAAAACACATTTTTCGAGAGTTCTAGTTTCCAACAAACACATTCACTCAATTATGTCTGTCTGACTGGCATCTGCATGGCCGAAAACACTACAATGACTTTTGGCAATGTCGTTGTAAAAAGGTTATATCAAGGTTGCAAAATTATGAAAATCCCTGTCATAGAAACATGCTAAATTAATTGTCGAAAAAAAAAAAAAATTTTAATCAATATATTTTTTGCATTCCTATTGTTAACTTTTTCACCAAAACCTCTTGTTTTAAAAATATTAAGCTCTTCAATTAGCTCTTGAAAGATTGTTTGAAAGTCGAAAAAGATGGTCGAGTCAATTGAGATTTACGCACGGCCATAATTCGAGAAAATAATTCTGTAAACTGATTGACTAAATTAGCCACAACTTTTTAACGCTATCTTATCACGACGGCTTTAGTATCGCAACGCATCGATGATTGATATATAGTGCACTAAGATCGCGTGTGCTACGGCGCGAAAATTCATTTAAACACCTCTCGAGCCTAGTAATTCCTCTCAATACAACGCATACCGCGGTGACGTAGCTGCGGCTACGAGATGAATATCCGATCGAAATTTGTCACCGCTCTCGCACCAACGTCCCACCACCTCGTCGATACACCGACATTTACATGTTCACATGTCCGGCCCAACCGCATGTATCTTGGTCATTATCGAAAATCGATTATTTTCACAAAACAGCTCCGTACATACCGAATTAAAAGTTTTATTCAGTAATAATATTCCGGGACCTTCGAAATTAGCTGAATATTTCGCGATTGTTTTCTTGCTTAAGGAGATTCAAATTATTCTGCATCACTCGGACAAAATTATTTTAGTAATCCATCAACAAAACCATCAAACTGAAGTGCGGAGAAAATCGACAGCACTTAGGATGAATTTGTGTTAATTTCAATACTTTGATATTGATAGCGGAAATGATTCGTTTAACCGTATAAAAGCCTCACTTTGTCATGAGCGTTTTTCGCGGCACTACGTGATCATGACACAAAGATATGAGGTTTATCGGTAGCTCGTGTCCATACCCAAAATTGAGAGAGCTTCGTGACATAGTTTTAAACGTAATTTGGCCCAAGTAAGCGGGTAATATTGTTCAGGTTGCCGAATACTAAAAAAGTCTCTTCCGCTCGAATTATTCTGGAACATAAAATAAGAAAATTGATCATTGACTCAGATGGAATATGAAAATAAAGCAATATAACAAATGTGCAAATTTATAAATTCATTGGAAATAACATCATTTATTAAAATCTTGGAATTTTATTTAAATTTGTTAGACATGTTGAAACTTTGTTTTTCCGGTTATTATTTAAAATTCCGAGTATAAATTCTTCAATGACTATATGTTTCAATAATCATAATCTAACTGAAATCTGATGACCGTACAAATGATACTATACACACATTTTTAATTTAAAAAATAATATTAAAATTGATTAGATGTCATATCAATTACATTCATGAAATTTCATCTAACTTTTTCGAAAATGTTACAACTTAATATTTAGCGTCGCAATTGATGCAAATCTGTGATAAGTCGCACCTGTTGCTGTTGCAACGTGACGAGAATAAGAAAATCAACTTGACTTCTTGATATTACATAAATTCCTGCTTTTTTCTATAATAAATTTTTTCTCCATTGAACCGTTATAACGACCCACTTTTGATCCCACCTTATTTATTTATTTCGTAAACAATTAAAAATCAATAATTCACGTAGGTTAGCACAAATTATGTCTAACAAAAATTCAATTTAAAATAACAAAAAATTAACTAATGGATTTTCAGTAATTGCAGTATTTTTACATGTAATTATACAAAAAATGATGTTGATTTTTAATATTTTCGATAACGAGGCATAAAATAATATATATATTAGGATACGAGTGCGATGCGATTTTTTCCGACGAGTGTTGCAATCAAACGTGTTGAGAAAAAGAGAAAAGTTTCGTATACAATTTTATTTCACGAGTGCGAGAAGTAGGCACTTTTCCCACGGAGTTGCATACATTTATGTACTATTTTATCACTCAAGTCCCGGGAATAAATAATATATATTTTTATTATGCCTGGTGATGTGTTATAAAATAATAATTCGTATGTCTGGCAGGGATTTGTATTTTCAGTTACATTGCAGGATCTAAAAAGTTGAAGGTTTTCTCCACAGTGCGTGAAATTATATTTCCTTGGACGTTGAGCGGCATATTCGCTATCTGGAAGAGCACTAAGCTAATAAAATCCTTTCGTGTGGAGCTCCACCGCGTTACCTTGCCCGCAGCAGCATTTATCTTTGTCGGCTCGCTCGTATTTTACATCTCGATGAAAATCTCTCATGTCCACATAGCCGTCAAATTAGATATTGCGCTGCGTGCCACGATTTCAACGGTAGCTATGCAGTGCAGTCGGGTTCGCTTGTTGCACTGGAAAGTCCCAGACCTTGGCGCAGTGAGTGCTTATTTAGCTGCACTATATTGCACGAAGCTCATCAGACACCGCTCCTTCGACACACGCCAAAATTCCACCTGACTAATGTTTTCAATATTATCTCACTGCTTATACCTTCGGCCATTATCATTCATATTATTCATTGAATTCAGGCTCTTAAATTAATAGTATACATTTTTTTTTATCCGTACGATTAAACTTTTTATTCTCTTCTTTTTCCTTCCTCATAGAGGAAGCTTTGTTTTCGTGACATTTTTTTTTTTCGACATTTTTATATTAACATACTCAGAATCACCTAAAACGTCGAGAAAAGTGGTCTAGAAAATATGTCTGTACGTGTGTGTGTGTTCCAGACACCGAAAATTCAATTGTCCATAATCCTCACGAACGGCACAATCGATCGAGCTCAAATTTCGCACGCAACTAGAGTATTTACTCTTCTATAATTGACGTAATCTTTAATAAAATGTATCAATGTATACAGATTTTCTAGAATTCACAATTTTTCAATAAAATCTCGTGATCGCTCTAACTTTCGTAAAAGTTCACCAGTTTAGCTGAATATTTTTTTTTCATAAATAAAGGGACGTTAAATTATATTTAAATCGGTAAAGCGGTTCCGATTTTATAGAATTTTGAATCTTTCGAAAAACAATTTTATTTCTCTAAATCACGTCAAATCTCAACAAACGAACTGAAATGTTCTACAGTGGAAAAATACCATACAGCCCTGTTACGTACGAAATTTGGTCCATGCCATCTAAAATATGCCACAATATTTGGTATATCAGAAGCTCTTTATCAAACCTGACCTGATAAAGCTCTTTGAGGATTCATCAAACTATAATCCAAGCATTTAGAACTATTCGCGTCCATTTTCATGGTATTGAGAAAATGTGAGGGTTATTGGCACCGTCGAGAGTCAAGATATTCGAGATCGAAATGTACGGTCTAAAAACGAGGGACAAGAGTGTGCGGGGGGGGATAACGACGTAGAAACAGAATTCACGATGATGGAACGTAGTGGTTCTGATGTCCATCCGTTCATAGGAATAGTAGAAGTCTAGTGAGATAGGAAAGGTCCCCCCCCCCCCCCGCGCGCCCGCCGCCCGTCGTGCAAGTTCATTATTAATTTGGTCCGTCGCTGGTGAGAACGCGCCGCGCTTTAATTAACCGGACGTCCCTCCTGGAAAGGTCCTAGTGGATAACTAGCTCGAACCACTCATGGCGACATATTAGCTTCTCCGAGGTTGATGTTGGCTTTGAGTGATGCCGAGAAACTGAGAGGAAAAAAAAATTGGCCCTCAAATGACACAGCGGGGGGTTTCGTCACCTCGAGGAACCTCTAGGGGCAATCGATAGTTGTCTTTTTGCAAGCGTACGTACAACTTGTCATTTTTTTCATACCTCGGGGCCCCTTACATAGTCACGAAAGTACTTCTCCTGAAAATCCAGCTGTCATGTCGTACAATATTTCGAGGGTTCTGCGATAAAATTAATAATTTTTACTTGAATCTCTTGTCAGCATTAAAATTAACAACATTTATGAATTTTTTTTGGCTTTTTAATTGACCTTCTGATTATTAGTTAATAGAATTGGAATTTTTAAGGACTCGTCGTAAAAATACAATGATATCGTAAAATGATATCCAGCCCTTGGGGTTTTTCACGAAAATTCTAATCGAGCTCCAAGATGCTGTACGGCAATTTAAAATATGTTGAGTATCAATTTTTAGCAGATTTTTAAAGCTTACGAATCGAGAAGACAATTGTTTTGTCCTTCTTCATTGTTTCCCAAATATTTCGGAATAATATCGCGGGCTAACAAACAGAGCTATCGTAACGATCTATCGTGGCCATTCTTCTTGTTTCGAATTACCATTTGGAATAAACAATCAAAATTAAACAATAGTCGATCAAACGAAAAAATTATAGCCAGTACCTAATTTTCGTGATTTTTTCTCATTTCGGGTCAATAGTTACAGTTCCTAGTTTGGGTTGAAAACTAGAACCTCAATTTTTTTCATCTTCAGCCAACCAATCTCTTGTTCCTAGGCAAAATCGGTTTCACTACGAGAATGTATGATATATATATATAAGAGATTGCACCGAAAATTGGCCGGTTTATTAAAATTCCTGATAATCGGGGTTTGTTATTGTAACAAGTAGGGGAGGGATCCCAAAGAGCCTCGACAACCCACATAAATATCTTATGAAAGCAGCTTACATTATATTATGCAGAAGTTTCTTCGTTTGATGAACTAGCTCGGTAAAACTTCACTGCTCCTCAATTGCGGCTTAAAGCTGTAATTCCTACGCTTTGATAAAATCATTGAAAATACAGCGTTTGGACGTAGATGGAGAATGTAGACATTTTTTTTACTGGTAAAAAATTTTTTCACACCAGACAGTTTTGTCTAGTTGAACAAAAGTCGACAAGTGTCTCATAGCAGACAAAAAATAGCTTCTAAATATTTCATAGATACTTTTATAATTTTTCAGTGCCTCCGTCCTCTTGAGCACGATTTATCTTTATCTTAATAAAAATTATTGATAGCTGATTAAATGGCTGATAATTTGTCCACCCCAGCGAACTCATTAAACTAAATTTGGTATAAAAATTCCAATGATAATATTTTTCACTTGTTTTATGTTCCGATAGCCGCCGGAAAGAGAAATAATACTTTTAGGAGCTGGAGTTGAGGCATCACCTTTCGGAAAAACGATTTGTCAAACCCTTGGAAGCCAGAAAGGAGTATAAATATATCTTGACTGATATCCAGAGGATTTGCGGTAGCGTATGTGTCGGCACAGCTGGTCAGAGGATTGGTGAAGCCGCAACATCAGCGCGCACCCGTTCGGGGCTTCATCGTCGTGAGCTCGCTAGTCTTTCCACAGCAAGACTAGCCTATCATCGTTGAAGGGCTAGTAGTACATCGTTCGAACAGTCTCCCGGCAGCAGCAGCAGCAGCAAACCAATAATAGAGCTTCTTCAAACAGCTCGTCCATTGAATCCGACTGTGCCATCAACTTCCAAATAAATCTCTCTACCTCTTTCCACTATTTTTATCGCAAATATATTGCGCACAGTTCTATGAAAAATGCGGAGCTTTCGCAGAATTACAACCATTCCATTACTTCTAATTACTCTCAATTTCTTCATTTGTTTCATGAATAATGATATCTTGAGAAATTTAAAAAATTCAATGTTGCGAAAACTGAAGCAATACTTCTTTGTCAACGAATAATCCAGTATTGTTTCTTATGAAATTTCGCGTCTAATCTATAGGATTTTTTTTTTAATTCGATACTTATACATTTTTTTATCAATTTAGACAAATTTTTTTTCAATTCTTGTTTCAGTTTTTAAAGAGCTGCGTGAAATATTGACAAAGATTGAAAAAACATATAACTAATGAAATAAATAACTATCGAAAAATACGCATTTCCCATATTCAACAAGTATTTTCCTCGTGATCTTGTGAATTAAACTGGATTACTGAATTGATGGGGTCTTGTGCCATTTTAAGTGAACTCTACTAAATAAATAATAGCTAATATGAAGCTCTTCGTACAATAAAGAAATTCCGAGCAGCTTTTAATTATACTCCCTTTGCCGTGATCAACAACAAAAAGTTGGCAAACATTTTTTCCCCTTTTTAGCGAGCCAAGTTTGTTCGGAATATACTGAGATTATAATTTCTCTCGGGCACGAATTATACATAGTACCGACAGTTCCAACATAATCCAAAGCCAGAGAGCTTCGGTGTTTGCCCATTTACCCATTAGGATACCCAGGAGTTCAGTCAGATGGTCTTGCGAACTTTATAACCTTTTAACTTCTGGTCTCTGTACACGATGGAAATAATTTTGTACGTGTGTACTGTGAGCTTTTCCAACCAACAACTGTCCAATTTTTCAAAAGTTTTTGTTGTTTTACAACACTGAATATTTAAAGCCTTACAAAATGTTTTGCCTATTGTACAAATCTGTATTAGATATACATCAATAGAAAACCCTTCAACACTCTAAATACTTAAAAGTTTATATAAACGAAAAACTAAAATTCAATTACCATCTACAAATATGGAAATTCAAAATGAGAGCAGTGCACTTTGAAAGCGACATCTTCAAAAACCGGAATACTCACATTTTCCTCATTTATAATTATTTATTCATTTATTTTGCCAAATTAACCCTCTTACATATATTTGTATAATAATTTTCTAGCTTTATTCAATTTGCACTAGTTCGTCACATTTATCATATATTAATTAATTACATTTAAAAATTGGTTTATCACAGGAGGTCTTAACACTATATCACTGTTGTGCGTTTCGATCTAAAGAATCACCCGCATTCGACGCGAATTCTCGATGTAAATAATCATAATTCATATCACGTTCATCATCATTATCATTGTCAATTGGGTACCGATTACTTTTTTTATCAACCTCTAAACAATTAATACAAGTTATCGATTCATTTTCCCTTAGAGGTGAATCAGTAGTTTATTGACATCAGTGACATTTTCTGTGTTAAACAGATTATTTAGATGGCATAATTGATTAGGAAAACTTTTAGACGATTCCATTTCTGACTCTGTATTAGAGTTTCTTGTCGTTTGAGTTATTTGTTTCTGAATAAGATCGTAAACAATAATTTCTTCATCTTGTCGAACGACAGATAGGGTTTTAACGACGGTGTTATCGTGTTTTATAATTATTTTCGGGATAGGTTGGCCCACTTTGATGAAATTAATTTGGGATGATTGATTTTGCCACAAGTTTATTTCTGAAAGTTGGAAAAAACCTATTTTCGCCACAATAAGGAAACTATAATGGATTTCCAATCGTCTTTCCGGAAACGTACCTTTTGTGTTCCATCTTTTTCCATCACTTTCTCTTCTTTTCCGACACACCTTTTTCATCTTCAGAGGCTTAAAGGAGCTTACTCACGCTCATTGATTCTGCGAACGCAAAGAATACCCTCGGCTCGAACGTTTTATTATTCTCAGAATTTTCCAATTATCACTCTCGTGTTCAACTTGAATACGAATTCATGGCTTTTATTTTTCATTAACATCAAGCTATAAATTCCCGAGTGATGTTGATTTTCTTAAAATTTTTCAAGATTTTCCATTTTTTTTTAAATCAACAAAAACTTGTAATTAGAAATTGGTTGAAAACCAATGATTTCAAAAATGTTTTGTTCAATTGTCGAATTCATTTTATATGAAAACTGAATAAAATTTCCTAAAAGATTCCAAATGGATATTCCAACTAATTTATTAATAACAGCATTATAAATGAAAATTAAAAGGAACTTTTGTAATATATCAATGAACTTGATTTATTTATGTTTTTTGACCCCAAAGTGCCCAAGTTAAAATCGGATAAAACTTTCGGCGGAAATTTATTTGTAATGCGCTCTAAAAGTCACGGAGTGACTCGTAAATCTTAACAACTCGCTGCTCCTCGACCAGAAAGTTTTCACACCTCAATTTCCCATTCAAGTCGAGAAGCTCCATGAAAATGCTCGAGTGCCTTGCGAGCTGGTTTAGAAACTTTAAACAAGATGTCGTGCAACGCCGAACAATATACCCAAACGAAACTGAGGTGCAATAATATTTTTATTGCAAAATATTTCGAGTACACGGTGAAAAATGATTCAATTAAATCAAACCGCTATTTGACTTGGCAACTTCCTTTGTTAATTTTACCAACCAAAATTATCAATTTACAGAATTAATAAAGAATATTTAAAACAAAGAAACAAAAGGTCCCAAAATATCTTTATTTATTTACTAAAAATCATTGAAATGTAATGGCAACCAAATGTTGTGCATTTAGCGAATAAAATTTAAAAATCCAGCATACGAGGTGGCAAATTTTATTCAACTATAACAATTATCAAATTATACGTGAATATTTTAAAAAAAAAAATGTTTTCTTCATACTTCATAAATAACAACCTAAGAACCTAAATTTTCTTTATTTGTTTATGTAAGAATTGTTAAATTATAAACACCGGAAAAATGTTTTCATTTAAAACGGATTCCCGAACGAAAAATCCAAAATTCGAAGGACTACATTAAATCCATTTATAAATATTATTGAATTATCCATGAACATTCATTTATGTGAACAGTAAAATAGTTGATTTTACATTTTTAGTTAAGCTAATGATTGAAAAAAAAAAAAAAAAAAAAAAAATTAAATATAGGACGATAATTTTCAGTTTTGATTCTGTTGTTAATTTTTTGTCAAGATAAGCAATTTGTAATTCAAGGATCTTGTGACTGATTAGTAGCCATCCGCTGGAAGTATAGATATATGCGCTTTTACCTTAATTGTTTGATCAGTTAGGGCGCGTTCGTTAATGCCAGCCAACACGCTACCTTTTCCCAGTAAATAACTCGAGAGTTGAGAATCGATCAGTTTCATGGCTTCTGTAGGGTCAATGCTGTCATTTTCCAGCCTCGGTGCACCGACATTCATGTGCACAGCTAGTTCTCTCAGTAGATGTCTCGTTAATCTTCCCAGCAGCCATTGCAGTGTACAGCTAAGCCGCTGAAATAGACCATTATATATGTATATAGATATACGGAAATCGTACTACTACGAGGATACAGATGTATTCAACTGGTGAAGTCAAATCGATGTCAATAATCAGGTAACAAAACAGGGTAAATATTTATCTTCAATAATAATAATAATAATAACAAAACCAATCTTTTCTATTAACTCTCCACCGTTAAGAAATTTACTTGAAATTCGATGTACATGTACTCGAAGTTTTTATGTATAAATTTTATACTCAATTTACTATATACAAGTATTTATAATTATTTGGTAGAGTAATTCTAGCAACTCGCTTTAAGAAACTTTTAAACTTGCTCTAATTTCAGTGCAAAAGTATCTTAATCTTACATCACAATCGTACATTTAATGTAATTGACGGGGTTATGCGTAAAAACTTCTACGCCTTTTTGACAATCTAAATGCAAGAAAAATTTAACAACTTTATATGAATTCGGGATCCTGTGCATTGAATGTAGTTTGTGATTACATTTACCAATCATCCGAAATTTATTATCTTTTTTCGATTCTTCAAATCGACTATTGTTTTGAATATTTCTTTGACAATTATTGTCCAGCACTTTTACATATCAATAGCTTAACGTCGTTCTGGATGTAGAAAATTCATGTCTAAGGTACTTTTCAATCTTTCTACGTGGCTAGAATGAGCGGAAAATGACTGGTCCATAATAACGTGTAGTTTATTAAATAGACGAAAAAAAATGCAACAAGATCGAGACAAGATTTAATCTCGACTTCAAATTCAAGAATGAGAATGAATGTCGCTATCTTTTCGATATCGACCTTTTCTCGTTGAGTTGACGATCGAATTCGTGAAGTGAGTTTCGAGATTTCTCTTGTCTCGTTTTGTATCGCATATCCGCATCACTAGGTTGTGGTTGTGGAATAAGTCAAAAGCCTTCTTCAAAGGTGGTTAAAAATGTGTTTAAAAAATCTATAAAAAAAATATGGTACGTGTTCTTCGACAAGTACTTTTGTATAAAAAAATTCTGAATTGATCTGAGATTCCTCGGAATAGCCCATATATTTTTCAGTGCGTTCCGTTGTGGAAAGGAAATTTAATCGTCAAGGACCTGGGTCATGAAAATACCTCCAAGACCTCTGAGCTTTCCGATTGATCGACGATGATAATCATCCGAGAGAACTAATAAACTTATGTGGGCGAGGTGAAAAACCCCCTCCCCCGAACCCGGGAAGAGGGTTGACGCTGGGCTATGGCCGTCGTCGTCGAGCCGACTAAAGGAGCTCCGGCAACGACCGTCGGAGAACACGAAGGGCAAGGGTGACACCGACCTCATTGACCTGCTAATACCGAGCTAATGAAATGACAAACAGGGGAGTGTCGTTGTCACCATCGTGGTTCGCCCCTCTAGATGCTCTCGGGCCAGTGGTGAACTTGCCCTATCGTGATTCCGATAAAAGTTCTATCCAATTATTGCTCGCGAGTATCCATACGTTCCTTTCTTTTAGTATCCTCAACCGACTGCACTGTGTCTATATATCGCGGTCACTTGGCCGGGTCATACCTACCGACTGGCACGTCATCAAGCTTATTCTCGCTATATTTATATATAATTATCTGCATTTTTAGGGAACATCAACTGGGTGATAAAGTTCGTTGACCGCATAATTGTAGATTTTTCTTGTTGTATGTTACTGAGCATGCTGTTGGCTCACATCAGATTTGAATTTAAGGTCAGTTTTAGAAAGAACAAGGGGTAACCTAGTGGCAATTTGGCACCTAATAATTCGGCTCTGTAGGGTATGTAGAATTTTTAGCAGGGCTGGTTGTTATTGCAGCAATTGTTAACTTACCGGGTTCCATTTCAACTGTTGATGTGGCATCATTAAGGACGCCTGACATCTTTTTCTGAAAACTTATATACCGCGAAAGCTCGACAAGCCCTCAAGGCACCTTATCCCTAAAGTTCTACTGTCTTTCGGGGGGCTCTCGACTCGTCAGGACTATCTATCTCTTGGAGGACGCCATATCGCTCGGGTGCTCAAAGTCCACAGGGCGGCGCCAACTACAATCTGCCCAACACCTCCTCTCCCGGGACTCCTTATCTTTTTAGAACCATACTACTATTGCCCTATCTCTCGGGACCTCATACTGAATTGATGAACCCTTACTACTCGGCGATCATACCGAACAGCATGCTTTTCGCTATAGAAAGCAAAAATATTGGAGAAAAGTGGGCTTGCTGGGAAGGAATAAAGGATTCTCAAGTGTGCAGAGCCTGATGAAAAAAATGCCCATTCCACCGAGTTACACCGAGGAAGACTCCCGATTCAACTCGCTGTGTAACTCCCGCTTTACCAGAGTTAGACAATATTAATGGACCCCATTGTTCCTCGGAAAATGTAACCTCACCAAACTACTGTACTATCCTTCGAAAGCTTCCACTACCTCTCAGGGCCCGCACGAGACTCTCATTTCTCGGGACGCCTTATCCCTCTAGCCGGCAACCTATTTTTTTCGGGAATTCCACGTGCAGAATTATTTGGTGCGAGAACGCTAATGAAAGGAAAACTCCCGACCCCCCACTATTTTACGGGAAACCTACTCTCCTTCGGGACACCGTATATCTATGACGGATGAGGGTTGCCTCTCTTGTATTCCTAAATATACACTCCGAATAAAAGTTTCGAGATAATAATTACATGATAAACATTAATTAAACAAAACAATGGAGGCTTGCGACCTCGTATATAGTATAAAATGTACGTGTAGGCGGATCTTTTAGAAATTCATTCATCTACATAAAAACAAAAGACATCCATGGATGAAATTCTAGCATTTGAGTTCGTATCCTGTATCTCCTCGAAATGTCATGGTCTATAAAAAAAAATCATAATTCAAAGGTCACCCACGCGGCTTCAAATTTTTCCTCCTTTTTCTAACACAATAAATAAGAACGAATCCTACAATATCCTGTCCAACGTTCGAACATGCCCGGGGGATACACGTGTGCCGCAGTAGAAAAGAAAGTTTTTCTTTACCAATGCATCACTACGGAAAACTCATACTGCAAATAAAGAATAAATATACACTGGGAAACAGCAAAACATTATCAATATCATAATCATTGTTACATCTTTATATTTATTATAAAAAAGTCTTCAACATTTTTGTGAATAATGATATTAATATGTGAACATATAAATATCCGATAGGTCTCGTGGCAAGGAAGAGAAGCAGTAATCGTTCGCTCCTGCCTCGATAAATCAATCACCTCATCGTTTCTTTTTACCTGTGTATATATACATATGTCAATATATAACTACAAGACATGATATCGCTTCGTGACCTAACGCAGAGAGCTCTCGTTAGCTAAACAATTTATCGCATGAACGCCAAACTTCCCACTCGATTACGCGGCAATCATAATTAAACCTGGCGCAGCAGGAGCATCAACTGCTTTAACCACAACGGCGGGAAAATTGCTAATGGAAAAGTCGACGAGCCATCTTCCGGGTTCTTCACACCGGAAATATAATTTGGAACTTCCAATTGACCAACGGGCTTGAAGTATTCCGTTTTTTATCGTGTCAAATATCAATGTTGTTTATTGGTTGTTAAAAATAAGGACATTTTATACAAGGACAATAGACTTTGTGTAATCTACGTATCTTTCTTTTATTATTTAATTATTAAGGAGTAATGAGATTAACCGAGCCGAAAAAATATTTAGATTATGATTAAAGTACTGAATTGATTTTTTATTTAAAAAATTTTCAGCACAGACAATGCTTTTATTAACGCGAAAGTGTTATTTCGAGGAATCTCAATATACGAATAGCGAAAAAAGATAACTATATTTTTGCACTACCCCTTAAAGGTACTTTTAAGCCCATTCGATAAAGCTAATGCGAGGAATGGTTTATTCTAATTAATAATATCTACATGGAATGAAATAAACCCGACCTTCGACCCCAACAACAAGAGATATTTCTCTTGGTATGCAAATCTTTAAACCCCTTTTAAAGCCACTGTTAAGGAAATGCAGATCTTGGCCAACAAGCCTCTTAGCGAATTCGGATCAACACAAGCCGGCCGAGGCGCTTTCATATCGACGCACACAAATATCAAATGAAAACAATGTTTAACATTGACAAATAAATGAAATATTGGCACTTGAAAAATGTACAATACTCAACTTTTTCATCCAATTAATAATCTTTTATACATATTGAATTCAAAAAGTAAAATTTCTATAACGTTTTACTCGCATCTGGAAAATAAAAAACAACATAAGATAGCTCATATTGAAATTTCGTTTTTAAAAAATGGACACTTCTTTTTTTCGATAGCTTAGTTGTTTAATTGTGTATAATTGACGTCGAGTCGCTATCGCGACTCTTAATATGCAAATAATAAGACACTAGTTTTCAATTTTGTTGCAGAACTTGAAGAAGGATTAAGCAGACCTCAAAGGTGATCTTAGCTGCGAACTTGAAAAACTGAAGTCGTAAATAAAGGATACCTAATTTTCTGTCATCATGTCCGATCAAGTGAGTAAAATTGCTAAAAATAAGGACGTTACAGAAATCAGTGATATTTGTTCATGCATATGAGGTTATTTGACAAACTTTTGACTTACGTGTAACTCGACAGTTGAATGCGATCATAATTTACACGGAATAACTTACGCGAGTATTAAGCATTTTTTAGGATATACGAAGCATAAATGTTTAGAAACAAATGCAATTTTATACTGCACCAAAAAACTGTTTTATTCTAGTTCAAATGATGTGATGACATGACTTTCGCGTTATTTCGTACGAGTGGTGCATTAATATACACCTTTGGAAAAACAATCTGCCTTTACATGGAACTATGGAAATGCCTTCCTCATTATTCTTGGGTGTTTTTTACGGCGTAACTTCTATGCGGAAGTATGTTTATCGATTTCAAGTGGAAGCTTTGTAAAAAAAAAAAGAAAAATATTGAGTAAGCATTTTGCAAAGTTTAAGTTTGCAGCTTTACTCTGTATTAAAGTTGTATTGCTGAATCATTGAATCATATAAAAAATTGTGTCGAATCTGTTTGGAAAAATGGCGAACGTCCGCGGCCCGGAGTTTACCATACAAGACACATCACACTGGATTGCCTGCGCTCCCTTATTTTTTGGAATTTATTCTGGTAGTACAAGGAAAGCGGAATTCCGATATATCGCCAAGGGGACTATCGGTTTTCCTCAGAGCTTTCTCCATTCGGTGCATGTGTCTCGGGATGAAGTGAGTCTCGGCGGTTGCATCAGGTGGGCGGTTGCCTTTAGCTCGACTAACCGAGGCGTATATACCTCTGGGACCTCATGTCTATTCGCGTAGGCTTGCATTATCAATGAATGGAGGTGTACGGTGTACGGTGTACGGTAAGCTTCTGAAAAATCACCACGTGGAATCATAATATATGCACAACTTTTAAGTAAAACGGATTTTGGATAATAATAATGATAATAATACCTCTATATTGTTACGAATATTGAGACTCGGCGTCGAGTCGGAACCGGAAAAACACGAGGCCCGAGTAGAGTTTTTAGCCTGACTTGGAATAATCACAAAACCCGCAGTAGTTTCGAAAGAAACTCATTATTCATTGAGCTTAAGTGAGGGCTTAAGAGGGGGTTGCGCACAGGGCCTTAAATCATCGAGAGCCCTCAGATATTATTCTAAGGGCTTGCCCTAAACGAAATCTCGAGACACCACTTAGGGGTTTTCAGAATGTTTAGCGATTTGGAAGGATCCTTAGGAGACTAAGAATAAAAAAGGGCCCCGGGAAGGAAAAAATATCATGGTCTGCAGAAGGATTTTCGATAGAAAAATAATAGTCGGGACCTGAGGGAAATGGGCCTTAGAATTTTCTTTATTTTATTATTAATTTTTTTATCGTACATTCATTGACCCGTCATCGATATAATAATAATAGCTATGAATTACCTGTGAGCAGGCATCAGATTAATCGACGCAGACCCTCTTAAATTAAGTCAACTAAGCGGTCTAATGAAGGGTGCGAAAAGCCAAGGGGTTCTTTCCGCCTACGGCATCCGACCCCTTAAACCATTGAGTGTTATTGCAAAATCAATTGGAGTACGTGCATATTCGTTTACTGAGAAACTCTCGTCTTTGCGCTGCTGATGCTTCTACGGGCTCATCAACTGTGAAAGACGATTCCGCATGCACTGACCCGTAATAAGTTGCTCATGCGTCCTCATCCCTCTTATCGGTTAGACGTGACACTATTACTTTGAATTCCATCTTCACATTATCATTTTTCATGCCTCCCTTATGACAGACGAATTAACGTCATATTGACGTTAAGCGTACGAAAATACTCACAACTAAAACTATGGTACGAAACATAGAAAAAAAAAAAAATCGTACGCAAAGTATTAAAAGTGTAACCATTCTATAAGAAACAATCACTTTGAAACAACTAATTCTAGGCTGAAAAATCGTAAAAAAAATATATCTTAGAAAAATATTAACCCGGATCCTATTAGCCAGGTAGGTGTTCAACAGATAAGGATGTTTTTTGTTTTTCAAAAAAACTTATTTCAAGTACTTTTGTTTATAGAGATTATTTCTAAAATTAAACGGGGCTTGAGTCAAAAATTTATAAACTTTATGATACAACAATAAGATTGATATTATATCAGTTTTACTAAAATATTTATTTTCTTTTAATAGAGCATGACAAAGTGAAAACATTTTATAACGGAACTACGACATATCATGTAAGAGGGTATAACAGGGTGCGACTCTACTGACGAATGCAATTTCTGATACCATTCAAGATGCGAAATTTCTCGGGTAGCATGAAACGCTCTTGAATCAAGTTAAGGTGCCACCTGCCAAGTGCGAAAGCCTCTTAGGCGTGCAACTATTTACAAAAAGTTTTTAATGCATTTTACCACCTTCTGAGACTGATCGAATTTTCTTCCGCGAAGCTGGTGCAGCTCCGACAATATTTCTCAGGTATATTGAGTCTTTCATAACTTCACAAATTCTAGTTATTTCTAGATACTTGAAGAAAAAAAATTCCAATGATAATAAATATAAAATAAAATTGCAGACATATGGAATATTGTTGTCGGAGAGTATATCAATATTAGATCTATAACAAGCATGAAAAAAAATTACATTTTTTCTCGAATTTTCATACTGGATAATGAAGATGATTATAATTGGAACTTGAATAGAATTGAAAAAAAATCGTTAGGCTAATTGGAATGGAGTTCATATGATAAATTATATAAAATAAAATCCGGTCTCAGACGTACGGATAATCTTCGTTGGAGAATAAATGTATATTAGATCGTCATATAGAAGAAGAGTTAACATTTTTTATTTTATCTTATTTCACGGGATAATGATACTAATAAAATCGTGAATTGCGCCGATAAAATTTATCATTCTCCTGGTCTTCGAAAAGGGATCTGCAGTGCAAAAATGAGCAGGTGTTAGCTTCATCGAGAAATTGAGTGGCTAAGATGAAAGCGTGAGAGGAAAATTTGAGGGTTCGCCAGAAAGCCGCAATAACGTCCCTTTGACACTCACGCTACAACAAGGAAAATTGAACCTCTTGCGCGCACGGTATTCATTAACGGCCACCCTTTACTTTTTTTTTAACTACACTGGCTGGTTAAAGTGGGTTCAACAAAAATAGTCCTCACAGATGTCCTTGAAATTATACCATTTTTGAAGCTGTAAATAGACTCGAACAGCACAGTTGGAGGCTTGTTGCTAATACCTATACATAAGCTTTTACCTTTTACTGCGGTCTGCACTACGTCCCTTAATCTTATTTCTCAACATCCAGAACTCCAGATGCCGCTGTGAAATTGAATGAATTTACTAGATGCATCTGTTCTGATTAAATTCTGTTGCGAACAATCCATTGTTTATTACCTTCTGTTGAATTATTACCCGATTATTAAATCGGGTCAATATCATAAACGTTCGAAAGAAAATTAGGAAGCAAGGTTATATCGATTTTACCCCATAGCCATTCGACCTTTTGGAGAATATTTATTAAAATTATTTCAAGTAGGTATATTTTCGCCCAAAATTCTAATCTTCTTCTGTGTAGCGAAGAAAAGAATATTAAATTATTAGATTTTATGTTAAAATTAACTGAACTGATTACGCTCTCGTTTATCCGGTTTATCGACATTAGCAATAAGTATGTACCAATCTAACTTTGTATGATGCGTCTTTTCTATAGTAACATGCCGAATACCATATAATGTATCTCCGTAGACATAGATTGCGTCGCTTTATCACCCTGTGTGACTTTTCTAAAATAAGATTGGATTGAGAACAAATGTTTTTTTTCCCCCCCCCTCAAATAGTTTTTATTCTCAACATCTTTGATTTCTGTTTGCAGGATGATGAGGAGTTCAACAGCCCTAAGCTCCAGGATAGAATACTATTGCTACAGGAAGAGCTTTGTCACGACGGTTTGATTTTAACTCCCGGTAAGTTTTTTCTCAATTTGTTTGTCGAAAAAAAAATTTCGACATTTTCATGTCAGGACACTCGAAATGTGAATTATAAATATATAATTCACATTTATTTATGAATATATAATAATATTAAATATATAATAATTAAAAATACATCAATATATAGTTTTTCGATATAACGGCTGGAAAGCGGCAAATTATACGTAACCTTCGGATCTAGCTAGTTTTCTCGCCGAGATTTTGTAGAGTAAGTAGGGTAACTTGTCGTTTTTTAGCCGGTGCCGAGTTTGAACTTCCAAACGGTTGTCATTTACTATGTTGTCTGGGGTTTTTTTTTCCAAACTATTTTAGACGTCTTTAACTATATCTTTCTCTCGTGGATTGCGGGGATTTTTTCTAGAGATTATTAAAGCAGTGTTATAGAATACTGTATAAAATGTCATAATATTATTGGCATTGATCTTTTAAAATATGACCTTAAAAAAAATTGTTCCCCTTTTTTGAGTGACTCGTCCCCTTTAATATGAATGCACAACGTTTATGTTATTGCAGCATAAATTGCTAGAGGCTGCACTACTGTGCAGATTACGCGAAGATGCATTATGCTTCCATTGATTAGGAAGCAATCCCATTAAAGATGCTGCGGTAGATGTTGCGTACCTTTGCCTCAGGCCTGACTGGATGCTTATCATGTGCTTAAGGCGACTGAGACATCGAGAATGCATGAATATTTAATCGGGTTACAATCGTAAATACGAAATACCGGTCCTTCATTCCCAGAAGACACGCGGTTCCGGGAATGAAATTAATGGTTTTTAAAATTTCGATGTTGTATCAAAAAACGATCTCGTCGCTAAATTTCCATTGATTATGAAATATGGAAACATTTTTATGAGAAAAATGAATCGGGCGCTCACGTTTTCCCGTTTTTTTTGGACATTTTCTAATGACTGTCGTCACAGATACGATAATCAGATTTTTCTGGTCTAAAATTTATAAATCTACTATTATTCTGTACATTTGTCGTAGCAGCCGCTTTCGAGAGAAAGAAGAAATTAAAAAATTGGTCAAGACAACAAAAAGAATACGCACAGTTAGAAGTTTCGGATTACCGGGATTTTCTCCATGGGATTTTCCAGTTATCGATTGAAATAGTGATAATCTGACGCAAAATATTTACAATAATAATTTTTTTTCTTGTTTTTGTGGATTTGAAGCGTGCTTATAATTCACTGTAATATGTTCACTAAAAATCCCTTAATCTTGTTCCGATTTATTGTTTACCAGGGTCCATTAAAATAATGAGATTATGCACTGGCACATGTGATATTGCAACTCTATTTGCCTTCCTGCGGAAATTGATTGACAGCGAAATTTCATATTCTATTCAATTAACGAGCTATTGTAAATATAAATTATAACATCAGCAAAACAAACACACACACACAATATCATAATTAAGCTTCCGACTTTGCAAACATCATATTTCCTTCCGCAGTACGCACAATATTCTCGACTGTTGGCAATATCTCCGGACTATACAGCTATATTCTGGATTTTTATTAAAAATAGGTAATAAATGGAATACCAAGGTTATATCGAATTTCTCAAGTACTAGATGATTCTCGGTTAAATTATTTGCAAATTAAAACAATCGAAGAAGTTTGAAAATAATAATTCGCTAATAATTTGTATTAAATTATGATGCAAGTACATCAAGATCATCTAAATATCTCTTTCTACCTTAAAAAGTTTTCAAAATTTATTCTCCTCTCTTATGAACAACAGTCTAGTTTTGTAAACATATTTTGAAAGAAAAAAATTATTGGAGCATTAATGGAGATGACCACTTCAGCTTAAACTTCCTCCAAAATAAACCTATTACTTGAGAATGTTGTATATAACATTTTATGAAAGCCCGTTAATGGCTTTTAATTTCATAGCAATTTAATTTGTTTTTGTCCCTGAACCTCTTCTAATTTCTAAGCATGTGATAACATCTTAGACACGAACCCCAATAATGATGATCGATATTTGATACCCAATTTGTTGAGAATTGACTGAAGCGTTCGAATTTTATATTATATTGAATATTCATGTTCATTATTTTCGAAGGTTGTAAAAACGAAAGTGTTTTTCATCGATGGTATAATTAATTTCCCGGGAGTTTATAAAACCAATTATGAAGTAAATTCCTGTTATTGACTACAATAATCGATTAAATATATTGAACAAATACATTATTTAATCTCTCGAGCTCTTCGCTAATTAATTTTATGACTAATTTCATTTATTTATTAATTAATTTCTGGTCAACATACTTTTTCATAAAGGCTGCTCTGAGGAACATAATGTAAGACTAACTTTTTCTACTTCGCATGAATTTTGTGAAAGTCATGAGACCATTTTCCATTTGAGTATTTATTTGAGCACAGATTTTTCAACTCCTGACTGGCTCTCCGGGGCAAAAAGACGGGAGTTGTGTGTTTCACGGCGATCAGCTTCCCGTGAAGAAATCTCATCAGGGTTTTCCAAAGGCCCTCATTAATTTTTCCTAATTATAATAGGGGCCTTATGTTTCAAGCCTCATAGGGTTTTCGTGAAGGACGGTCACTCTTCCTTTTACCTTCGGCCCCCCTTCAAGCTAAATTTTAATCTAATAATTTTCTTCACACGGGTTATTCGCGCGATTTCGTTGTTGCCAATGTTATCGAAAAAGGTGAAAAATGACTTGATCAAATTTTTTACATCGACTCTACAACCATCGCTCAATGTCTGTTTCCATAAAGTAAGCTGATAAATTATCAATTCTGATAGGAAATAAATTTTACAAATAGCCTATTGAAATCAAATTGAAGTCTCGCAAGATTGACCGTCATTGATCCGCATTCTGTAACTCAGTCACAAGAAAGTACAGACACACGCAGCGCCATACTAACTCTAGCATTTTTTCATTTTTAGAAAAAATTCCATGCAAAAAAATCAGATTTTCATAATAATGCAGTGTAAAAAACGGTCTTCAAAATGGCGTTGCTAGCTTTTTCGCAAAATACATTTATTATGAATATAAATGGAAGGTCGATAATCAAAACCGGGACAGAGTGACCGGAACTGGAGCGCTTGACCCAGATAGTTTAAAATTGAAAAAATTAATTTCCGCCTTACATCCGACCTTAAATGATAGCGAAGTTTGAGAAATCGGTCGGGATTTTGAGCGTTCGAATTTGTGTGGAACGCCGCATATATTTTCTGACAATAGCGCGCGTGCTACCACAAAGTGCGCACTTGTGGCATCACTGCTTTCACCAAGGAACTTTGATACGATGCTTTCAGAATCGTGGCTAGCCGCAATTTCTGTGATGTATATAGCACGGTTACGTCGTATACATAAAGTTTGGAAAATGCATTAACCTTTTTTTTACCAATTACTTAAAAAATGGATAACGAAATTCCGATCGACTACCCATTACTTTTTTAATGAGTAATGGAACTTACATCCTTCACCTTATTACTTTTTTAATGGAAGTACGATATTATCAAATAAAATAAAAATAAAAAGTTGTGAAATAATGTGAAAACATCTATGACATGTCATGTCAAGTACATTAGGGTGATCCACATCTCAGCGATATTTTTTAATTTTTATGCTCACCCAATAAAAAAAATGTTTTCGGTGAAAAAGCGATACTCGGAAAAAATTTGCCCGCCTGTGTGTGAGTACGTGCGAGCACGGTGTGCGCGAGTCTGTGACTATATGCGAGTATGTGCGCGGATGTGCGAGTGTCTGTACTAGTATGTGCGAGGGTATGCCTACCATGTATTTCAAGTGCTGCACACCTCTGCTGTATATCATTGAGAGATCGCCGCCCGTCTATCGTCACCTATAACAACCGCTAACTTCTAATGATACTATATTTAGTCATTTATTCATGTATCTTTCGAACGAGTTTGCGATTTATTAAGAGACGCGGTAGCGTCACAACGCCAAGTATTGAAAAGAAAATAATCTTTCACGATGAAATCCATTTTCGATTCATATTATTATATATCTACATATTAAGGAAATTTTTGAAAAATAATACAACTGTCATACTCTCATTAAAAGAGTAATGAGTGATGGATCTCTGCTCCATTACTCATTAATAAAGTAATGGGTAGTGGATCCCAATTCCATTATCAATTTTTTTCATAAAGACGAATAATATAACAATAATAATATTATAATATTTCGTATCGTACTATGAAATGTTTTATCGACGCGAAGAGAAACAAGCGCTTTATTATCCGTATGCTCTTCAGGGTCGTCATTTTCCGTCATGTCCAATTGATGAATCCGGTCGGATATCGGGGCCTGCATTATTGAATCAATATATCGATGAGACTTACTGGTATTCGCATCGCTTGTATTATACGAAACTCTGATGGAATGGACATTTTGACAATTGAAACGCTCGTTGCACGTTCGGTATATTGCGCATAAAGGATTTTACTCACGATCTGTGTACGAATCCAAGTATTGTAGGAAAGCTTCGAGTTATTCGACGCTAGATCATTGTGGTACATAAATTATTGAACCACGGCTATTACTTAATATTTAAAACTTTAAAGCATAAATTTTCCCTTACATATGATTCACGCGAAATTCGGTACTCGGGTAATCACCACGAAACTGAACGCAATATTTAGAAATTCAATATATATAATGATCCACACACACACACACACACACACACAGAGGCACGCACTCACGTACACATCATCAGCGACCTCAGAAACCTCTATGTACTAAATTTCGAGTAAATTGGATATAGGCGAAAAATGTATACTTGAATATATGTATATAGGGATATTATACGAACACGAAAAAGTAACGAGGAACTTGTGCCTCGATATAAAATCAGTCATTGTAAATTTTATAATTTTGACACTGAATTCGATTTCAGAAAAAAGACATTTGCACCGGTGAATTCAGCTATAAACAAAAATGCTTTTGTGTACATGTTGCATTTTCCATGTGTAGCTGAATTCGCCGGTGCAAATATTTTACCTGACTAAAATAATAGAATTAAAAACAAACAAGTGCAACAATTAAATGGGTGATTTTCTTTGTTTTCAATCAAATTTCACTCGGCAAAATGTTTTTTTTTTAAATGATTTTTTTCGATGATTCGACCGAATGGTTTAGAAGTTATGAAACTTATTATTTTCAACAAGGGTACAATGCCGGCAATTACACATTGTTCTGTAACTGTTCTGAAATTCTGCCCTTCGAGGAAGCCAAGTCCGTTTTGTATTGAATTCCCTTTTGTGTCTACTATAGCTGGTATACCTGAATTTTATCAAGGGTTGATAACAGAATCCACGATACACAGTAGCATTGTACGTTTACCGACCTCCCATTCTGTTCACCCACATATGCCATTTCCGTCTGTGACTAGGAATTAAATCAACACGTAACCGAATGTTAATATCGCTACACCTTCACTGTTCTCAAATTCAATAATAAGCTCGACTTTTCGCATCTTATTTTATTATTTCCTTTCATTATTTATAACATTGCGAGTTAGTGCGTTAGAGTATAAATTTTTTTTTCGCTCATTTTTAATCTTGAAAAGACATGATTTTATCATATTCATATCGAAATATTTCCACCATTTTTAAGCTATCTTTATTTACCTCTCTCCTTTTCTCTTTTTGTTCTTCTACAACAACAAAAATCGTACAATATCCGATTACTTTTTTTAAATTATTCTCTTTCATTGTTTATGACATTGCTTATTTATCGAAGTATAGGATCTATTATTCGTAAGCTTTATATTCGAGTAAAAAACTCGCTGCAAAGCCTGCAGGCTTTGTTAACTCAAAACTCATTATTTGCAATTTGCTTTTACGCAGACATAGCTTTGTTTCCCTGCATTTTTTTTCATCCCTCTGTGTTATTTTGTTGAAATGTGAATATTCCACAAATTGTTATTAATAATATTATAGACGCTGAGCTTAAATTTAGTACACAAGTCGCGTTGTTCGTCGAACGTGGCTTCAAAGCTGATCGAGTTAAGAGTTAATGGATTCAAAAAATTGTTTTAAAGTTTGATTTTTCTGAGCAATATTTTGAACCATTTTATCGAATAAAGAATTTTTGTTAGATATTAAGCTTGAATTCAATATACAAGTGACTCATGATCGAACATGGCTATTATTCAATTTAATGTAGTAAACATGTTTCAAGTTTTTGGATTTATCTTTTTTATTTATTTCTTGTTTGTAAAATTTATTTTAAATAGAATTTTGTTCTCGGGTCTTCGATAGACAATCTTGAATCGACCTCGTGCCAAGTTAACACTCACGGACAGAGAGATACACGTGTGAATCGTGAGTCAGTATATTAACCATAGCACATGTGGCCGCGAGTCTTAATGGATTCCTATTCTCGTCGTCGTCGTCGAAACGCGACTGCAGAATATACGCACTGTGCATACGGTCAGAACTTAGAGTGCCTCTTGGCGCCGCCTAGTCACATCTCTATGACATACGGTCTCATCGAAATAAACATATCAATAGTACACATAATTGTTTTCAAACATTAGCTCAAATCTTTTTCCATATTTGCCAAAAGAAACAAGACCGAAACTCTATCTGAATCCTTCCAGGATTTTTCTAAATAGATCCCAGAAGAGGAAGCAATAACCGCGTTTGTGAATTTATAAAAAAATCCTCCTTAGAACAAATTACTGTGAATAATTTTGAAGAAAAAAAACACGAATAATAATATTCGTAAGAGTCAACTCTCTCAAATCATTATTCCTTGTATTAGGACGAAATTCAAAATATCACGACTACCATACGATTACTCGCAATTACTAAAAACAACAAAAAAATAGAAGTGACATATTCATTTGTAATAAGAAACATAAGCTGAATAATAATATTTCATCAACATGTTTCATCTGTCATTTTTTTTTTTCAAAATTTTCATCATTGTCAAAAAGATGAATAACTATTATGATAGTAGTTAAAATTAAATAGATAATTAATCAATTCTCTCGGTGATAATAATAGAAAATCGTTAGGATTCACCGATGTAAAGAATCGATAATGCCCGTCCAGTTTAAACATGCAAATATATTGCCGAGAAACCTCTCAAACATTTCACAGTCAATTGGAAATTTGGGTCGAGCGTATAAATGCTCATAAATTATTGGCAGATATTCGGGCGTTTGATCAGAGTATAAGATTTTTCAATGAATTTTCCAACACATAGATTTATTTCACTAAGAGACTTGAAATCGCTTACAAACATCTGTTATGGTAAATACATTGCTCGGGACTTGTATTATTTCTAGCGCCACTGTGATCGTATACTTAAGCTTACGATGCACTGAAGAGTCTTACTGGCGAGTCGCACGTGTAGGTATATCGCATTATAAGATTCAAGTGGAACAGTCAAGGTGGAGTTCATCGAGGATACCTTTCTCGGTACGATATTATTTACACGGTGTAGAAAAGGGTAAGGCCACGTGCCTCGACTTTGTCATACGAAGAAACGCTCAAATAGAAGAAAACTTATTTCTTACACGGACAAAAAATATCATTGATTCAATAAAACCTTGGTTTCCGGGCTGCCAAAAACAAGCGTTTTCAATTCCAATTCCTACTCCTTTCATATGATATTCAAACGATAACTTCAATACAGGCAGAAAAATATTTTATTGTTTCAACGTTAAATCGGATTGTGAGAACAACAACTGGAGTTAATTTTAAAACATCGTTTTTGGTGGCTCGCAAACCGTGCTTTTACTGAATTAATGATATTTTTTTTTTTTTTTTTTGCCGTGTAGAAACCATTTGATTATCTCAAGTGCCATTCAACAAAACGGAAACCTGTTCGTTTGATTTACCGAATTTATTTTTTCGAAATGACTATTCGTTTGTTCATTGCATTGGTAATTTCTTGTTGATTGCATTGCAACGTTTTACCATATAAGTAAGAATTAAATAATCGGCATTATTTCCAGTGTCTTCAATAATTTTATTTGAATATTTTCGGACTTATTCGAATGGCTTATTTGTTATATAATTATTTGCACACAAAAGAATGTTGACAAGTTTTTACAAAATGTTTATGTCAAACGATTATGGAAAAAAAATGTTTAATTTAAAAAATTGTAGAGAATTATGATTATAGCCATTATAAATATAAGCTTTAATGAAATATACAAAATTTCATTCGTTAGTGTTTTGTGATTTTACGTAATTATTATTTAGAAAAAAAAAAAATTCTAATTTGTATGGTTTTCACTTGTATGCTATCAATTACACGTTGATATGTTGAAATTTGACATGTGGGGTGACGAAGCAACTTAGGAGCAGGTAAAGTTAGAATGTAGTAAGGCGTCAAATAGTGTCACGATGTCAGGTTATAAAAATTGATAGGAGGTCCTTTGGCTCATTCGTTACTGTAAAATGCCTCTTAACTGTTTGACACGCGAATGTAATGTAACTCAAAGGCGAATCCCTCAAAGAGCTTTCATGTAATACACGTTTCCTATAGGTACTTGACTATCTATTTCAGGATGGTGCCCTGAGACTTGGGACGGCATTCGCTGCTGGCCTTCAACACCACCCGGAGAAATTAGTACACAACAATGTCCACGTTACATCGCAGGATTTGATTTACAGGTATTGATAATCTAGTCCCGCGCCACTAGCGCCTATTGCGAAAAATATTCTCAAGTCAAGTGAAAAAATGTTAATTGTTATACATCGTTACACGGCATGTTGTGTAGCACGCAGTGAAACACAAACATAGCCGACGATAATTTTAAAAAACTGTACTTGAGGAACTAGAACGTGTTAATAAGTGTCGAATTCGTAGAAATTATTGTTACTTATCGCAGGCAAATGCAACAAAGCAATGCATGTCCGATGGTCAATGGTACTGGAATACGGACACAAACACTAGCTGGACCAATTACTCACAGTGCTACAATACCGAGCTCGTTACTGTCTTTATGAGATTCGAGGAGGGCAAAGTGGACAATGGAACACCAATAACGGTACAACTAATCATTATTCTGCATACAATATTTTTCGTTAACCAACATTTACCATATTACACTTATAAAACAATTAACACGGAGCCATTGATTATTTATTTCAATTAGTGACATCGTATTGAGATCAGCAATGTTTTTTTACTCGTTTCCAAATATTAAGCATTTTTCATGCCGTAATAGTATATTCCACCCGAGGGAGAAATAGCATATTCCTACTCTAGTGAGAAAATAATATTTTCAGCGAGTATAGGTGGTGTGGTACGAGCGGAAAACAAGTATTACATTGTGATAGGATCTAACAAAAGTTTTCCCTTCCTACTGATAAACAGGAAGACTGTTCCGTACAACGTCTGGAAACTGCACTTTTCTGCATAAAAAAAGTCTAATGTCGAATCGTCTTCATTCAGAATAGTATATTATGCCACAAGTGCGTAAAATGCGATTTAACGAACGAGTAGCGATTGGGTGGACGACAAGCGTTATACGAATTTTACGGATACTACGTGAAAAAATAACTACAAGTCGTATGAGCTAATATTATCAACTCTTTTAGCGACAGACGATCAGTCGAGAAGAGTAAGTGATCCGAGCTATAAAAAGGTTCCTCGTTAAAATACCAAAAGAACGTACCGGAAAGATATCCGGAAGAAGTAACGACGTTCCTATATTCCGCAGTACCTGTGTGTAAGATTTACGATGGGGACTCTCTCTCCCTCGACATATTATACGAGCGCGGAAATATATACACCTCGTCGTTAGGGGAATTGGCCACTGAAATTGGCTTCACGACGACGACGACGACGACGTCGTCGTCGTAGTCGTCACGACGATTTCACTATAACGTCTTGATTCTCGAACGGACTGAATATTTATTTATCATCGATGCCATGACGGTGATTTCTACGACAACAACGAGACTGTGGAATGCGTTATGCTTAGATAAATAGACGAGACAATAAATTGCAATTTCACGAGGAAAACGATTTTGCCAGGTCAGAAAATCTTTTACTAAAGTAGCAACAACATTACGTTACTTGCTGGTTTGACTAAAAAAAAATGGATTTCTCAAAAAATCTTTTCCCTGTACTGACAAATAACCTAACGCTATCCCTATTTAAGTGAAAGATTTGCGACAAGGATTCTAGAAAAATCAATTCCTTTGAAAAAAATAACATTTACAATACCAGTGATGACAAAAATTGTTGTATAAGTTGCTTCAAAATAATTATGGCATATCAGAATTCTGGAAAACTTCTTTTTTTCATGAGATAAAATTGCCGTTTATGAAAAACAAATTAACCGAATGCAACGTTTTCCAAAATTTCATTGAATCATTAACGATTTATTTTTAACTTTTAGAAATTAACATTGTTGATAATATCAAGTTTGAAAAAACTGAACTTGTAAAGAATTAAAACTATCAGACAATTGTAGAGCCGCGACACAATAACAACAATGTAAAAAATGATTGAATACGGATAAAAAAAATCCGTCTTAACTTCTGTTAACTACGACTTTGTTTTTAAAAAAAAATTCGCTTTCGATCGATCAAAACTTCTAAACTGTACAGGACGCTGCTATATAAATATTCCTTGCCAATTGTGGAAGTTTGCGATTGACGTCAAATAAAGGACATCGTATTTTTGCGGTACGCAGTCAACAAATGTTCTTTTACGGTTAAATAATATATACGTTATCGATGGTTTTGTGATAGGAGCAATAAAAAGTGGTGAAAATGCGGAACAGCTATATTTACTGTCAAAGAGCATCCAGTTATTCAGCGTCACACAATTGTGAAAGCGTATTATTTTCACGATGCGAGCAGCTTTTATCGTGTTGCTATGGTGATACACTGAAAGTATCGAGAATTGAGATTTTATGTATGTACCGGATGTCTGACAGCGGAACTGCACTGATCACGGGTTTCCCTTTTGTTCCGCAAAATTCGCTCGAGTGAGACTATCGACGATATTCCACTGAACGATGTAAATGAGATTGCGTCGACCGCCGATGACGAATGGATGGAGAAATGAAATTCAATCGTGTCACTCGTATCCACTTGCGTCGCCTGACACTCCGTTAACTTTAACTTTTTCGAAAATTAAAATATTCGGTTAAATCCGAAGGAAAAGCGATCTCCGAGATGATGATAGTAAATGAATAATTGAATATCGAAACTTTGGATCATGAAGCATTTTTGTTTTTATTTATTTCTTATGTGTGTTAACATATCTGTTGATTTTTTGTCCTGAGGAAATGTTAAGAAGCCATTTAGTGATAATATTTTAGAAGTAAAGGATTTGTATTTCTTTTGTTAACTTGTCCTTTTTAGATTTTCCAATATATATTTTTTCTATATAAAAGGAATATGACAAATTATACTTTTTATTGGATTGAAAAAAAAAAGATTTCTCAGTAAAATGAAGAACGACGTATATATACAACAAATATTAAAAATAAATATATTAAAAACTCCAAATACTCGTAAAAAAATAAATCTGTATTTGTATCTGATAGTTTTCAAAATAATCGAGTAGCAACTCCGGCATCGGCTTATTTTATTCGAATTTAATCGAGCTCCGAAACCCACAATGCACATCACAATTTATTGAGATTTGAATTTCTTACGAATTTTTTTACTTGGAGCAGCGGGAAATGCACTCACTTTAATTTTCATTAATCTTAGCTGTATTTTACCTCTAGACCTCACAGACGTCTAAATTAAAGATCGTTTATTATTTTAACCTTCGGAAATATGTCACAAACATCTAAGATGTTTCGCTGCTTGCGAATGTATCAACTGTTTTTCGATCGACAATTGAAAAAAAAACCATATAAAAATGTCGGCAAACGAAAAAAAAATTCTTGCTTGAAAAACATTGACTAGAAAAACTACATCAAATTATCCAATCCAACAGGTATTTTTTAAGTCATACCTGATGATACAAAGTACTCTTAAAAAATCAAACGTTTTGTGTTGTGCACAGCGATTTCTAAAAAGGCGGAAAACAAGATTCGATGTTATATAGCGGATGTAGCATTGACAAAGGGTCGACTCAAGAAAATTACCGGATCTTGTTACACAGAAAGAACAATGGGTGGATGTGTCGACTTCCGCAACTCAGCACAATCAAAAGAGGTCAAAGTTCATTTGTAAGCAAATCCAAAAGAATACATCGGGGAAAAAAGTTGGTAGTTAGAGGAACCATCTCCGGCATAAACTATATACCCCGAAATAGTTGTAGCAACTAGTTACTGGTACTATACTGGTACAAATAGCATTACAATTTCTTTGACCAACTGAATTATTCGTATAATCAACGAGTTATTGACGCTTTAACATTTCTTCCGCGAGTGCTTGTTGGAGGCCATTTATTTGCATCTCCGACTTTTTTTTTTTTTTTTTTTTTTTTTTTTTTCTTAGGCGTAGGTGACGAATCATTTTGGGATACTTGCAAAATCTCCATAGTTAAATAGTAAATATGATTTTTAAAATTCCTGAAATATCAATAACTTGACACTTTCAATTCCTGCAAAATAATTATTACCGTTTTATATGTTTTTACTCCATCATTTTCTCCACCATTTTTTTCACAGGAATATGTTTCAGTCATCAAAAAAATTTCGACGGCGGGATATACGATCTCATTTTCGACTCTCGTCGTGGCGTTCCTGATACTCGCATTGATTAAGTGAGTATTTTAGTTTGTCGCCGTTCAAAAACGGAAAAACTACAATTTTCATACATCACAATGTAAATGTAGTCGAAAATAATGTTTTATCTCACTTTCGTGGCTCGTCTGAAGACTGAATAAGTTTCACTCTCCTTAGATTTCCCCACTAAGTTTTCCACGAGTTAGCATTCTTCGAAGTCGATGGAATATTAACGCTTTGGATGCTTCATCAATGTCTAGTGACTTTTACATATGTTATCACCATGGAAGTGCAGAAAAATTGATTTTCTTAAATAAATTTTCATCCTGCACTTTTTTCAACAGCCAGCCTTTAAACGGTACAAAGCCTTTCAAAATTACAAAAAAGAATTTCAAACGTGAAGCGAAAAATTTTGTTTTCCTAAATAGTTGTCGATTATCACATCTACATTAATTATAATTCCCAATAGCCCAATAGTAACTCTGCGATATTGATAATAATGAAGAAAGATTGGGAATCTTGAAAGCGATACATTCTAGAAACTAATTGAACATAATCGTTTGGCGCGGAACCTTGAAGTTTACAAAAAATTATAGTCATGTTGTAATATTTATAGCTATTTCAAAAGGTTGCAAATATTTATTTGTGAAAAGTAATTAGTTACTTCTACTGGCAAACCCCGTTGATTTGACTGGGGCTGCGCGAGCCTCTTTCGCGTTATTCAAAATTTCAATTTAATTAGAATCTCACGCACGCACTGCTCCTCCTCGCACGATCTCCTATTATCCCTTTTATTGAATAAATTAGTTTCTTTTTAATTGTCAACAAAGCACTCGTGTATTTAATTTAAACATCATCATCAACCTCGACTTAATAAATAATCTACCTACACGATTATTCGAAACATTTATATGAGAAAGAAGTCGCTAAGAGTGCTCGTTCATACCTTGCTTCGAAAATCCTACTTAGACCAATAGGATAATTAAATGGGATTTTGTAAACAGGCTATTCTCTCCTACATTCGTAAACGGAGCGCCACAGAGTGCTCATTCGTTTCCTATCCATTGATAAAAACGGAGCTCATTCATTTCCTCTGTATTAACGGAAAAGGGGGAGCCCTACGAAGTGTTTGTTTGTTTGTTCGTTCTCTCCATTCCTTCCACAAAAGCCCAATACGCCTAAATTTCCAACCACGCTACACTAACAAATCTCTATAATTTTATCAAGATATATCATTCTATTATTATGATTTTTCTAAAACCACTTCTATTGCGATAGTCAGCCTGTTATATTTTTCAAGTCTATTGATTGAATTTATAATAGTCAGTTCGTTATCAGCCAAGTTAAATTTCTTCGTTTGATATAGGAAACTGAGGTGTGCGAGAAACAAACTCCATATGCATCTTTTCGCTTCGTTCATGACCCGAGCATTCATGGCTCTGTTGAAGGAAGTTGTGTTCGTATCAGGACTCGGTTTGGCTTCGGATGTCATCACGAAAAACGGTCAGAATTACTGGCTCGTCGATGGAGTAGAGAACAATTGGCAATGCAAGACTTTCACATGTTTTTGGCAGTACTTTATTCTCGCAAACTATTTCTGGATTTTCATGGAGGGTCTTTATCTTCACAATCTACTCTTTAATGCCTTGTTCACTGACTCAAATTCTAGTATAGCCGTGTACGCGGTACTCGGATGGGGTAAGTTCATCGGATTACTCCTTACTTTATATTGATTTCCGTCTATAAAAAGCTAACGGTCGTTTGGTGTTCAATCCATTTTTCTCATTTTCATTCTTATCGTCTATAGGATCGCCAGTGATTTTCGTTCTTCCATGGATTATTTTGAGAGCTAACTTCGAAGACGACTTCTGCTGGACCATCAACCGCAATCCCCTCGTTTTCTTACCAATCCGGGTACCAACAGTATTATCAGTTATAGTGAGTAACATTTTTCGTTTTCGTGCCAAAATTCTTCTTCGAGTTTTTCATGGCAGTACTCTCAAAATATTCTCTACAACTTTGAGTAAAGTGGTTTAGAAAAAAAAGGTCTGGATTCATGTGTATCTGTGACAGGCTTGCAAGCCTGTCACATCACTTGTTGCTTTTATAAAATTTTCCTCTATGAGAAAGTCTGCAAAGTTCTACTTTAAATGATTCTTCCAATTATCTTGTTGCTCCATATCGATTCAAACTTTTAGAAAGAATTGAATTCCTATTAATTTAATTCTTGTAATTGAAGTCATTCATTTGAATATTTCATTGTGTATTTTTTCTCATGTAATTGACTTGTGCTTCTTTGTGATTAATTTATGTTATTAATTGTTTCAGGTCAATTTTGTCCTCTTTATAAGAATAATTTTAATGTTATTATCGAAGCTAAAATCCACCGTATCAGAAGAAACCCAGCGTTACAAGTGAGTTTGCATTTGCAGAGAAAAAAAAATGAAGTTAGTGCAGTAGGAACGACATAGTTGTTGTTGTTTTTTATTTATTTTACAGACGCTGGACCCGTAGTACTTTAGTCCTTATGCCGCTTTTTGGGGTCCACTACGCAATTTTGGTAGTGATGTCTTGGATGGGTAACAACCACACTGTGGAAGTCGTTTGGCTATTCGGCGATCAACTTTTTGCCTCCTTTCAGGTAAAGAAAATACACAACAAACAAATTTCTCTAATTCATAGAAAAGCGGTTGATTGAAAGAATATAATTGGTTATCGTTGAATGCTCTTTTCCGTAGCTATTCAGTAAATATTCCATATTTATCAAGTGAATTAATAAATATCAGACTCGGTTTATCATCCGTCGAGAAAGCAAAACTTTTAATTACTACTGCCATCAATTCATAAAATTGATGAAACATAAAAAGACAATAAATAAATTATTTGAAAAGAAAAAAACAACAACAACATCTTCATTGATTGTTCAATTGAAAAAAATCTGTTCAAGGGCTTCTTCGTGGCAGTTCTGTACTGTTTTCTGAACGGTGAAGTTCGAGCTGAAGTTTCTCGTAGCATAAGAAGTCGAAAACTGCCTCGTCTCCGTCATGTGCGATGGGGTCAAAGGCCATCGACCCATTCAAGCAGCACATGCAGCTGCAACGGTGCCAAGTACGAAAAGAGTCGTAAGGGTGGTCTCAAGTGTTGGAAGCGGCCATGGGCCTGTTTCTTCGACAATCAGGAGGCCCATCGCTCGAATCACTCGATGGCGAGTACGCAAGGTGTCCTCTCGATCCTCTCGATGAAAACAAAATCATCTCCGTTCGATGTCTCACGTACATAGTGTCGCTAAAAGAGAACGTCTTTTACTTCTCAAAAGCCATTTAAAAATTTCGATATTATATACGAGAATACATATTAGAAAAGATATCTACGTTTTCTGGATATGAAAATCGTTAACATGACTATTGTACAAGTATCACAGTTTTTCTTTACAAAAAGGCTGCTTCTTTAAAACGCTATCCTCCGCTATCCTACGCTATCGTTGACCTGGCTTTCGTAAGATATCCTTTTCGCATTTCACGTTGATTCTGAAATTTCTAAACCTTGACCATAATCGAGATGATTTTTTTTTTACGATTCCCAGATACCACAACGCGAGGCGGTAGTTTAGCCGGCAGCAGAGGCTACCTCGAAATTGTGAGCCATGGTTACAATTCACAATCAAACGGATGCCATCAGGCCAACATTCTCAATAATGTCGTGTCGCCCGTTTCCACCAAGTGGAAGGATCATTCGCTCCTTTCATTCAGCTCCAATGTAAGTTCTTCGTGTTAATCATGTTGATTTTATTTTTTAATTACTTTAATATATTATATATATTCTGATGATGATACATTACTACTATATTTGGACATTATATATTACATTACTATATTACACATACGGCCACTTTTTTTAAACCACTTTTCTCGATGCTTTGGCCAATTCTGAATTCTCACATAAGTTGTCGATTTTTTTTTATTTTCATTTTTTTTAAACAAAGCTTGCTCTATATGAAATTGAAAAAATGTGCGTTACTTAAAATACGAAAACCGTTGATTTTCGAAAATAATTAATTCCGCAAGTAATCAGTACATTAACGTCATTTAAAACAATAGAATACATATTTTTCCCGTTTTCGAATATTCTTCAACCCCATTTTTGCAATATCAAGATCCAGAAAATATGGTAAAAATAACAGATAGATAAGCATTATTTTTCTTTGACTTTGGCTGAGTATGTATATATTGAATAGATGTTATGATATCGTTATGGCATCGTTAGACTCAGACCCCGAGTTACGATTTGCCAAAGTTGCATGAAAATAAAAATATAACAGACTGGCATCGTCGAAGCATCATAACATCTATTCGATATAAACATAGATAAGAACTGCAATGTTACTAATTTATATGCGATTTTTTTATATCACGAAATATTCAAATTCTCGAAAATTCTAACGTTCGATGAGTCCTCGCAATATCTTTAGCGGAAACATCAAATTCCTCAATATCTTTAATATTATGTAACAAAATTCGGTATTTTCGCCAAAAGTATTTCTATTTATATCCTTTCATACTTGTATTTCTTGACCCAATCAATTATTGATAAACATTTTATTTAGGGCTCAGACGTTTCGATTCGTGCGCTTCATTCGACGGGGCGAAGCAACAGAATTCTCGATCAGCATCGATGGAGCGACTCCGATTGTTGCAGTCTTGCCTTCGAGCTTCATCCTCTACAAAGGCAAAATCTTCCCTGACTTCCGAACGACAATGCGCCAACACTGATCGCTAACACAAATCTGCAAAACGTCTGATCGACTTTGTTCTACGACTGCTCGAAAGAAGAGGATTCGCAGCAGCAGTAGAAGCATAAGCAACTCCTTTGAGTTGCGTTATCGAGGATCGAGGCTAAAATCGATAGCCGGCTATTGATAATCTCGACCCCCCTCAACTCACAACAACTGTTGTGGAAATCGTTGAATTATCCGAAGGAAAATCAACGCTCCTCGGTCGAACACTCAATTCATAAAGTGAAGTGTCGATGGCAATTAATTTAGTAGATAATAATAATAATGAAGGAAAAAGCCCGTCTCGTTGTTGATCGATTGAGACGGGAAAGATATCGATGTCTTCTGCTTTTTTCAACGATATTTAACGAGGAACGAAGAGCTATAAAAAAATGAACTGAATATAATTCACTTTACTGGTGCGATAAATCTGGACGACAGAAATCTAATTATTACGACCCTTAAGAAACTTTTGGTCTTTCAGAAAGAAAGATGCAGTCTTGCGAAATTAGTAATAGAAACGAATTAATCTTTATCCAAGCATTCGAAAGTCAAGTAAAGTTTCTATGATTTTCTGAAAATTAAATTAAACACGCACAAAACCGTCAGTTTTTATTTTCCTAGGTTGCACTAAATTTCAGTATTTGATGTGAATAAAATATCGACGGTGCACTCTCATATTTTCCTGAAACTCTAACAACTCATCTTCACTAATTACTAATTGATAGTAAATAGATAAGGATCGAAAGATGATTTATCGATAGCAGAATTTGTGCGAAGAGAAAAAATATATATATTATAAATATTTTTGGGCTCCTTTTGCAGACACCTTCACTATGTGGTCTTAAAAAAAACGACGATATTGTATAAGAAGATTTCGTGAGTTGGTCCATAAAATAAAGAATTTTCAGCGGCAAAGCGTTCTAAAAATGAACCTATAAAAGGTCGATTCCTTAAATCACTGCTACATTGAAAGAGAAAAAAGGTAATGCTGACTATAACTTAACAGTTAAATACGACCTAAGCTATTTTAAAACAGTTACTTTCACTGATTATATATATTCAATATAACTAGTAAATAATAGCTATTGTAACAAACTGTACTATTGTGAACATTTTGAGTTACATGACAAGCATTTTGGGAATTACCATGCCGAAAAACATCGTTACAAGTATATAGTATTCTTCGCAAGACAATTGACCAAGTGTAAGATAATTGTTGCAATGCCATCAAGAAAGTTACACTTACTATAAAATTTGTTTAAAAACTACGGTTGTACTTTCACTATATTTTTTTAGTTGAACACATTATGTTAAGCCAGTTATGAAATTGATTACTGTGGCTATAACACACTTGATGTAAATAGTAAATGAGCTAAAGCAACAGTAAAAATTGTTGCCCGAACCAACAATTTGTAGTTATAGCTTTATAGTTGCCCGGACTATCACGATTTCGGTCAGTGTATTCTTTGACTTTTGAAAGGATAAATGCATTTTTTTACTTCTCTCACTAAATCACAAGACTTCGTCGACCCAATAAGCTTTTAATAAAAGTACCAAAATAGTCATTTTTATCGTAAAATGAAGTCGCAAAAAGCACGGTATGAATTCCACTGCAAAGAAATGCGCCTATAAGTCTGAAATATTGATATCGCGATCGTACCACAGTGAAAAATCGCAATTGCACCGACAAAAAAAAATAAATAAAAAACAAAGAAAAAAGTTGGAAAAATTCCTAACCGTTATCACGAATAAATCGAAACTTTTAACCAACCTCAGCTCTCTATGTATAAACTGAAAATAAAGTCGACTTCTAGGTGTAAATTTTTCTTGTCTGACGACAACCTGATATTCCGAAATTTATTGTACAATAAAAAATACCCAGATAATATATAATTTGTACGTTTTGCATATTTATTTATCAAATTCGTCGACCATTCGTAGAAATACGACGTGCGCGGTAATTATCGCACACGAAAAAATAGTAAATAAAGCAAATCTATCTGATTGTGAAAATACAAAGTAACTCAAAGTAGTAACGTTATACATTTACAAATTTGTTTGTAACAAGTACGAAATGTCGTCGAAGACTAGTAGCGATTATTTTACGCTGGTTGTGTCGAGTTTTTGAACGGTAAGCTCGGCATCCACGAATCGTTGACGATCCTGTCCAATTTCATTTTATTCAATAGGATACTCGTCGACATTTGATCAACCGTCTGCGTTTGGCCGTAATAATCGACAAAGAGACCGTCGGGATCGATAAGGTACATTATTATCGTGTGATCGACCTGGAATAAATTTTTTTAATAGACAAACAGAAAAAGTTACCACTTCTTGACAAAGGAAAATAGCAAAATTTTTTTTTCAATTTCGCTAAAGACATCGCATTCCGTGCTTGCAACAGGTCGGCAGGTCGGAGGAAGGATTACTCATTTTCAACTCTCGCTATTAAGTCAGTGGGAAATTTTCGTAATTTATTATTTGAATTGTAATGCGTTAAATAACATTAGTGATGAGTAATTTGCATTGCATCACGTATGTATAGTTAACTCGGAAAAAGGTTAACCCTTTGAGTCATACAGTTGTCATTTCCGAAATTACAAAACTCATTAATAATGGTAAGAAATTAGTTGAAAATAGTTAAAGCTGAGCGAAAACAGGTGAGTTGCTCAGCGATCCACTGTGACTCAAAGTTTAATAATGACGAATTTGTATAAAGAGTAACTGATTTGCTTTTTTTTTTTTTTTTTTTTTTTTTTTTTTTTTTTTAGATGAGTTTTCCTTCTTCTATTCAAATTGTCATCGGTAAGATCTCTGCCCGCTGCAGCCATTTTTCCGTCTACTGCAGGACTTTTCTTTGCGCTTTGTCACTTTTCGTGCCGCCAGTGGAAAATCGAAAACTTTACACGCGCATTACAGGCATGGAATGTGGTGGTCTTTCTAGCATAGCTGAACGAAAAACCTTGTTTTTCCGTCGGGAATTATTTTTTCTCTCAAGTAATTGATGAACTTACAATGTAATCATTGTCGTTATCTTTGGGTCCGTTACTGAAATAGACTCTGTAAGCCTTGCAAGCAGCGCCAATTTGCTCCGCGTTGCCTGTAAGACCAATTATTTTTTTGGAAAACTCTTTGCAATATTTGCCAACAACTGCTGGAGTATCTCTGTCGGGATCAACGGTGATAAATATTGGCTGAACTTTGAAGTTGTGTTCCTTTTCTGAAAAATCAATTTGAAAGAGTGCGTAACTGTTTTTTGTTCAAATTTGCATTCATTTTTTCGAGTCAATGTGGATTCAATTATGATAATTCAGTTGAACACTATGTCGATTGATGGAGAAAACGAGAATAAAAAAATGTTTAATCAATTAGTGAATTTATTTGTTTAATTAATCAGTATAGCGAAGAAAGTTTAATAGAAATTGTCCAATTTTCTATAAAATTCATTGGAATTTATCCAAAATTTATCCAGAAGCTTAAAAAAAAATTCCTAATGCCTTTCAAAAGCAAATATTCAATATTTAAAGAAGTAAGAACCTCAAACTATATTAACGTAAGCTTTATGTTTCTTACCTAGTTTATCAACAACGCCAACCATTTTTTCAATCTCATCAGGACAGATATCCGGACAGTGAGTAAATCCAAAATAAATAAGAACCCACTGTCCAAGAAAATCATCAGACTTAATGAGCTCTCCGTCCGGATTAACTAGCTCGAACTTTCCACCAATTGCTGCTTTTCCCAAGTGTCGTCGTCTCTCTCTGGCCAATGCCAGATCTTTTTTCTCTTTCAAGTAATACATGTAGCCCAAAAGACCAGAGCCAATCACTGCGGATATTGCCAAGCTCTTCCATGATACCGGAGATCGCTTCATTGGCTTTTTAGGGACAGTACTTTTCACAACTTCACGACATAACGGCGATGTATTTATTTGTCGTACCTGTAATAGAATAGTTTATTTAATTCTATTTATTTTGTCTAAAAGCTCTGATATTTATCCATATAAACTAGCAAAGTTACAAAAATTCAAAAGAATAATAATAACAATAATAATGACAATACTAACTTACAACATTAAAAATCATAGCAAATTTATGATTTGCACCAAATTTTATTCAACAGCTGATATATTAAGTAAAAATACACAAGTATAGTAAAATTATGAATTCTTATATTCAATTTCTCAAAAGTCTCATATGATTTGGAGAATTACAATTGTGACCTATTGTAAGTGTACATGTCACTTGTATGTAAAACTTGATATACCAGATTTCATAGAAGAGCTTTGTTTACCGTCAATGTGAAATTACAGTACATATTTTTAACAGTCTAATAATATGAAATAAAGATGATCAAGCGACATGTTACTGTCCCAGCGCAAAACATCAAACAAAAAAAATTAATCTTGAGAAAAGTCCGTTTGTTTTTAATATAATTATTTTATTGAATACATGTGTTTTCATTTAACACTCTGTGCTTATAACAGTGAAAAAGATAGAAAATATATATTGTAATTTTTAATATTTAAAAAAAATGGTAACAACAATTTTTTCTTTTTTCTCCTTTGATTTTTAGTGTTGATTTTCAAAAAAAAAATTTCACCCGTTATTCTATTTATCATTCAAGCTCGTTGAAGCTAAAACCTAAGTACATTGTAATAAATAAAAAGGTTTGACTAAGTTCTTCAAGATAGTCAAATCAGTAGTAAGTTTTATAATTATATCTCTACGAATATTAGAACACTGATTGACTGTTGTGAAAAGTGCACATTAATTATATTCATCACATTCAATTCTATTCATACATCTACAAATCCTTTTCGGAA
The DNA here is from genome assembly GCA_949699805.1 of Tromatobia lineatoria. Taxonomy (NCBI): domain Eukaryota; kingdom Metazoa; phylum Arthropoda; class Insecta; order Hymenoptera; family Ichneumonidae; genus Tromatobia; species Tromatobia lineatoria. Next base: position 9,858,627 of record OX453052.1, read on the forward strand.
AGAACGTACACAGATAGATACAAACGTCCGGTAAAAGATTTCTGTCGTTCACTTTTATGAATTAAAAAAAAAATCTCAATATTAATCTGATTATGACGAGTACGAGCTTGTTTTGTTGATTAAAAACTGCTTTATCGATCGGCGAGACAGATTCTTTACTCAATTGGTTGAACAAAAATTACAAGCATGCGTATGTCTAATCATAGGTTTAGTTTAATACACGTAGCTGTAATTATGTATGAAACGACACCATGGAAAAATGTCTCCGCCGGTCAATCAATGCAGCATCTTTCGATAATCAAAATTACCAGTTGCTCGTCATAATCGGGCTAACATTATGATTTTTTTAACTATAAAACAGGATGACGAAAAATCTTTTTTTAAACATTTTTAAAAATCAGTGTATTTTATTTTTAAACTGTCTCCTTGGTTATATTTATACATAAAGAACACATGCAGCTGCGTGAATCACTCTTGTAAACCATCGAGCGACCCACCGACATTTTTAAAGAGTTTTTTGAAACTCAATCGTTTGGCGTAGCGGAGCAACTGCCTTTAGTATATAAAATACAGATAAACATTTTCGACACATATTTTCACAACTTGGTTATATCACTGTGCATGAATATGCAAAACTTCATAATTAAATTAAATTCGAAAAAATAAAATAAAAATCTTCAAACACTAAATAACGTTTTCACAGGTAAATATTGCATCAGATTGAAAAAAAAAACAATAACAAGAGAAAATCGTTCTTACGTTGAAAACAAAGGGCCCGGGACACCTTCGGATAGCGCCGAAAGATCGGAACACTAAACTAGACATATTGTAGATAAAAGATTTGGAAAAAAATGTTATCTCGAATTTGAGGTTAGAATACTGAATATGATAATGTTTTGAAGTGACAGCTTTCGGTAAATCGCGATATTTCCAATACTCTTGGTAAAAACACTGTAGGATTATTCTATTTTATTGTGCTTTTATTCTTCTGTCTGTTATTCACGTTCTTGTTGGCCAATTTGCAGGTTTACCGGTGCATGAAATCACCCTTGACACATTCAACTCCACAACCCAGCATTGCTACTGGTAATATCCAAGCAGTAGTAGATAGTCATTATAGAGATTAAGAAAATGTTCTGATTGGCTCAAATTCAATTTTCGCCGAGCAGCTGCCAATCAGCGTTGATTATTCTATAGTCGTTTAGCGACTGACTGTATATGTATGTATGTATGTATGAGAAAGGACTTTAAGTGATTAGAAAAAAATAATCATCCGACTGTAATCGATATCAGCTGGTTGAGAAAAAGTGTTTTCATTGGTTGTGGAAATCGGCGTTACAAAAGTGCCCTTCATGAGTATCAAAACAAATATCATAGCGGAAAAAGTGTCTTCATCAGTATAGGAACAAAGCATTGAAGGACTATGGCTCATTCTACGATTTACAGAGGTATTAACGTGATAATAGTTTATTAATTCATTATATAATAATAATATATGGTATTTTTATGCCATTTTATTAGTGATAATTGGCACAAGATATTTGTATTTCCTTTGCATCTACGTAGGCATGTTTTTGTTATCAATATTTTTGTGCGTAGCGGAACCGATGCTTCAGGATTGGTTACGATACATTCAGGAAGTCAATCGGAGAACCGAAGGCGTAATCAGAGATGGCAAAGAATTTTATATTCCGTTCATGGGTATCAACAATCGATTTTTCTCAATCTTTTTCATTTTTTTTTCACGAAAATAATTTTTTCTAAGGATATATATATATATATATATACACGATGGGTAAAGTCCTGCCAAACGTGACCCAAGTAGCAACTTTCGTGTTATTACGGAGAATTTACCGTGCTCATACGTACGAAATTTCGTATTGATCGGTAAAAGCGGTTCGCATTTTATGGCATTTTCAATATATTCATAAATAAATATTTAGCTATAACATTACTTACATATTATAATCATGGAAAATCATTATTTTCGGTACCGGCCGTGTAAAAAAATGTAGTACATGACGAATCGATCGGGGATCCGTGGTAAGTACATGCGAAAAAATACCGCTAATCAGACGATCGTTGATCTTTTGCGTACTTTCATCTAATATCTAATCCTGGCATATCCGTGATGATTTTTAGATTTTCTTATTTTCGTACAGTCCCGCGAAAAGTGAGTTTCAGGGACAATTACGATCACTTCCCGATGGGATAAAAATCGGACTTTTGGCGGGACTGTACGTCCATCCATCCATCGTTAAAGTACATCCTCGAGTGCCTTTTTCGTATGTTTCCTCTGCAGCTCTTCCGACGCCGGTTGTTAAAATGGTATTTTCGATCTGCGAGCATTTCGATCTTGCACCAAATGTTCGTTACCTCGCTCTCTATATCTACGACAAATTCATGTGCAACAACTTTTGGGAATCCTACAACAACGATATGCATAGCGGAGCCGATTCCGCTGCGTGGCCACAATATTGTCGAAGAATTTCTAGTCAATCGAAACTTCGTCTTATGTCCTGCATACAAATCGCGAGCAAAATGGACTCACACTCGCAATGTTTAGGAATATCACAAGTTCGTTCGATTTTTTTAATCCCCATGGAATACGTTCTTTCAATTCAGCCACTTTTTTTCTATCATCATAAATCTGCCTAATATTTGATGATATCAACATTGAGAGAAAAATCTGGTAATTTAAGAAAATAATATAATTGGACTGACGATAATCTCTAACCATGTAAACTATAATTCCCAGGGGGAACGTCTATATTTTATGGTTATAGCAAATATAAATATATAGTAGCAATCATCAAAATGATAATAGTTTTTAAAAATATTCCAATAGTTTCAAATATGCCGTTTTGTTGCATATACGATTTCAACGTTTGTCTCCAATAACCTTACAAATATCGTTTATTGAACCATATTGAACCATCGCTTCAACCATGGAACATTGCAAGCCTTCCTATATTCGCTTTACCATGTGAAATCATTAAATAAACGATATGTTTTTCGCTCAGTGAAGGTACCGACAAAAGACACGACGTGATTTTTTTGACATTTTTACATCCAATATTTCAATAATCGACTTTTTGCTTCCTCATAAAGAATAAATCTTTTTTTTTCGTGTGGGAACATTTCCATTAGAATTTGTTTATGTCGGGAGACAAAACATGATCGAAAACGTCGACAAGACTGCGTTAGAAAATTTGTCCGGATGTATCTCGAAAATAGCTTTAACAGTCAAGCTAAAATTTCATACACTGGTAGAGTGGAAAATTGCTTTCTCACTATTGTTTGCTTTTTACAACGCTGCGTCTATGAGGTAGCGAAAATCGATCACCATACTTCCGCATAGGTAGAAAGCCAAAAAATGATGAGGAAGCAATTCGCAAGATTCTATTATAAGCAATTTGCAAGATACTATTTCGCGGGCTTGTTTGTGAATAATTTGTGAAAACAATTTTTCAGTTTTGTTTTTTCTAAATTATTTCGCGCAGGTAATATCAATGCTTAAAGACATAGATCAAGGACACGACTACATACCGAATTTGGTATTCACTTCCGAGTTCAAGGTATTCAAAGGAGTTGCTTTCAGAATACCATTGGGAACGCCACTGGATTGTGTAGAAATACTTATTGCCGCCACAAACCTCGATAAAACAACAAACTTTAATAGAATTGCTATAAACGTTCTTGATCTTTCTTACTTGCAGGTAAAACACATTATTCAAAAATATTTTACACTTGTAAACATGTTTGACAGCATAAATAAATTAGCGGAAATTTTATTTGGCTGATATATCAAATTTTCATACACAAGTGTAGGTACCATTTCAACTTTTTATATGAATTTCTTTGATTTTCATATACATAGATAGATGAAGATTTATCGAATCCTGGAATTAATTCCCTAAGGACTAAAGCGTTGCAGTGGTTACAAATATGGTATAGCGCGAGCAACTTATTACTAAACCAGTGACAGTAACAATAAAATAATAATAAAGGTAGTACAGAGTGCTAGAGTAATACAGTATATGAAATAAAATAAAAATAAAGGTAGTACACAGTGCCAGATGGATAGAGTAGTAAAGTGTGATTTGGTGCGAGCGTAATGACGCGAGGCCATCTTACGCCCTTTGTTGAGAACGCTTGAGAAGGGCCAAGAGATGAAAGAGCAGGCGACCCTTCAACACGTTAGCGCAAGGAGCTTTCGTCGTACAAGTATATAATTCGATATAAATAATTAAATTTTACACGACTCGTATACTCAATTAAATATATCAGCTGGTGAGTAAAATTTCCGGTAATGCAAATTCGCAAACATTCGTTAAAGTGTTTTATTTATTATTTATTGTCTACTATCTGCTATTGACTATCTATTATTTATTTAGCACCAGCAACTTTACTCTCATTTGCAATTCACGGTAAACGGAAGAACTGCTAAATCGGAGGAAGAACAAAAAAATTTCATGGCTATGGAAACGAACGTTCCATATTTGGGAGCGTCGGTTGTGCTTTGCACTGCGCTGTTATTTGACTTTGAACGAAACGATGCTGTGACGATTGCTTTGAAACTGTCCGATCTCGTTGAAATCGACGAAAACGATATTTGGGGACTGGCCAATCTACTATTTGCTCTGGCTACTCAAGAAGATGATACTGATATCGAATATATCAATTGAAAAAAATGTATATAGTTTCCTATATAAAATGAAGCTTTCTTGTTTTTTGGTTTTTTTTTTTTTTTTTTTTTTGCAGTTCGGTAAACGTCATTCAATACGCACATTTAGTACTTTATGTTGAATTACATAAACATAATGTTAAGTTTCAAAGACATACTCCTTTTCTGTAAAGGACAGTTTATTTTTGTTCTTAAGTTATTAATAAGTTTATATTATATTAATATTGTCACTGCATTTTTTATAAAGAAATAAAAAATTCATTGAAAAATTATGTATCGAACGATTTGAAAAAAGCGAGCGAAATTTTTTTTTTTTTTAATACTCCGTCTGATATAACAGGTCGGCTAAACAGGCCATGAAAAAAAGCGTTTCAATTGTTCATGCGAAACTTGTTTATCAATTGACTATCAAACTTCATAAGCGACACAAAAATTCTTCGTGACACAGCGATTCATATCACAAAAATTTCCGTGTATCAAGCAGTCAAGAAATCCGGCATTAATAAATAAAAGAACATTTTATAATATGGCATCATTCGAAAATCAATTCGCCTCTTTTTCTAAATTTGGTAATACAAAATCTGACGGAAAATTCCTCGCCCTTTCCCAAAGCGATAAATGGATGAAGCAAGCTAATGTTTTTGATAAGAAGATTACAACTACCGACACGGCAATATGCTTCAACAAACTTAGGTAAGTATTCATACATTTTTATCAATCGATTCGCAGTATAATTATTGAATAATTATCAAAATAAAGTTATTTTTTCAATGATTTTGATTTATATTTAATTGAATGTAAATATTTTTCTAGATATGTCAAGCCGTTGTGATAAAATTGAAATGCCGCAAACTTAAGTCAATATACATAGGTTTCGATAAAGTGATTGACAGTAAAATGTTTTTAATTAAGAAAAATGATTTTCAAATCATGTTTAAATGAAATTATATTCTCCAACTATTTTTTCAAATTACACTTGAGCCATTTCAATAAAAATAAAATGGCTCAATTAATGGGAGCAATTATTTTCTTTTATTGCAGACAAAAAGCGCTTTCGATGGAAGACTACAATAAATTTATTGACGATTTGGCGAACTCTAAAGGCATAGATCCTAAAGTGTTAAGAGAAAAAATGGCATCATGCGGAGCTCCCGGATTAGCAGCTAATACAACGGTAAGGTTTTTTTTTTTTACATAACTCACTTCTTTTAGCTTGAATTTAAAAGAAATGATTTCGCTAATAAAATGTTTAAAAAATTATCTAATATAAAAACGCTATCATTACAGGAATTTGTTGCGAACGCAGCCGTGAGGAGACTAACCGATACTACGCAATATACCGGAACTCACAAAGAGCGATTTGATAAAGAAGGCAAAGGCAAAGGAAAAGAGGGCCGAGTTGATATGGCTGCGAACGATGGATACGTACAGGGATACAAGCAAAAAGATACTTACGATAAGGGAAAGGGTAGCAGTTCCAATTGAAATTAAATACTTGTAAAATGAAATCATAATAATACAAATAAACATTAATAGATATAAAATTGAATTCTTCAGGAAAAATATTTACGGACTTATTACTATAAAAAGCCTTCATGACAGTACAATTAAATAACAATAATAATAATAATAATAAGCAAACTACGAATTGGAGCTGGATTTGAAAAAAAAAACAATAAGTATTACACATATATTTAGAAAATATGAAGTGTTTAAAAAAAAAAGACAACTATCTTTTATTATTAAGAAAAATTCTACAAGTTTCGTGAGTTATTATGTTAAATAAGCATGGGGTTTTATGTGAGTTAGGTTTAAACCTACGCGCCTGCATTTTGAAAAAAAATTGTGTACGTTATACCCTTTTTTTTTTTTTTTTAGAAAAATTAATGTAACCAGCGAAAATATAACTTGACTGAATGAAATTTGCGCGCTACTACTTCTCGTATTAGAGCATCAACGAGAAAGAAATCTACCTGACCGACTGTCAATAATGACTGTACTCATTGATACAAGTAATCAATTACACAACAGCTGATGAAAATTCGTCGTTTGTACGTTTCGTTGCGAGACGTTGACATAAACTGGAAACGAAGCGACGGAGTTGGTTAGAAATATTCATCGTGGTTATTATCGACAACAATGCCGAAAGTTGTATCAAGAAGCATAATATGTTCGGATACAAAAGATCAGGAAGAATACGGCGAAGAAAAGCCATTGCACACATATTATTGTTTATGTGGACAAATGACTCTAATTTTGGGTAAGATTTGGGTATTTCATATTTTTTGTTTTCAATAAATAACGCTTATTTCATTGTCTCCCAGATTGTGACATTGATAAATTACCTTTGAGAAAACGTGATGGAGCTCGAGTTATTGATGGAAGCAAACACGCACACAAAATGACCTGTGAAAGGGACGAAACTGTTTATCTAAAACGACAAGAAGGGATTGAAAGACAACATCGCCAAAAATGCAAAAAGTTAGTACTTCTTAGCGCGAAAAATTTTCCATTTTTTTGTTATTTGTAATTCTTAAGGAACCTACTTGCCTAAAAAAAAGTTAAAACAAACAAAAATTCTGCAGATGATACTGTTTTTTCAAAAAACTTACATTTACACCTCATCAAGTACATAACAAGCGTTATAATAAAATGTAAAATGTATGCATACATTTCGTAGATTTTATAATATCTTGGAATTTTTCAAAAAAAGTCACGCGCACTTAGCCTCCTGAAAAATTGGCGATATTTTGCTGAAGAATTTTTCATATGTACAGGTACTGTTAATTCATCTCTGTACAAAATTGTAGAATTGCAATGCTTGCTCATCTACAGTTTGTAAATTGTAATTGTTTTCTTACAACTTTTTCCAGATGATACCCCCCCCCCCCCCCCCCCCTTAAATTGCGATTGATGATTTTTATTGTATGTCTAACTTGATTACTTAATTATGAACAGATGCGGTCTCTTGTTGTACTACAAACACGATCCTGGATCTAACGTAGTGTTTATAGTCAAGGGATCTGTGATTAAGAGTTCAGGAGAGGGACCAATGACTGATATTTATAACCAAGTAGCTGTGGAAAAGCCCAAGAAGATTATGGTGACAAAACACACCAAAAATATGGGCAAATTCAGTTCGGTTACAGTGTCTACTATAGATGAGGAGGAGGATGAAATAGAAGCGGTATGTATTTTTAATTTTGCTGTACTATGTTAAAATCAAAATGTAAAAGTATTAAACATCGGCTCATAAAAAGCAAAATTGAAATGCATACAAAATAGTTTGTAAATACCAGCAATAAAAGTAAAACAATTGTATGTACAACAATACTGAAGTACCAATTTAAATTGGAGAATTTTTTAAACTTTTTCTTGGAGTATTAAATTCATTTAGTATTTTTTTAACATAAATATTGATGAAAACAAAACAAATGGAATTTGATTTTTCTTCAAATTCCTGGTTTCCTTTAGTTTTATTCGATCTTTTCCTTATCAATCTGCATGAAACAGAAGTGATTAACTGTATTTTTTTCATTATTGTTTGCTAGGATTTAAGGAGAATAATACCACAAAAAATAGTATCATATCATACATATGTATATGTATACTTTTTATTTATAGCGGGAAGTGGCTGATTCTTACGCAAATAATGCACGTATTATTGAGAAACAACTGGAAAGAAAAGGAATGAATAAACGGAAGCCCAATATGCCTGCACCTCTGGAAGTAGATGCGAAAAGGACGAGACCGAGAGGAACGTTATTGGATGTTTAAGGCCTTAAATAAATTTTCTTTCCAACAAGCAGGATTGCAAACCTTCAATTACTCTCGATCTATTTTTTTTTCATGAAAAACTTCACTTCATTGTCGCCTCATTAATAGCAATAAATCCAATTATTTGATTATTTGACCGCGGAGACAAAAAAAAATTCCTAATTGATTTTATCAGAAATTTTTTGCAATTTTTGCAATTTTTTTTTTCAAACAAATAGACATCAATTATATATTCGCTTATTGTACTAAAAACAATTACCAGATGTTTCACTGCGAATAAAACGAAAGAAAAAAAAATGGAAATTTATCAGGTGAATACAGAAATGGTGTGAAAAATAATGCGAGGATTGCAATTTTGCCAAAAAGTAAGCATTTTCTAATTCCATATTGAAATATTTATTAACATTACATAAAAGTAAATATTTAAAATATATAAATGACTAGATAGAAATATTGCATAAAAATGTACATTGCAAAATATAAAGATTTCGTAAATAAATATAATAACTAGGTGTTTTATATGCCGGTAGATTTGTCGGTTAATTATTCAACGTGTGTGGCAAGTTTCGCGTAATTGCTAACCATACATGCCCGCATGAGAGTGTGATAATTACTGCAATTGGTGAGCATCGCGATAATTGCCAACCGTTTAATTACTAAAAAATTACTTGGCTTTGTAAAATAAAAAAATCTGACCGGTCGCAATGTTCGAGTTGTAAAAAAGTAACGAAAAAGCAACAATCGTTTGGTTATCCAAGAAATTGGCTGAATCTTTAAGAGAATAACAAATGGCAAATGGTTTTGGATTGTTAAGAGAAGAAAAGTATAATACAATGAAAATTCATTCGCTCGATATGGCTTGTCGTAACTTTGTTATTATTACAATTTTTAGTAGCGAACAAGTACCAACGAATCTATCTCGAATAACTGGCCGTGTTATCAATCTACTGACTATTAGGTATGCAGCGTAGAATTACTACTTGACACTGATGTATAATTACTATTTAATCGTTTTTCAGGATCAATATCGGAGTTGTAATCTCGTGATTACTTTTAAACTCTCTCAATTGCTTATTTATTCCATAAATAATTCTGATCCATTTATTCCGGCGAATATTCTGTTGAGTTAGAAACGAAAAATATCTAAACGTTTTATAGACACGGGGGAAAAAAAAGATTTAAAAAAATCCAGTACAAAATGCCATCGAAATCAAAATAATTTGTAATTATCTTACCGCCATATTAAACGCTTTTTTCTGAAATTCTCAGGTATTTTTTTATAAACAGCCAGATTTTGATACCACTTTAAAGTATGTGATGTGAATTTTTCAGACTTATCGCTTAACTTGAGAAGTTGCATTTTTTAAAACTCTTATTTTTACATTAAAAGAAAAAAAAAAAAAGAAAAATGCAATATCAACCAGTTGACATTTTTATGATTTTTCTTCTCATTTTCTACCAACATTTCCAAATATTTCGAACAAAATAAATAACACTATTTTACGAATGAAACAAAGCGATAGAGTGAATTCGAAAGTAAAGAAATATTTACAACTCCGATAAATACATAGAGCATTCAGATAGTCGATCGCTAGCCTACAATTGTGCAACGACTCTCGATAAACGTTAAATAAACGGGACTGGCTCTTAAATATTTCATAGCATTTCCTTTTAACGATTTTTCGTAATATAAAAATCATGAAATCTCGGAAACTACGTTTTCACAATACCAACGCGTATGTCATATACTAAAGCTTCCAAACAATAATTAAACAAACGAAAAAAAAAAACGGAGAAAAAAACCTCAACGCGTTTGTGAGCCAACAAATCAGTCCCCGTCTTTTTCTGCCTCCGGGTCAGATCGATCATATAATTTATCTTACAAGTTAGTACGATTCCCCCATTGGAATTATCACGTTCACGACGATTATCGTCGCGGTTTTTTTTTCTTCCATAACCGTACGTAAAACCGTATACGGTATTTAAAAAAAAAAAAAAAAAAAAAAAAGAAAGTACGGAAATTTTGGGCAGCTTAAGAACTGCTAATCTGCGCGGTTTTTATGTCCGCTTTTTTAAGTATCGTTGGTTCGTCCTTCAAAAACGTTCCAGATCTTGATCCGACCGTCGGTTGATTTTTCGGAGCGTCTCCATTATGGCACTTGGACTTTTTCTCATCGGCAACTGATTTAACGGGTCTTTTCGCCGCGCTCGTTATTCTATTCGATCTGTGAAGAGCATTTGTTTTCGGCGATGATTTTTTGCCAGGACTTTCGGTACTCGGCTGATTGGAAAAAGTATCCTTTTTATTTTCCTTCTTTGCGAGTGAAATAGCAGCTGATGTTGCGGTTGCGGTTGCAGTTGCGGCTGGAGAAGGCGGAACGCTTTGTTGTCGAGGAGTGACTTTGGAAATACCGCCATTTACGGTTTTGGGAGGTACATCGGGTGTCTTAGCGGCTTCCAAGAGATTTCTTCGAAGATTTGGCGATCCATGATAAGCGGAAATAGCAGCAGCGCGATTTCTGCTGGCGGCTGTTGAACATTCCAAAGATCTTGGCAATCTTCTTCCTGCTGTTAAGGGACTTCGCTGTTGCATCGGTGGCGAGGATTTTTTGACGCGATCGTAAGCTTGAGTCTTATTTGTTCCAACTCTTGCCATTGTGGGCGAAACTTTGTTGGAAACGTTTGTGGATTTTGGTGTAGCTGATATTTCGGCCATCAGACTATCTGTGGACATTGATGTGTCCATTTTGCCGGCGTTTTGAGGCTTTTTCTTGCCGACCGGCTGCTGTTTTTTCTTCGGTTCCGCGGCGACGAGCGAATCCGCTGAGAGACCAAACCCATCTCCATCTTTTGATTTTAATGACGGCGATTCTGGACGAGTTATTCCGCAGCTTTTACTCACAGCTTCTTTCTTCGTTGCTGTCGCTCTGCTGCTCGACGCCTCGGCCAAACTGTCGGACGACAGAGCTTTTGTGTCCTTTTTTACGGGTAATTTCATCTTTGCCAAGGGCTTTTTCTCAGTCGCTCGCTTCATCGCCGGGCTTGACGTTCGCGATGAGTCCGAGGATGATATCATTATTTTTCTTCGCTGCTGCACTATCACTCGCTCGTGCTGCGACTGCTGAGCACTTTCTTTTGTCACTGACTTGTTTCTTGGCTCCAGATATCGCGATTTTACCTAGAAGGGTTTTCGAGTATTTTAGTTATGCTTTTTCCGGGTCTGGAGAATTAAATTGAATCTTTTTTCCAGCTTAAAAAATGTTTTTTCGAGTCTAGAGAATCTAACGGGTAAATAATCTAATTGCTTACCTCCAACTTATTCGGCCATGACTTTGGTCGTAACGCAGCAGAATCGCTGACAACTTGTTTCTCCTCCTGTGGAATTTTTCTCTCCAGAGGATCACTTTTGGGCTTTATCGGCAAAGCTTTTTTCACCTGTTGCGTCGTATTCGGCGCGCTCATCGTACTCGTCGTAGTCACGCTCATCCCCTGTTTTGTACTTTTCTCCGTGTGTTGAGAAATAGCCATTTTTACACGTCGTAGATCTAAGTTTCGAGCAGCCGGAGTTCTTGCCGGTGGAGCTCTCGGCTCCTAAAATAAATATTGGATGTACTTAGCAACGAACGTACAAATACTAAATGAAAAGTAATTATCCTTTACTTTAATTATGAATTCAGAAATATTCTTAAGAATGTTAAAAAAGAAAATTAATTTATTAGTTAAAGACAATTTTTTGTTTTCAAAAGAATAGAATCAATCCCGAAAAAAAAAAAAAAAAAAAAAAAAAAAAAACACAAAAGAAGAAAATGTCTCCAAAAAGAGAGAGAAGTAATGCAAGAAATTGCGATAACTAACCTTAAGGAAATTTGAGTGTCGCGATGGACGTTTCAAGGCTTCGTGCGGTAGAATAACGAGGCAAGCAAGTTCCTGAATTCTCCTTCTAAGCTCAAGATCCATTTTAAGCCACGTTGTGGTTCTCGCAGCTCTTGAAGCCTCCTTAACCAAGCATTTTTCTACGCGCGATTGAATCTTCCGCAAAAAATCGACAAACAACGGTCCCCATGGCGGTTTCGCTTGTGATTCTTCCATTTGCGAAGCCGCCAACATTTTACTGAGTTTCGAGTAACTTTTGCAAGCCTGATCGGGCGGCAGACGATCCGCTGCCGCCAAAAAGTTGTCTTCCAGTCGACTTATATTCCATGTGAGATCACGACCCAGCGCTTGAAAATTTTCGTTTCCCAAGACGCCCGAAAAATTGTCTGATATATATTTTACTGCAGTTTCCAAAAGATTCGAAACCATTCTGAATACCGGCTCCGCCCATCGGACGTTCGGTAATGTTGCTAGAAGCTTATCGCAATCCATCATCGTTTGAAGTACGTTGTCCGTTGACTAAATTATCCAAGTACCAATTTATTTTCGAAAGTTTTTCAGAGCTAAGCAAACGAATTTTTTTAACAGCTTAAAAAGCTCGCATAAGTTTATTAGAATATGAATGAATGGAAGAGAATAAGAAATAACACCTCGAAATAAGTCTTTGAAAAATATTTCGACCATCTTTTTCTGTGATCGAAAGAAATGGGGAATAAAAATAATTGTCGATTTCAGTGACGATTCAGAACTACAAATTCACTTAAATCGACCGATATATAATATTCCGTTATTTCGATTATTTCAATTATTTCGAAAAATGTTTTGTAATCTTATTCGCTTATCAAATTAATGGTGAAAAAATTAATTGTTAATTGTAGTGAAGTTTCAGGGCAAATAAAATAGTAATTAACTAGTTTTAGTGAAGGTTCAGAGACTTAAAATTCACGCAAACGGACCAGCATATAACTTTCCATTGTCGAGGTATTTCATCGACATTTTTACGAAAGAATACATCAAAGTAGGTCCTAAACAAATATTTCAATCATCTTTTTCTCTGAACGAAAAAATTGTGAAACAGAAAAACTTGTTTTAGGAAAGTTTTAGGGATAATGGCGAAAAAAAGAAAATGATGTATCTTTGCGAAAATTGAGAGACTAAAATGGATCGATATGTAATTGACGATTATCATCTAAATGAACAATACGCACCATGTGTACAATGTGCTGATGATAACATTTATCCATGAGTTCGCGAGGCAATGTTGCGAATGCTTTGCATGGCCATATTCTGACAAAGTGCCTCGTTATCCAACGCAGAGACTTTCGATAAACCTCGTCGAGACCGTATGCAGCGGCAAGTGGCATACACTCAAGAACGCCAACTGCGCATATTTGGCATGGCTTATGAAAAAGATGGCAATATTTGACTTTTAAAGTGTAACCTATGACTTCCTTGAGTCCTTCCAAACACAGCATGTCAGCGAGAGTCGCTAATTCAACGATACTCAGCGTCTCAGGGATGTTGCTTTCACCGCTGTATATGTGGCACAACGCGAAATGTACCGCGTTGTACGAATAGCTGCAAGAAAAAGAAACAAACAAAAAAAAAATTTAAATAAAAACGTGCCACGTTCGTGGGTTATGGACAATTGAATTTTTGGTGTCTGGAACACATACATACATACAGACATATTTTCTAGACCACTTTTCTCGACGTTTTGGTGATTCTAAGTATGTTAACGTGAAAATCTCGAAAAAAAAAAAAAAAAAAAAAAAAAAAAAATTCACTAAAACAAAGTTTCCTCTATGCTCTTCCCTTTCAAACGAATGAAGAAAGATATTTAAATAAAATATGAAAAATCCCTTACCCTTGGAGAGAAATAACATTTCCTGCGCTTTCAATCCACCCACCGCTGAGAATAGCCGCAAAATATTGGCAACGTGAGCTCAAGATGCATTTATGGGCTCTGATCCTTCGACCGCCAACATCTATAGTCACATCCGGATTGATCTCCTCGAGAAACATTCTCAGCAAATCCTCGCCCAGTCTGTTATAAGGTTTCGTAACTCCCATGCTCGAAGTCTCAGTTTCTTCGGTACTGACATCTAAACGAACCCCAAAAAAAATACATGTGCTTAAAACATTCCACGTCAGAAAAACTCAACTGCGTAAAATATCTCACATAATATAACACATATTCTGAAAATGCTAATACAATATAACACACATTCTGATGATGCGAAAAAATTTCAATTATCGAAATTTGTCATACAACAGAACTTGTACAAATACTAATTTTTTTTCGACGTTATTTTGTCTTGTATAACGAGGCTTTCGGGATGTTTTTTTTTTTTTTTTTTTTTAGATACTCTATCGGATTACAAATTGCAAAAAAAAAAAAAAAAAAAAAAAAAAAACTTACCAGCTCCAGATCGACACAAGCTGCTCTGCATGCTGCTTTGATCAGACTCCGAGATGATTCCCTCGCCATCGCAATCAGCATCATCAATCGGAGACTTGTGTTTCGCAGGAAGAGAAGTACTCATGACGGAAGTAAATTTTCTGGGCAAAGTTCTCACAGGAGCGTTGCTCCGACTCATGGCGAGTTTGCTTTCAACCCACGAAGTTTCCGGTATGCTGTTGCTCATTCTATAGAGAGTTCTGCTGCTTCTCAAATTCTCTTCTCTCGTAGCCACAGTTTCTAAGGTTTTTGATCGCAACGGCGTCTTATCAAGATCCGAAAGTCTGACAAAAGTGGATCCACTAGCTTTGATCTGTCCCTCTTTGGAATCTCGACTGGAACTCTTCGTGTCTTTCCTCGAAGCTGGCGTGGCACTGTCACTAGAAGTTCTCTCAAAATCCCTGTACTCTGGCTTCTTGAGTTCCGACTCAATCTTCTTAATAGTCTCAGTGAGTGATTTGTGAGTCTCCGAGATTTTATTTACATTTTCGTGCTCGGGATTTTGCAAAATTTTTGTAAAATTCGCCATTTCTCCATTAGGCAAATCGTCGAGATCGAGTTCCTGATGATTATCCGTTTCCGGTGAAGGTCCACTTCCGCTGCTGATGTCAAAAGTCTCGCTTTTTCTCGTGTGTCCTTCGGTGCTTTCGGTGCCAGTTTTATCCCAAGCAGAAACGTCGGAACATTCGTCTTCGTAAATTCTAGACTCTGAATTTTCTACAGTTTCATTAACTCCAGTTGTGAGTTGTATTTGCTGCTGGTCTCGGAAATCTCGAATTTTTACCGTGCGGGAAAGATCGACGGCTTGAACGATTTCCACGTGAGAATTTGGAGGAGTGTCTCGAACGTCGTATTCAAAAACCTCTTCGGTCGATGTATCAGTGTTTCGACTGCTGCTTTCTTGCTCGTTTGATTTTCTCGGATTGCCACCGTTTAGCGTATCCGCTCTGGCAACTTCGCTCAAAGAATGGCTCGAGTTGCTGGATTTTGTTTGTAATTTTCTCAAGTCTCCGCGATCGACGGAAACGCTGTGCGCGCGTTTGTGTTGACGGCGTACGAGAGAATCTTGGGCAATGTGTCCATTTCCGTTTCCCGGAATTTGACTCTTGTCGACGTTCCAGGAATGCCGCTGAAAAGCGGGACGAGACGATGATAACGCTCGGCGCCGAACAACAGGCGAATCTGATTCTATGAACATAAAAACACTGGGCTTGCTTCTTTCAGCGCTATTCGAACTGTGATCGACGTGACTGCTGCTGCTGCTTTCCCCGGAATCTCCTTTTTGTGAAGCTGACAACACTTTGCTTTCCCCCGATTTTTCACAAACCTTCCAAAATCCTTCTTCGCTAAATTTTCCCCTCTCTTCATCGCGTTTATCTTTCGGTTCTTTGAGATCGATGAACATGGAAAAAATATTTTTCTTATCGCCCGAATCTTTGATCTTACCATTTTCCGATGTTTCCGAATGTTTTTGCGAGCTCTTTGGTGTCTCGTTGGAAATGTCGATGAAAAATTCGCAGGATTGTTTCGTAGAGCTCTCCGGTTGAATTGTCTTCTTATTTGGTTCTTGGATTTCGACGGTGCCGCCTTTTTTCGGGCTGTCTATGTCGTTTAAATTCACGAAAAAGCCTAAACTGTTGTGTTTTGATTCTGATGATTTAGTCTTTTTTGTGCTCTTGCCGTTTGAAGAGTCAGAGTAAGAAAAACTTTGGGACATTCCTGTCTGACAATTCAGACTCGTTGAGGATTTACTTGGACCATTTTTAGCGCAGTCGCTCATGTCCACGACCCAAGCAGTCATCGACGAAGCCATTCGTGTTGTTTTTACTCTCCGATCTATTGGCTCTTGGTTCATAATCACCGATCCTCCAGAAACAATTGGAGTGGATTCGGTTTTTCGATGAACCATCGGACTGTCGGTAGGTTTCGAATAATCAACACTGCTAACGCCTCCCGAAACAATCGGCGTAGTTTCGTCGCGTTTTGTTCTCTTATTCGTCAAATCGAAGCGCCGATTTTCCCTAATTCCTCCCTCGCAGTTTAAAGTAACCGGCAAACTGTTGCAACAATTTCTCGAGCCATCCTCGGATTCCGAGCAACTATCAGTGAGAATTTTGTCGCTCGCGCTTTTGGTAATTGGGATATTGGCCGCAGAATCGTTAGCGATATCGCCTCGGGCTAAAATCTCTCTTTCCGAAGCCCAGGATGTCATTTCTTCGGGCGATTCTTCGCGAGCTGTTGAGAAGCTTCCGCTTGCCAATTTATCGTCAGCGACAGAAGCGTTGGAAATCGCAAAATCTCTCTTATCTCCGAGAAGAAATAGCGAAGTCGTCGCGTATTTTGTTTCGGAAGCGTCTGTTTTAACGGACACTTCTTGTCCGGTTGTTATCAAAGCGCCGGAAATTTCTGGATTGTCAGCTGTCGTTAAATACGTGATCGTGGAATATTGAACTCCCGTGTGAGGCAAATCTACGGTAAATTTGCTGACTATTTCAGCGACAGGAGCTGATGAAGAGCTCCTTTCCTCGCTCGGCGGTTCGAAGCAACAATCGCCGTCAACACGATGTCCCGAATATTGAGGAATTGAATTTTGAAACAAAAGATGTCCCTGCCGTCTTTCGTATTCCTGACGTAAAGTTGACAATTTTTCGTCGTTCGAATCAAGCTCAAAAGTATTCCGTCTTATAAGCTGAGGCTGTTGCTGCTGTTCCTCATGATTTCTTCGTCTTGGTCGTCTTCGCCTTTGCTTCTGCTCGCCCTGGCACTCGTCATCATTTTCCTCGCTTTCTTCACTTGAACTTTTGTCCTTTTCCTCGGAAACTTGTCTCGATTGTTTAGCATTTCTGTTGTTATCCGAGGAAGGAGATGGATGAGCGCTCTCGCCGCTATCAGCTTCTTTTATCTCCACAACGAGAGTCTCTTTTTCAATGCCTTTTTCCGAGGAAGCTCCGTCCAATTTGTCCTCTGATATCGAATCTACTCGTTTGACTTTTCGCTGCTCTTTCATAGGTTTCAAGTATTCCGTCATTTTCAATTCGCGCTCGAATTCAGCGACCCTCTCGTGTCCTCCCTGAAGGCTGGAAAGTTTCCTGGCTGTTAATTTGTGATTCTGTTCCTCTTGCGAAGAACTTGCGGATTTTGTTGACCTCGTTGGTACGTAAATCGACAAGCTATCGTCAATATTATTCGCAACGTCCGCGGCATCAAGGCAAGTCTCGAGTTCGTCATTGAGACTCGAAGCGTCTATGAAGTAATAGCTACTTATGCTAGAGGAACTCTTTTTCAGGGCCAAATCGTTGGCGTTGGACAATTCGTGGCGTAATTCTTCGGCGGTCATGCTACGAGCTTCGGGATTTTCCGGGAGTTTCTCTTCCGATGTTTTTTCCAAGGATTTACGACGTGCCACTTCTTTTCGAGCTTCTGCGGACGTCGGAGACATGGCCGACGATTGGGGAACAAATTCGAAGGATTCCGTCGCTATAAAGGAATTTGTGTGATCGTTTTCGGTGCTTCCGCAGTCCGACTCGTAGAATGGATCACTGAGCACTTGATTCTCGTATTGAGCGACTTGCTCTTCTGTTAAAGCGTCCGTTGATGTGTTTTCCTGCTTCTGTTTCAGCGAACATCCGAGAATTTCACTGGATAGTGCGTTTTTGCCACAAGACGAATCCGCTCGTTTGGGTCTTAAAGACGAACAACCTGCGTCTACGTCGTTGGAATTAGAGAGCGATCGCGTTTTTCCAGTTTTTGTCAGGGTCTCGACTTGACGCTGAACTTTACCGTTCGGACTCGTGCAATACAACGGCGGAAACTTGTCGATCTCGCCGTTGACACTGATCTTGATAGAGTCGTCGTCCATTGACACGTAATCCGTGCAATGAGACTCTTCCAAATCAGTCACTGAATTCTCTGATTCGGACTGATTCTCTTGCGGACTCATCGAGCCGGTCTCTAATCCAGAATCTGCCATTTCTGATGTTGTACTCGGACTCAAATCGTACGAAACGTTTCCTTCATTTCCGGTTGCGCCATCAATCAGATCCAGGTTTGGGTATTCCGCGCATTTTCTGTGGTCAAAAAGATCTTAGCTTTTTATATTTTTTGTGCAGTTTTAAACATCCTATTAATTTTTTTCACTCGCTCCCTTTCGCAAATTTGTAAATTGAATTTGTTTGAATAATTATCAGTTGATTAGTCTGCAGGTTATTTTTTTTCAAACTCCTTGTTGCGTTTTTCTCAATCTCATTTACAAAAAAATCCCTGTTTCATTAAATGCTAAATCTTTTGTCGAAACTTTATCAATGTTTCTATCATTATTGTAGAGAGACATTTTTTTCCAAGTGAATATATATCATTATTTTCACATTTTTAGTGGTTTTCTAAATCTCTTGTATCGAGTGCTAAAACTGCCGTAAAATCTTCATCAATGTTTGTACAATAATCAATATGGTACAAATAAATTTCATAAAGTGGATATGAAAATATTCATAAGTCAAATAGAGCGCGTTCGAAAATAGGATGTTCAAAAATTCGATTTCGTAGTTTTATTGTTAATTATTGCAATACTGCACCTTTTGTTATTCTCGAAAGTACCATCGATACTTTTAATGACTTCTACAAGGAGATTTTCCTCTTGTTTAATATCCAAATTACTATATAAGAGCCTGGAATGAATTGAAAAACATCGGTTGGCATTTGACCAAAATATTCGTGGTAGCAACAAATGCACACACTCTATTAACAATATTTCAGGCGTCTGTGACAAAAAAGCGATTTAACATGCAAAGATCGATCTAAGTGATCGCAAACACCAAGGTTAGTTTAATATCGACAAAATTTAATAGTGAAAAAAAAAAAAAAAAAAAAAAATCGATAAGCAGAATGAAAATAAAGTATACCATCATGCGACGATTTATTCTAGAGTGTGCGAAAACATCTCTCCTAAGTTTTAAAAAATGATATTTTGAACTGTACCTCGAAAAATCTTTGATTTGTTGAAATATTTCTGGTGTCTCGATATAACATTTGATTGTATTGTTACTATGCACAATGTATGTCTCAAGAGCCTTGTATAATCGTGGCGATCGTGTCCTAACGACGCACACGTTTGTTTTGACAATTTGACTGCCGTGTATTATGTAAAAGTCGGAGTGCAAACACTCGGTTAATATTCTACAATATAATGGAAATAATCATAAATATTCGAGTGAGTAAACACATTTAATTATCCGTAGGCTTTGCGATATTGGCGGTGTAAATATTGAAATATTAGTTTTTGTTATCTGCATATTATGTGCCAGGGAAACATAGTATAAGAGATACATTTATGAAAACTTTCTTTATGACCACAAAATTCTGAGGATTTAATTAATTGTTGGTCGTTTACCTGAGAATATCTCGTTGGAACTTCTGTATACTTCGTGAATAAATACGATGATTCTCGGACCTGTGACGCCTTTTGAAACATTCGCTAAGAGGAGACTCAGGAGCTACTGATAGAGGATGACGACAACTTGGATAACGCAGATGGCATCGCCTTGCTCGATCTCTGTCCAAACTTCCACCTTCTTTTCTGCTGCCACTGCCTCCAGCCATGAGGCATGTCTACTCTTTCATGTTAGTCCACCTTAAAATATAATTATAGAAAATATAATATATCAATGCCATTAAGTTTTTCAACAATCATCTTCGTAATCACCGTTTCTCTAATGTGTTATTCAGAATCTTTAGAATTTGAACATGATTATATAACGGGAACAAAAGTCGGTAAGAAAAACTTATTACGCAAAATTAAATTGTAAATTAAAAATTTTCGTTTTGTCATAAAAATAGCGGTATAATCGTCAAAACGCGCCAATAAATTTAAGGAGAACGCCGAAAAAAAGGACACTGCAATAATTAATGTCATAAAACATGTGTACTCTTTCATATTCAGCCAACTTAATATATAATCACAATATATTAACGCCAATAATTTATTTCAATAGTTATTATTTATTATTTATGTTGGCAATCAAATGTGTATGCAGGATAACATCATTCTTGTAATTCAAGTATTTTCAATGTGTTATTCAAAATTTTAAGGAATTTAAACATTGTAATTTAATTGTAAAAAAAAAAAAAAAATTATAAAATGAATTAAATTCTGTAAATTCAACAGTTTTGTATAGTGGTATAAAATAGCGGTATTATCGTCTAAACCTGTTAATCGATTCAAGGATATCAGTGAAAAAAGATGGACACTGCATTGATTAGTATTCAATAGACAACATCTGTCTGAGGCTCTGCAGCGGCTACTTCATAGTAATTTTTTTCATGTACACCCTGTACAGTTGTCGTGTGACACTGAAATAACTGTTATTTTGTTAATGTAGGCAACAAGAAATTGAAGAATTGAATTTTTAATTCGAATAATTGTAATCTACAATTTCCAGTATACTTTCAAATTATGATTACTGTCAGTTGAATAGTTGATTTATCCTTTTGCAAAGGAATAACAGTAGAATCATTGAAACATAAATTTCAAGGATACACATGAAACGCAAAAAAAATGCTCCCTTAATTGGCATTCAATGCACAATATGTTTTACTAATTATGCAGTCGTAACTTGATAGTATTTTTTAAATTTATATATTATTGGATTCATGTAGGACAACAGAATAACTATTCTTTATTTGATATATGAATTAGGATAGAGGAAAAAAGATTTTTTTTCAATAAGAAATATTTTCATTTTTGTATTATTACATGCAAAACAGAAAGAAAATATAAGTGCTACAGGATTACATATTTTTTAAATTCATCGATAACAATTGAGTAGCCGTATAATTATTAAATCACACAACAAGTGTCAAGGGTAGCGGTGAAAAAAAATCAATTCTTTTTCAATCAGTTTTTATTGCGCAACATATTTCACTGACTCTGCAGTTGCAAATTCATAATGTTTTTATTCTCATGTTACGACATTAATGTATTGTAACATAATAACTGTTATTTTGTTGATATAAGAACTAGGGCAGCGAACAGGAAGAAAATGCTATCTGACCTTCAGATGCGTACTTTTTCGTATCATTCAAACTCGTAATTGCATAATATACTTATGGAAATAAATATGATAACACAATTTGCTTAATTATTATGATGTCATAACAATAAAATACAGCAATTGTAAAGCAATATGTAAAGCTTTCGACAGCTGCAAAAATGGATACACACAATTATGTAATCATTACAGCCTAATCATATGGAATCATGATTACAAAACTAACTGCATTGCAAACTGTATTTCTTGAATTGACAGAAATTCAGAAATGTAATATGATGACACTTGAAAATATAAAAGCTCCAAAATTTTATAAATTTTGTATAAAATGACTACATAACAGTATAGTATTGAATGCCATATAGAATGTTGAAGCAAATGTCAAAAATAAGAAAGTAGATATTCATTGCACAATATGATAGTCTGACTTCATATCAGCCACGTCATTATTAACATCTTACAAGATTGTCACAAGACATCAAAAAAGCTGTTACATTTTGAATATACATAATTGCATGAAAAATTTAAACGTTGTCAATTTTTGTCCTCATTTACATTGCCAGAAATATTGATTCGTATTTTTCAAGCATATATTTGCGTTCACAATCGATACTTCCAAATGAAATGCAAGTAATTAAATTGCAGTATCACGGTCAAATGCCAAATGATTATCGAGGTAAGGATTAAAACTAAAAAAGTATATACGATATGTGACTCTGATTTTACATCTTGTATGCACAATGATTTAATCTTTAGGATCGTGTTGGTTTATCATTGGACGACAAAATAACTGTTACATTCTCCATGCATAAAACAGAATCAAAAATCCAATATGGCACTGACCATTTATTTTTCAATCTCCATTGTTGAAATTATTTTTCTCTTGATCTAAATTTACATCTTGAAATAAAGCAACAAAGTATAAACCATACCGAACCTTAGTAAAACAATGGAAAATGATTACATCAAGGTATAATGATGGAATGCTATATGGAACATCGAGATAAGCAGTGAGATGAGAAACTGTAACTCCATAAACTAATATTCAATGCATGATAACAACTTTGAGTGGACACTTTTCGATAAATTCATTCTTAGAAAAAAATTATCATAAGATAGAAAATACATGTGGAATACATTAAGTAGAATAGAAAGGCAGTTATGTTATTTTCAATTTTTTACCTCATCGACAATGTTATGATCCAAATATAGTTTTTTTTCCACCAAATATCGTTTTGTATTTCCGAAGCATACAACGTTGCAGTTTATCTCTATTCTAAATGTAAATCTTGAATTAAAAGAAAAAAAAGAGATACCGAATTACGTAAATCCAGGAGAAGTGATTAAATACCGGTATAAAGATAATGCCATAGGAATCATTAATCGGAATGATAAGATAAAAAACTATCACTCCATGAATTGTTATTCAATGTAGGATATATAAAAACGGAGACAAATTAAAAAGCCACTTTAAATTTTTCATCTCAATTACAATGCTAAATAATATCGATTACTATTTTGTGAGCATACAAAATAGCGTTTCACTTGCATTTAAAATAAACTGTCACAAAGTCGAAAAATAAGCTTCCAGAACTACGAATTTATAATCCCAACGCCGAAAAACGTCGAGCGTGGTGCTGTAGAAATAAACAAGTATCCGCGTGGTGAAGAAAACCACAGATGATAACATAGTCGTCGCGATAACGAAGGGACTTGCTTTTTTTGTTACAACTATATAGATATATAGACTGGTTGGGGCTCGGTATTGATGCAGAAGGCGGCTCACGCTGTCATAATTGCTATTCCACTCGTGTCATCGCCGAGTGACGAGACGTCGAAAAAAAGAAGAATAACCGCGAGAAAGACGAAAGATTAGCAAATGACAGTAATACTCGTAGTAGAGAAGCAAATTCTCACTGATAGGCGGCCTATTTTTTTGATAACTCTACCTTATCGCCGCGGGCTGCAATCGATCGAAAGACAAACCTTCGGCAGATTGTTAACATACACAACAAATATATATATATATAAATACATATACATATATGGAATAAAGAAGGATAGAGAGAGAGCGGTTTTACGGAGGAGTTGTCATTTCCGACAAGTACACAGATAGTAAAGAAGCGGAAGGAAACGTCGTCTTTTTGTCTTTCGTTCTTTCGTTCTTTTTGTTTTCCGATAATTTATTGATCGAACGTACCTCGCGTTCTCACGCTGCACGAACGCAGCACGACTCGAAGGATACGAGTGAAGGAGCGCCGAGTACGAAGTGCACTCGAAACGCCGCTTTTCCGTACATTAGAAAAGCCTTTGCTTTGTTTATTCCAACTTTTGTTTGTCTCCCTCCGCTGAGAAGGTTCACATGACAATCAACGCACTCCCGCACCGTTGTTTATCGAACGTATGTATCGCAATTTATTCGCGGTACTGAAAGAAGGAGCGAGCCTCTCCCGCTGCTAGTACCGCTCGCCACTTTCCGCAAGTCTATCTCATCGCTCTTTCTCTCTCGCTCACGTACTCTTCGATTTTGGTGCATTGTCGGCTGTGGAGATGGCGCGACGAACGACACTGCATGTGTCAAATCGATAAATTTAGATATACAGTCATGAAAGTTTTCACTGTGTTGGTCACGGTCTTACATACAGGTCTTGAAACTCCATCGAATTCTGCGAGGTGCGGGGCGAAGCTTACGCCAAAATTTTTCTTTCTCAACGCTACCACTACTCGGCGTTGTTTCAGAGTAAGCTTCCACACACAACCCCTGAATTAGCCTGATTTGCTACAATTGCTAATGATGAAAAATCTAATTAACCATTAATACCATCGCTGTTAAGGGGATGCTGGAGTAAATTTTTTTACCGACTTTGCTCGGTAAAAAAAATCGAAAACGATCGAAAAAGTATGTGTTCAATATTTTTTATTTTCTATTATCTTTCAATCGGGCCTTGTCTCAAGAAAACCGGTGTGCACAATGCTGATATATTAATAATGTAATTTTTTGGCCGGCTACCTTTCGATATAATTTGTAAAAAAAAAAAAAAAAAACATTCTCAGGCGGCGAAAATGTCACTCACGAGCACGGTTTTATATACACGCGCAACGAACACAACAATACGTACGCTAGAGAGCGAGCGTGTGACGTCCCCCCACCCCTCCAGCTCATCTCTGCGCAGCCGCGGCAGTCAGCGAGCCTGAGTGAGACAGCGAGACATCAGTCGCGTGAGCGTGAGCGTAGTAGACGTTCGCTAGTCCCCTCGCCGCTCAACGTACCGCGGCTGACGGGCTGTCAGTCGTGCGGGGCTGTTTTAATTTTTTTTCAAATTAAAAGCATAATAATTCGTGTTTTGTGCCCGTATTAATCGAAGTGTTCGGCCATCGATCGAGTCGAACAATATATATTCGCGTTTCTTCGTGTGAAACGTCACTCGTGATTATCTATTATTTTTCGTCATGTGAGTAAAAGTGCAGTGACCATTACACATTCGTGATTTTTGAAAATTCATTACGGAGCACTTCAGAATATTGTCGTTTATTTAGTGAGTGCAGTGTATGTATATCTTTTTTTGACATTATACATACACGGTCGGACGGGGGGGGGGGGGGGGGGGCGTCTCCTGCGCGCTACGCCTGTCAACCCCCCTGTTCGTCCTTGGTCCATTTTTGAATTTACAAAATTTCTGGAATTTACAAAAATTAAATTTTGAAAAATTCGAAAATTAAACAAATTTAGAAATATTGGAAAATTAAAAAGAAATAGAAATATTCGCAAACTGAATTGTTTTTTGAAAAATTCGAAAATTAAAAAAATTAAAAAATTAAAAAATGCTCGAACCTAAAGACTCTTTAGGTTCGCCGAAAATTGTAACCTAAAGAAAGGTTGCAAGGAAATCATTTTCGCGTCATGCCAATGTTTTTCTGTAGGTTCTTTAGGTTCTTCAGTTTGCTAGTCGTTTCGTCGGTGAACCTTAGTTTTTTTTTTTCATCTTTTCTATTTTTTCCGCCAATCATTTTTCCAATCATTTCTCTAATCATTTTTCTGATAATTTTTTGTTCATATTTCTTATTATTCTTTTAGTCCACCTTAATCGGAATAACCTCTATAACCTATATTTCCGAACATTCTGAAGTTACGGAAAAACTACTAGTACCAAAAGACGCGGCGGAAAAAATTACAAAGGATGAAAAGAAAAAAACTTAGGTTCACCGACGAAACGACTAGTAAACTAAAGGACCTAAAGTTCGTAGAATATTGTCGAATCAATATTGTACGGACCAACCACGCGCGAAATCGGCGACGACGCGACAACGCGTGCGCGCTCGATCGCAGCGGGAGGGGTTAGCGGCTCGGCGGCCGGGCGAGGTGACTCGGGAGACAACTGAGTGCGACGACGCCAGTCAGCGGTCGGACGTGCCGGAGAGCGCACACTGCGAGTCCGATGGTGTCTGCAAGCGAGCGCGAGCGAAAATAACATCCTAGTATATACTCCATGGGGAACTTGAAACGACTCCTATAAATTCCATGGCCAATTTGGTTCGACTCACTCTTAATTCCATGGCCAACCTGAAACGGTTCCTTCAAAATTCCATGACCATTTTGGTAATTAAAAAAATTTCAAAAATTTCAAAAATGCTCGAACCTAAAGACTCCTTAGGTTCGGCTAACATTGTAACCTAAAGAGTCTTGAGGTTCTGCAAAAATTGTAACCTAAAGAACCTAAAGAACCTAAAGACTCTTTAGGTTCGCCGAAATTTGTAACCTAAAGAACCCAAAGAACCAAAAGAACCTGAAGAGTCTTTAGGTTCTGCAAAAATACAAACCTAAAGAACCAAAAGAACCCAAAGAACCTGAAGAGTCTTTAGGTTCTGCAAAAATACAAACCTAAAGAACCTAAAGAACCAAAAGAACCTAAAGAGTCTTTAGGTTCGCCGAAATTTGTAACCTAAAGAACCAAAAGAACCCAAAGAACCCAAAGAGTCTTTAGGTTCTTCAAACATTGTAACCTAAAGAACCAAAAGAACAAAAAGAACCTAAAGAGTCTTCAGGTTCTGCAAACATTGTAACCTAAAGAACCAAAAGGACCCAAAGAACCTAAAGAGTCTTTAGGTTCTGCAAACATTGAAACCTAAAGAACCAAAAGAACCCAAAGAACCTAAAGAGTCTTTAGGTTCTGCAAACATTGTAGCCTAAAGAACCAAAAGAACCTAAAGAGTCTTTAGGTTCGCAGAAATTTGTAACCTAAAGAACCAAAAGAACCCAAAGAACCTGAAGAGTCTTTAGGTTCTGCAAACATTGTAACCTGAAGAACCTAAAGAGTCTTTAGGTTCGCCGAAATTTGTAACCTAAAGAACCTAAAGAACCCAAAGAACCTAAAGAGTCTTTACGTTCTGCAAACATCGTAACCTAAAGAGTCTTTAGGTTCTGCGAAAATTGTAACCTAAAGAGTCTTCAGGTTCTGCAAACATTGTAACCTAAATAGTCAAAAAGTCTAAAAGTATTTAGGTTCGCCAAAAATTGTAACCTGAAGAGTCTTTAGGTTCGGCAAGAATTATAACCTAAAGAGTCTAAAAGTCTTTAGGTTCTCCAAAAAGTTTAACCTAAAGAAAGGTTGCAAGGAAATCATTTTACCGCCATGTTGATTTTCTTCTTTAGGTTCTTTAGGTTCTTTAGGTTCTTTAGGTTCTTTAGGTTCTTTAGGTTCTTTAGGTTCTTTAGGTTCTTTAGGTTCTTTAGGTTCTTTAGGTTCTTTAGGTTTGTGTATTTTAGGTTCTTTAGGTTCTTTAGGTTCTTTAGGTTCTTTAGGTTCTTTAGGTTCTTTAGGTTCTTTAGGTTCTTTAGGTTCTTTAGGTTCTTTAGGTTCTTTAGGTTCTTTAGGTTCTTTAGGTTCTTTAGGTTCTTTAGGTTCTTTAGGTTCTTTAGGTTCTTTAGGTTCTTTAGGTTCTTTAGGTTCTTTAGGTTCTTTAGGTTCTTTAGGTTCTTTAGGTTCTTTAGGTTCTTTAGGTTCTTTAGGTTCTTTAGGTTCTTTAGGTTCTTTAGGTTCTTTAGGTTCTTTAGGTTCTTTAGGTTCTTTAGGTTCTTTAGGTTCTTTAGGTTCTTTAGGTTCTTTAGGTTCTTTAGGTTCTTTAGGTTCTTTAGGTTCTTTAGGTTCTTTAGGTTCTTTAGGTTCTTTAGGTTCTTTAGGTTCTTTAGGTTCTTTAGGTTCTTTAGGTTCTTTAGGTTCTTTAGGTTCTTTAGGTTCTTTAGGTTCTTTAGGTTCTTTAGGTTCTTTAGGTTCTTTAGGTTCTTTAGGTTCTTTAGGTTCTTTAGGTTCTTTAGGTTCTTTAGGTTCTTTAGGTTCTTTAGGTTCTTTAGGTTCTTTAGGTTCTTTAGGTTCTTTAGGTTCTTTAGGTTCTTTAGGTTCTTTAGGTTCTTTAGGTTCTTTAGGTTCTTTAGGTTCTTTAGGTTCTTTAGGTTCTTTAGGTTCTTTAGGTTCTTTAGGTTCTTTAGGTTCTTTAGGTTCTTTAGGTTCTTTAGGTTCTTTAGGTTCTTTAGGTTCTTTAGGTTCTTTAGGTTCTTTAGGTTCTTTAGGTTCTTTAGGTTCTTTAGGTTCTTTAGGTTCTTTAGGTTCTTTAGGTTCTTTAGGTTCTTTAGGTTCTTTAGGTTCTTTAGGTTCTTTAGG